>CM067376.1:24323433-24829287 GCA_034510155.1 Eucriotettix oculatus
TCTTCCGAATGACGGGAGACGAGTTTGCTGTGGGGCCGTAGCAATCTATTCTCCGTATCTCTACAAGTTTTAGGAGGCAGTAGGCCGACTGATTCAATGGGATCAACGGACAACTCTTGCCTTGTGCCCAAGGTCTACGACCCCAGTGCATAAACCTCCCAAAATAGGTGAAGATGTCTCGGCATGTGAAAACTTTTATAATAAAAACCCAGAGAGAGTACGAGTCATTCCCCACATAATGAGATGAACCCTGCAGATCACCCTGGGGTTAAGCGCCTGCGAGAAATCTCCCACAGGTGCTCAAGAAGCGCGGAAGGTATCTTTTTTTTCTGGGGGAGGGGGGTTAACAGGCTACATGAGCGTCTTCCTGAAACAGGAAACTCCCCTTTAATAGCATAGAAAGTGAATTGAAAAGGGGAAATGCGGAAGGTAGAGCAAGGTAGCCAATATCAGCCACTTGAGATATTTGTACGAATAGGTTCAATTCTAGTCTCGCCTGAGAGGTGGAGAGTTTACGTCTGTACATGTGACGTCATCACACGTCATAGTGATATTGTGGTTGGTAGCAACCAATGGCACCCTGCGTATGAGATTTGAGGAGGTATTTAATTAATTTCCGCATAGTTATGAGACAAACAACGTTGACTTTAAATATATATTACAATATCAAAACTAATGTAATTTTACCAAAAGAATAGTTAACTTTAATATAATTATTTTAATCATGTTAATAAGATCGAAACTATGGTAATACAATGTAAAATTATTTACTAAAGAATAATATAACTCAAACTAAAAGTTTCAGTGAAAATAAATTTAAAAATAAAATGTATTATCAATTTGGATATGTCGGAAAAGCAAAAAGAATCTATGCAGCTCGTAGCATGGCTGCTCTAGGCAACGCGGAGAAAAAACTATATTGTTGAAACAAAAATAATCACGAATCAAGCGAGAATGGTTTTCAAGGAAAAAGCGGGTAAAATACCGTTACCGGATGTTAACGCCTGGTGACGTCGTTATTCGTTCCTGTTCGTACGCCGGCTGCTCCTCTGCTGTATCAGGTCTCCTTCTGATTAAGATCCTCTAGCGCCTCTCCTTCAGATTAAATCCGCATCAAATGTCATCTTTTTATTTTCTGTACTCCCACCATTTGAATCTCTCTTCTCCATATGTGGAGAAAACTAAATTTTATACATGTTGCTTGTTCCTCCAATGCTTCCTCTCTCTGCGCCTCTATCAGGCAGACTCCTGCACCACCTGCTCCACAATAATCCCAGGCAGACTCTGCTATATCTGCTCAACAATACACTCCAGGCAATAAATAATGTAGTAATCGGAGGGGTTTCACCCCGACTTGACATTGACCATCCTCGCTTTTGTCCTGCTGTACGCGACTCGGTAGAATATGTAACTAAATTATTTTTGATTTACCGATTCAATGTAGGGGACATGAGTCACCACAGAAGAGACGGAAAATTCTCACAACTCACTGTATAAATAAATAAAAACATTTTATAGTAATTTTTAAAAAAATCCTTCATCCTTGTCCTGATTTTTAATTCCTTCACAGAGTTGCCCTTTTATCTTGAGCCGCTGAGCACAACTGTAGCAGTGTTGGTAACTACTACTGTGCTGTGAAATCATGTCCGTCGTATCCTGGAGTGTAAACACCCTCGCACTCGCTCGTGTAAGCTACTACGATAAATAAAGGAAACGGGACTATAACTTGGCTCTTTGTTCTGCTGTGCTTCACCCACATTTCCTCACCTTCTGTTCTCGTGGCGAGAATTGTGTCCCTCGGCACACAATACTAAACTAAAGACACGGAGAGAGAGAGAGAGAGAGAGAGAGAGAGAGAGAGAGAGAGAGAGAGAGAGAGAGAGAGAGCAGACTTTTCAAGAACAACAGGTAAATAAAGAAGAGGTCAACATCATGAACGATGAGAAATCTTTGTTCTCGTACAAGGCCAAGCTTCGGATCCAGACTGGGGAAACCTGGCCTTCAAAAACAGACATCGTAATTATTATTCCTTACACTTTAAATTAGCACTCAACGCTATAGTTCTTTATTACGAAAATTGAATTTAAAAAACCTCAGGTTCGTAAAATATTTACTTAAAGAGTACTCATAATCATAAAACATTTTTGGTACATAATAATTTAGAAAGAACACGCAGAAGTAATAAATAATACAGAATAACATAACCTAATACATAAAATTTCATCATTTAAATGTAATATATTTATCGATAATTTTACAACAATAACTATAATAATAAATTATGGAATCACCATAACTTTAATAATTACTATATAATAATAAAAGGTAACAATTTATTCGAAACACGACTCCAAACAGAGGCCAACTTCAAAATTTGGACACCAATAGTGAGTGCCTTTCCCTTCAGATACTATTTCCGGAGTTATCTCGATTTAATAGCAAACCACACATTTTTTTTGTCGGTCTATTTTTATTTACAGTAATAGGAAGAAAGCTCAAAAAGTCGCATTGCTTCTGTAGTTTTACTTCGGCGTCCACCTTAAGTGAGAAGAAAAATCGGGTGAATGATATTTATATACTTCTATAAATATAATTAGAATTGAAAATCAAGAAAACGTTCATAAAATTTACATTAATGAACACCTTGTTAAGGATTTCGAAGAGCACAGGAATAAAATATAAAGAAAGAAGTGTCTAGAGGAAATACTCTTTAGGAAAATATATTCAGGAAAACGTGTGTAATGAAGTGGGTACTCTGAATAATATAAATATATATTCCAATTTAAAAATTAAAGTGCGGTGAAGTGTTAAGATAATATAACTTTGTAATGTTTCTCTTTTATCTTTCAAAATTATAGAAATTTTAAATGCTGTGATGAATTTTCTTTAGATTAGGAGTATTTATGTTTAAGAAATTTCATTTAGTATCTGCAACAGGACTTGCGCCCAACTGCAGACTAACAATAAATACATATTATACATAACCTCTACAGAAGGCAGAATTAAAGATCCAGAAAAGAAAACAGAAATATGAGTGAAACAAGGATGCAGTTTGTCGCCCATGCTCTTTAACTTATAAATAGAACAGGCGATGAAGAAAGTTAAAACGGAATATGGAAACGGAATCATATTGCAAGGAGAAGAAATAAAAACACTACAGTTTGCCAATGATATTGTAGTATTAAGGGAGTCAGAAGAAGACTTGGAAGCCATAATAAATGGCGAGAACGGCGTGATTCAGAAAGAGTTCAACATGAGGATTAATATAGGGAAAACCAAGGTGATGGAGTGTAGTATGGGAAATAGTGAAATAACGAAAGATGTTAGATTGGGAAGGGATATTTTTAAGGAAGTAAAGGAATTCTGCTACTTGGGAAGCGTAATAAATAAGGATGGTAGAAGAATAGTGGACATAAAGAGTAGGATGGCACAGGCAAGGAAGACTTTCGTGAAAAAGACGAATTTACTTGAGGGTAATATAAGTGTGAATATTAGGAAATGCTGGCTAAAAATGTTCGTACGGAGCGTGGCGTTATATCGGAGCGAAACGTGGACGATAGGACTTGTTGAAAGGAAACGAATAGAAGCCATTAAATGCGGTGCTATAGGAGAACGCCGAAAATCAGATGGATGAATAGAACCACTAATGAGAAAGTTCTAACCAGAAACGGTGAAGAGAGAACAATATGGAGAACGTTGGCCAAGAAGAGGAATAGATTAATAGGCCACGTTTTAAAGCACGAGGGTCTTGTAAAATTAGCATTTCAGGGAAGTGTGTGAGGTAATAACAGAAAATGGAGGCAAAGGATGAAAAACGCTAAGCAGATTTGGGAGGACGTAGAATTTTATGGTTGAGCGAAAAGTAAAGGCTTGCGTAAGATAGTTTAGACCAGGCTGAATAACACAATTAAACATTAATATCGCTGATGAAACAAATTATTCATTCGTAAAGTCACTTATTACAGTCATTTTAAGTGGAGTTAGAATTGTTCTGTGATATTGCTATTAATCCTCTAATAAAGGAAAGAAAATAATGTTAGAATATGTGAATGTGAAAATACTCGAGCATAATGATTTATTACCAGTTTTTTTAACAGTAATTGGAGGGGGAAAATATTCATTTCCCAGAGGTAAGCGTGATTGAAAGTGCTGTTATACTGCCTGGTCAATGCACGGTGTTCAGAAGTTGGTAGTAAACTATAATTCGCGGTGGCATTGTCTCTGTCCCGGAGTTAGTCCTAGTCCTTTGAGAGACTTACTCTCACTCTCCCATTGCCAGGCTGTTATAAGAGGTTCCCGATACCAGAAACTTTGACGGAAGCTTCGAAAACTGGCTCAATAAAGGGGGATTTGGAGGTCGTCTACCCTCAACTACAAGTTTAGTGCGAAACGCAGTTTCGCTAACAATAACTATTAACTGAAACTTAGGAACAAGCCTGACTCGTCTACTTTAACGATTAGGACTATAAATCGATGCTGCTTCTTGTTTCACTTCGGTTTATGCTGCAGCTGAGAATCCCACGGGGCGGGGAAAGGAAATAATATTAAGTCTGAATTAACGGAAATTATATTACCCCATAATGTGAGGAATCAGAAAAAGAAATAAACGGCATGAACGTGGGTGTGGAGAAAGGGTTCAATATGAGGATTAATAGAGGAAAAATCAATGTAATGGAGTGGAATAACAACTAGGAAGGGATATTCTGAAGGAATTTAAGGAATTCTATTACTTGGGAAGCAAAATATCTAGAGATGGAAGAAGTCTAGTAGACATAAAGAGTAGGATAGCACAGGTAAGAAAGGATTTCGTAAAAAAATGAAAGAATTTTCTTACTGGTCTGAATATTAAGAAACTGCTGTGGTGTTATTTGGGTGCGAAACGTGGACGATAGGAGTTGCCGAAAGGAAAATAATAGAATCTTTTTAAATGTTTTACTATCAGATGGGTGGATAATAGAGTAACTAACCAGGAAGTTCAAAGGTCAATAAGAGGAGTGAAGAAAATATGGAGGACTTCGACAAAAATAAGAGATATATTGATAGGCCACGTTTTGAGACATGTGGGTCTTCAAAAATTGGCATTCGAGTGACGTTTTTGTGGTAATACCAGAAGCGGGAGGCCAAGGATGGAATACGCTAAGCTGTGAGGGATGTGGTAGTTATGTAAAATCGAAAAGGCTTCCGCAGAATGAGTTAGCATGGAGGGTTGCTTCAGAATGATTACTAAAACAACATCAACACATTCATCCATGAACAAATTTTCTTTGGAAAAACGGTTACGAATAATGGCAATGCAATGAAGAATCGTTGAACCCAAAATAAGTGAAGCATCTACAACTAACTCTCATGTCACTTAATAATAACCACTTGCGTCACAATGTAGGGATACAAAGTGTTTGAACATGGAAATATTTGTAAAAATATAAGGTTTTTTAAAATAATTTCAATTCAACGGGCCAAATATTTTATGAATTATACATTTAATATCCGAAAGTTATAAATAGAAGAATTTTAAACAAGTAATACTATTCTGCTTCAATTAAAAAACAGTACTTTTCCCCTCCCTACCGATCATCTCGACTTTTCTGTGAGCTAATGCTCCGCCCACCAGATTTAGAACTCTAGATGTTACTGGTGAATCGCAATAGTGATAGCAATAGTCCGTTAACACCTCAGAAGTACAGGACAACCTTACTATTAATACGCCCATGTGAACGAACGTTCTTCTTGGCAGCAGATATCTGTGAAACAATTAGCGTAAATGCTAAAATCTGAAGGCAGAAATTTAATTTGCCATAGTAACTCTCCCAGGTCTTCTCGTGCCCTTCTTTAATCATTTTAAAGGCTGGTTTTTCGCTTCATTACTATCTACGTTCCAGTGCAATGACGTAGTCATAACTGAAACAAAAACAGCAACTGCCCAAAATTGTAACCAAATAAATGGAAAAATAATTATTTATTAAGTCGTTTCAGCTATGTATACTGCAAGGTAGATGCATCGCGTAACGGAGGAGAAGCTCCGAGGAAGATAAAACCAAACACATGCTCATCATGAACAAAATGAATTTCTTATACGCTGTGATACAAATTCACCACGAAGCCTAGTTTTGAGACGAGTTTCTCTCTCTCTCTCCTACCCCTCCCCCTTCCCGTCTCTACACGTGGAATAAAGAGTCGAGTCATCGCAGGTCGAGCCTGTTTGTTGATTGAAATTCGCGGTGAGGACTTCATTGGCTTTCTGGTCGTCCTGAGTGACGTCTACGTGAGTGTCCGACACTATTGCGTCCTTGCGAACGGTACGCGGCGGAACCAGAATTCCAAATCTGGTGCGCTGGTTCACTGACACCCAACAGGGACGAGACCCCGAGCCGCGATTCTCAGTCTCCCAAATCATACCACAGGAGCGACACGTCTATCAGGCAATCAACCCCATCCTCGAACTTTACTTTTAAAAAAAACTTAATAATCCAAAGTATGCCGCCCTAGTGTGGTGTAGTGGCTAGCGTCGCCGCCTCACAAACCAGATATCCCTGGTTTGAATCCTGCCATGGGTTTGGATGTTTGTGACGTCATGGTCACTGAGGCTGGTGTTAAGGCTGATGGTGAATCGATACGCTGACCAGGTATCACAAATAATTGGGAATGTGGCATGTAATTTTCCGCAGGCCCTCAACAGGCCGCAGAGCCAAGAAATAAAGAATGGAGGAGATGGTATGATATAATTCCGCTACACAATATCCTAAATTTTAAGGTAATATTGTCTCGGAGTTTTGTTTTTACGCGCCTTTCACGCAGAAGGTTCAATTAACTACATATGGTTGGCGTATGTGGACGAGCTTATTACATCTGCGCGGTTCAATTAATATGACTTAATATCTATAATCTTATTTTTATAAATTCCACACCCTCCACCTCTGTTATAAGGGGTGGTACCCATTTCTCACCCAGACAGTTCTGATTTCCGTGTCGAAAAGACCACGCGTACCAAGTTTTGGACGAAATTGGACTACTCGTTTAGATTTGTCAAAAAAGGTCAATATTTTCATCATATAAATTCATTCTTGGATCAATCAACTTGATAGTGTTTCGGCCTATACTGCTGTCTCATAACTTCAACCCCATCTATAATTGAAGAAACATTTTCTTAGGGATGAGAGTAGGGAGTGGGAGCAACACATAACAATAGCCGGGAAACAATCAAGATTTGGCCGTTGAATTTAATTCTGACTGTAAAAGATGCAGTTTAAGTTACAGTTTATCCCCTAAGAGTAGTTGGAAAAGGGTAAAACAGAATTATGCATGCTATTTTTAAATGTCGGAATAATGTTAACCATATTTTGAACACACATTTTCTTGTCGAACCAATCTCAACACAATTAGGGTAATACACGCCTACCACCACTTAGGGCGGTGTTGGAAGGGTGGTAATTTCTAAAAATCCGTCAACTGCCGTTATTTACTTCTAATATATATTTTTGGTTGAATTAATTTAACACGGTTTTCGCTGAATTTGTTTGCCTATAATTTCATCCCCAGTCATGGTCTAAGGGAAGTATTCAGGGGGGATGAGTGTAGGAGACTTCATATGAAAATAAAAATAATACAGTCAAATTTGGTATCGAAATGGATGCTATGGGAGTCTTTGAGTTTGATTCTGTCGTTTATAATTAGTATTAAATTTCAGCTCCCCCCCCCACCCTTCTCTAACAGGGTGATGGGACCGGGTAAAACACACTTCAGCATATTAAAGTACAGAAAGATTATGATATAAAGAAATTTCCGTATTTCTCGGGACCGAAAACCAAACACTTTGGACATAAGACACGACTACTACCCCTAGAGGGACGAGGTGGAATTAGTGGATTTTTTTTGTAATAAGGGCTCATATTTGAGTCGAAAAAAATTATCGAGATCAATTACTTTTATAGTATTTCCCCGAAAATATTTGTTTATAATTTCAACTCCTTCCTGCATGTAAGGAATGAGGGAGGGGGGAGGAATGAGTCACATGAAAATAATATAGAAATTTTCGAGTTTGTTGTCGAATCCGGTGTAATGCGAGTCACTGAGTTACATTATGACCTTTAATATGCGATTTCAGTAAATATTCATCCCTTAAATAGGCAAAGAATTTTTATTCTTTGAAAATATTTTTATTCCAGATATTGTACCGGGAGCATATTTGACTCTCTAGAGACACTTGGAGTGTATTTGAAGTTTTTGATGCCAGTTTATTGATATGTTGACCAAGATCTAAATAATGTACCGGGGTAATATAAATAAACACCCGGGAAACGCCGTATCCACAGATAATAAAATACAATGAATGGCTAAAAGTCAGAGAAACATTAATTTGATTAGACTTAATACGTTTCATCCCCTGCTTTCCGGACTTCCTGAGTTGACTAATTAATTTTAAAACACAGATTTCTTACTATAAGTTTAAAATAACTAAAAAGACGGTCAATATATCTGAATATAATTTTATTCCTATTTAATTAATATATATGCGACGTTTCGTCTCCTTTTCAACACGTCATCAGACATAAAATTTAGCAATTGATATCTCTCACTCCAAGAACTCCCTCGTCCGGAAAGGATATTAACTCTATTGAGATATTTGTATAACAGGAACTTCGAGTTACGGCCCAATTAAGTCTCTAATGGGAGAAGAACGTCGCATTTATAATACATGTATACTGTAACATGAAAAGTTACGATGAACAAAGCAGGCCAGCTTGCGAGTTGCAATTGTTGAGGAACTGACGCAACCCGGGCCAACAATGTGGTCTGGCGAGATGTTGGGAGTCGTCATGGGGCGATGGGAGAAGCAGGTTGTGTCGGCGGGACGACACGAGACTGACCACGCCCTGCAGATATAATTTTTCTTCATGCTCTGATTGAAATTAAAACTATTAAAATCAAGTTTTAGTGTGTTTTATGAAAAATACCTGGTGCTTTAAAGAAATTAAGAAATCCTCGAATACGGAGGAACGACGGATCGGCTACAATACATATATATAATATAAATGGCAATTAAATTATATGCTAACTTCTTGAGCGTCCTTTTATTTATTTAAATTAATTTTCATATGAGCTCCGGACGTTGATGCAACAACAGGAAATGTTATACAATATTAGAGCATTGACGTACGGCCACTACTTAGCGCGTGACGTCAGTATTACGTCATCTTTGAGGCTGAACTGAACAAATCAGATTACGGAGTTTGATATTACCGTAATCAGAAAATATCACAGTAAGTGTTCCAAGGAGTTAAACATTTTACTGCGTCAAGTGACGGTTCCGGACTCATGGTGAATGGTATGCATCATTACCTGCTGTAGATCTCGCCTAATGGTGCATGACCTCAATCATCGTATTCATAATATGCGTTCAGTTTGGGTTATTCGTACAGTGTAAAGAAGAGACTTGAGGAAAGTTTTCGTTAAATTTTTGGTAATGTAGACTATTTTGTATTTCTGCTGCTTTTCTTGGCCGCATTGTGGACCCTTTAGGCTGACATAAGCGACATGCTTGATGACCCCTGAGTGTCAGTCAGTCCCCATAAGCGAGGAAGGTCAGTGAGATACTCGTATTTGATTAGGGCAGTATTGTTACCTCTCCACGGTTTCCGCTTCCTACACAGCAAAGGTCGAGGCGAGGCCTCATTCAAAATTGTAATTCGCCATTACCATAGAGACGTCGTAAATTTCGGATTCCCCCCAAACAACCGCCCCGAGTAAAATGTAAGTAGATAAGACGATCGTCGTCGTCGTCCTCGTGGGCTCCTCTTAATATTTACACACAATGCCACGACGAGACGCCCACGGTTCCTTTAAATCCTCGGAAATGACGACGGTGATAACCAGGGAGAATTCCTCCACGGTGATCTGATTGGACAGAGTGAGACGAGGTCCTTCCTTACGGGAAATATAGGAACCGGTTCGTGCAGCCCAAGTGCATCATCATATCTTGTATAGCTTCACTTCAGTTTTTCTTTTCGTTTGAAATAGGGGTAGGGGTAAACCAGGGATGTTAAGCTTTCTCATCCCACACGCCTGCCTGTGCATACCCGTGCCCTTATTTAACCCACATCGTACTGTGCACTCGCTGCATATTATTATTATTTTCTTTGTGCTCCAAATTTAATTTGTTCATTGATTGTCTTATTTTTCTGCAAATCAGCTAGCGATTGGAGTTAATAAGAAGGAAGAAAATGTAAATAATCCTGAGTATTCAGATAACAACAGGGCATAAATACATACAGATAAATAATAATTATAATTTATCGTGTGTTGTAACTTAATAAAAATAATTTTTGACCTTTTCACAGAGACATTTATTTATCCAATTTAAAGATAAACGACTTTTCTGTAGAAGACATATTTACATACAATTAGATTCACACACAATTAAGTGTAAATTCACATATTAGTGTGCAAAATAAATAAAGTTGAATGTGATTTGACATGACCAAACTTAGGCTTAAAATTGTTATAATATTCGTGGTGAACATACGTCTAATAAATTAATTTTTTAATACAGTTTTGTTGTGAAACTAGATTTTCTGAACTCCGCAACCAGTGAGGGTCAATGCACTACAGGTACACAAGGGCCGAGCAAATAACCATTTTAGCCGCCACAGGTCAGTTCAGTATTGTAAATCCTTTCATAACATAAGCTTCAATCGCAACACTTTGACACGTCTGAAATTTCTCACAAGAAAAGTGTAATATTTTAGTGCACGAGGTCTGTCGAATTTCAAGAATGATATTTGAACCCCGTTTTTCGAGCCCGTGGAAGTGTAATATAAACTTCTATTGGCTAAAGCCGTGGGTAATTCGGATAAAGAGGACAGATTGAAGGTGTCGAGGTGGGTGAAATAGATTGGTGAGGTCAGTCAGTTGCTAATGAAATATCAGAAATAAATTTTTGATTGTAGCCGATACTTCACCGACGATACGTGGACTTCAAATATCAAAGGGCACCGCCAGTCATCAGGTTTACAGAAGCCAACACCGCAGTAGCCACATCAATGACTTCAAAATAGTTCCTGATCGTCTGTGATAATTTATTCCAGAACACCGTCCAGAAATGCCACAGCGGGCACCGCTAATAATTGTATTGTGATTAATCATTAAGTATTTGAGGCCACCATCCCCTAAAAGAAGTAGTCAATTCGTTTCTCTTTTAATTTACAAAGTTCAAATTCAGTGTTTACAGTATCTAGAGTTTCACAGAGCAGGAAGATAAGCCTTCAATTTTTTATTGTTGAATATAATATATAAATTTTCCTGGACAATTTATTAAAGCAAAAATATAAATTTCCCCAACCTAACTATTAAAAATATTTCATATATTTAACATTCATTAGTAAATAAAATAAATTACATGTAAGTAGTTATCGTCAGTTCAGCTACGGACATATGTAAATAAATGTTATTCTCAGTTTTTGTTTTCTCTCTTTCGAGTAGTTTGTAATTCTGATGTCAAGTTTCCAAAAGTTTCCCTTTCCCTGTTACATATTACTTTAGTTAAGAACTTTATCCTTCCTATATTTTAGTAGCGATTTTTTATTACAGGTTACAAATTACCACGTCAGTGGTAGTAATAAATGTTGAAACAACGTTTGAACTTTTATTGTACGGTCTGAATGAGGTTAGTCATGTTTATATAGCTTCCAAGATGTTCAAACCTGCATTTGTGATGCTTGGAGAAGGAGAGATGCGTCGTTGTTGTCTCATGCTAATTGTCTGGCGGATTGTAAAGTGGTTGACGTAACCAGGAACCTCAAGTTATGCGCGCTGCTTCGCTCCATTAACACCGTGACATTGGTTGGGCGACTTTAGTGACTCAGTTTAACAGGCCAAGGCAGTTTCGGAGCAAAGATGGAGCAGACGTAATGCAAGAGAGTTTCGTCAGCGAATACCTGAATATTATGACGCCGAGATTTCTCATCGTTTTGCACCCTGATAATCACTAAATGAATATTGCCTCAACTTTTGTTGTTGTCTTCATAAAAAGGTTTACAACACCTATAATTTATTTACATGCAGATCTTGATTAAGAAAAATCAGTTGTCTATAACAGGAAAATCAACATGGAAATGATCAATGTCATACATGAAATGCACCATGGCTTAACGACCGTGGTAAAACTGTTGCATTGGCGTGGGTCCCAGGAAGCATAAGCAGCACTAAAAACCCCATAAACTAAAATAACACACAGAGGAACATGTTAGACGACTGCAACACTGCGCTTATAATACCTCATACCATAAACGATATAACTGCAACAAGATGACAAAGAAATGGCACAATGTATGGAAAACTTTAAAATCCAGTGATCTCCAAAAAACGTCAGACACTTCGATAATCTAAGTAACAACACACATATTGGAAGGAAGGAACAGAACAAGAACTGGACACTGCTAATTAAGCCACACTTATCTACTGGATAGATCCATCCCACCTTCAGTCTTGTGATCTGCCTTAAATATAGACCACATCATCCGTCAATGCCCAAAATACCACCAACACAGACAAAAATACCTAAAGGGCAAAAACCAAAAATCTATTTAGAACTCCCATGAATACCACAAAGACATTATTAAATTTTGTAAGGACTGTAATATTTTTTATTTAACTTAAATGTATTGTATTGTGTTCTCTTTCGTTATAAATTAAAAATTAAATGTAAGGAAGATAAATAATTAGTTAGTGGTAACGAGTAGAAACATGGAAATTACCAGTATTTTATTATGTAAATTCATAATTGTAAATAATGTGAATGTATTTGTATAATAATATGTAAATAGTTGTCACTGTGGTCGCTAGTGACCAGGCAGTCAATTAGACCGTTATAAATAAATAAATTAAAAAATATCGGTTGGAAAAATCATTCCGATAAACATTCCACCGAAAGTTTGTTGTTCACCGTCTATTGAATTTTTTTTACACAATCGCTATCTAAAAATACTACTTTTTAAAATGTAGGTATTCTGTTGCACTAACCCCTATACGTGTGTAAAATTTTTGGTTGGAAATAGTTCTCTCTGCCGGTGAAGAATAAGAAGGGGAGTAGCGGCAGAGAGAGACAGAGAGAGATTAATGGCTGAAGTCAAAGACTCTATGAGGGTATTATCTCTGGAAGAGGTGCCACGTTTACATAAGAAAACATATTAAAATAAATTAATGTTACAGTTTTGTATTTAAATCGTGCTAAATTTCATTGAAAAATTATTTATTACTTATTACAGGTGAGTGAGTTACTCCGCAATTCGGACAGCAGCAAATTATTCATTACTCGTTGGAATCGTAAGGAACATGAAGAAAGCAGATTGTTGAGATCGCTACTATACTGTATCACGTGACCATTTTTTCCACGAAATTCGCTCAATTTCAGTGAATTGCAAGACGACCCTGAGGCGCGAGAGTCATTGTGACGTAACATGAAACGACTTGTGGTTTGGTCGATAAAGTAATCCACTGACGCCCTTTCGGAAAGCTATCCTGAGACCAGAGACTCTGTGTCATCGTCCTCATTACGTACTCTTAATTACTTGTGGTTTTGCGGATGACATAAGCCACTGGCGCCCTTTCTGGGAAAAACGACGCTGATACAACGATTAATATTCGTCATGTACGTTGGGCTAATGATACATATTCAATACCTTTTCGATATCAGGAATGGAGTGTGGGGAAATTAGGAGACAGTTGGCTGGTAAAATGTTACCGTACTCGCAAGATCTGCTACGCATGGGCATTTAAAACCGACCGAGATGTCGTGGATTATGTGAATTTCAAGTCAAAACCGGAGAGAGAAAAGAAAGGATCTCCAAAGACTGTCCTCCTCGTAACTCTAGGAAGATTCAGCGAGAGCTTAGACCAGGTCCTGTAACGTTCACTTGGAAAAGAGTGATGATTCAGACGAAGTTGTATACCTGGCAGGAGAGAATAGTAGACCTATAGACATAGAAACGGATTTCATGATATTGTGGAGACTTTTAGAACATTAAAATTACCTTAAATGAAGAGACGGCCATGAATTTATCACTAATTATTCAAAAGCGACGTTTCGTCCCCATTTTGAGCCTTCCTCAGGTGTAAAATTTGGCAGTTCATCATATTTACTCCTTGACTCCCTCAGCCCTAAAGATTATTGAATAAACACGTGAAGAATTTAGTGTCGCGGATGGACCAGCTCCAGCGACTGTTACGCCGAAAAACGTCGTGATAAATTTATATACTGACATTTTGGCCGCCTTTTTATTTATTGTAAATTTTACAGTCAGAAAGCTATGTTGTAATTAAAATTGCCTGTCGTTCCCCCTACGGGCACTGGAGGATCTCGTCAGAGGAACCATGAAGAATGTAAAAGTACTTGATCAACCAGTTGCTCCACTGATGTGATCAATCAGGCTATGAACCAATGAAAGCGGCAGAAGAATACGTATACCAAACTGAATTTTATTGACTGTTGTCGAACACTTCCACTTGGATGTATAGGTTATTGACCCTCCCCTTCGCTGGAGTTATTTATGGGTCATCACAGGTCACATGGCGGCGGCGGCGTTGGCGGCGGTGACAACTTAACCATCGGACGAAAGTGTCCGAAGGCTAGGAGGCTTCCTTGGGGTCACTGTTGTCGCCGAAGAACAAGCTTGTTGATTGAGCGAGGAGGGTCGCGCGCGTTGTTATCCCATCAGCGGCAGACAATAGGTCCGTGGGAAGACCAAAGGCGGACGGACCACCAACTCTCCTGGGTCGGGTCACAGGTACTCGCGCCAGGTTACGCAATACTCAACTAAACTCATACGGCTACATGAAGTAAGTACCCAGGTCACACGTAGCAAATTCGTTTAAAAAATTTAAAATGACTATTGATTTCTAAAACGTTTTTGTCCCCAACCTTCGAGACCTCTTCAGTTCATTCCCTGACTTCGGTCCCCAGATGTCACGACAGCAAAGTGAAATTCTAATAAATTATCACTAAGGAACTGTAAACTACCAAGTTTACTTATTTATTTATATTTAACTGTGTATTCAGTCCTAAGACTGGTCAGATGCAACCCTCCATGCTAATATATCCACCGCAAGCCTTTTCATTTACTAATAACTAGCACTCCCCACATCCTCTGCTTAACGTATTCCATCCTTGTTCTCCCTCTACTGTTTTTACCGCACACACTTTCCTCCATTGCTAATTTTACAAGACCCTCGTGTCTTAAAACGTGGCCTATTAATCTATCACTTCTCTAGGTCAACGTCCTCCATATTGTTCGCTTTTCCCCTATTCGGTTAAGAACTTCCTCGTTTGTGATTCTATCAACGCATCTGATTTTCAGCATTCGCCTATAGCACCACATTTCAAAGGCTTCTATTCTTTTCCTTTCCCCAACTCCTATCGCCCACGTTTCGCACCCATATAACGCCACTCTCAAAACGAACATTTTTAGCAACGATTTCCTAATATTCACACTTATATTACCCCTAAGTAAATCCCTCTTCTTAGCGAAAGACTTTCTTGCCTGTGCTATCCTACCCTTTATGTCTACTATACTTCTACCATCACTAGTTATTATGTTTCTCAAGTAGCAGAATTCCTTAACTTTCGCCAAAATTTATCTTCCCAATCAAACAGTCTTTGTTATTCCATTGTTTCCCAAATTACACTCCATTACCTTATTTTCCCCGTTATTAATCCTCTTATTCAACTCCTTCTCCATTACCACGTTCATGCCATTTATTATGGTTTTAAGTCTTATTCTGACTCCCCTAATACTAAAATATCGTCGGCAAAGTTTGAGGTAATTGTTTCTTATCCTTGCAGTATGATTCGTTTTCCATATTGCGTTTCAACTTGCTTCATCGCCTGTTCTATATATAAGTTGAAAAGCATGGACGACAGACTGCATCCTTATATATTTAACTACGTATATGTAATTATATAATATTTTTGTAGAATGAACTGAAGAGGCAGCTAAAGTTGTAGATTAAAGATTTAAAATTCTTCTCTTTTTACTTTCAGCCATTATTTGTATTTGATTTATAATATTAAGTTTGATTAACTAAATTACTTAATTTGTTACTAATTGGTTTCATAAATTTAAGTTTTTCTTAGAATTTCCCATCTAAAATTCTAATGAGATTAATCAGAAAGGCTTAAATTAATTTTTATTTGGAGAAACCTTCGTTTGAAAGCAAAAGTCAAAGATTACGACTTACGAGGAATACTTTGTGGATTTCAGAGGTATTTCATAACTTAATTTTAGGGGAATATTTTATTAGGATTCGGATACAGTTAACGTAGATCATTTTGTTGTTATATTGCAATTAAAACAATTTATTAACATTCAATAATATCGTCTATCTATGAAAATTATTTCCATATTACGATCCTTCATTTCCCCGTCTGTAGGCTGTATATACAATTTTTTAAATATATGTGAACAACGTCACTCGTGGATCGAGTTTCGTGAATAAACGACGACGCATCAAATCTAAATTACTTTTGGCTTCAAATTTCCAGAGTTTGAAGGGAGAAATTTAGTTTCGAGTGCTTCGCTGGGCCATAAAGAAGGAAAAAAGTGGGGAAGGGGTGTGGCAGTGGGGGTGGAGGTGGGGTGGGGGTGAGGATGAGGGGCGGCGAGGCGTTTGTGGGGAGGAAACCATGATTAAATTAAGGGTTCACACAAACTTAGCGAGCGGCAGGGGGAGGGGGGGAAAGGACGAAGGATGGCAAATGGAGGAAGGGTTTCCTCCACGATTTAAATGATCTAATTTTCTGGTTAATTAGATGACAAGGCGAGCCAATGTTCTTTCATGTCAGTGTAATATGATTTCTGTTAGTTGTTTGACCGTTTATTTACGAGAGGGGAAAACGTAATTATCTATTGATCCACCTCTGCGTGTGCTTCAAACTCTTTTAATTTAATTTTTTGACGAGTGGCCGCCATAAACTTTTTAACAGAGGAGAGTTTCATTCAAGTTGGAAGGTAAAGAAGTAATCATCCATTCAGCATTTATTAACAATTATTTTGCAGAGTTATTGTTATAGCGAGACGACGGTAACTAACAGCCAACAAATTGAAGAACTTTGTATTTTCCTGGAAAAATAATTCATTGGAACTGACAATGAAAGGGTTGAGCTGCACTCTATCCAATTTGTAGACATATAAAAAACTAAATAAATGAAAATACAATGGAAAGTAATGCAAAATTACAATTTTCAGAAGATTCAATCCCAAAAGAAATAATATATACACTGAATTATTTTCTTTCCCTCACTGAACCCCAAGAAAATATATCATTGATATCTGGATAAATATACTAAAACAACATAAGTATATTGGGTAACTTCAGTTTCAATTCAAATAAAATTCTAAAATAGGGTTCATTAATTATTAGGGGTAAATTCTTTGGACAAAATGGTTCAATTCGTACCTTTATGGATTAACCAATTGGCTAAAGACAATAACAGAAATGTGGTTTTCAATATAGACAGCCAAATCTTTTTTCTCAGTATAAATAAATAATAAATACAGCCAACAAACAATATATTAATAATCTACGACGTTTCGTCCAAATTTGAGACTTGGTCAGGTAAATTTTAAAACGGAAAATTTTGCAAAGGTTACGGCGGAACTTAATCAATTTAAAATTTACTCCAGGAAGTCCAGGGAAATGGTCGAAACGTCGCAGACGTTTTAAATAAACATAAAACGGCATACTGAAAAAAATTGGTTGAAATTTATATTTATTTATACTAAATTGTAAGATCATTTATACGTTATCACAGTAGGGCAGAAGCCACCAATCCTGTTGTTTCTATTCAAACCTAGGCTCTTGCCGTTCCGGGGAGTTTACAGTCACTTACGTCTTCACGAAAATGTTTTCAGTATGTACAGTTTCGGGATTATAATAAAAGAAAGTATAAGCTATAATTTTACGAATAGACTTATTTGTGAAATTGTGATGGTTCCCTTTGTATATGCACAAGTCACGTCTTCATAGGTGACGAAGATGAATTATGCGTTACGTTAGAAAATAAGAAGTGGTTCCTCGTTGATGAAAATTTTTAAGAAATAAAATACAGCATTAAATGATTCAACTTGAATGACATAATAGTCATTCTACGAACACTTTATGACTTATTATATACAATTTGATTGTTTTATCACTGAGTTTGACCTTACTTTTTACGTGCTTCTTCCTGCAATTATGAAAAGCTGTTACATAGACGTTCTTATGTTGTCATATTTAGGTTTGTATCATTACACACAAATAGTGGAGGATGCGACAAATTGTCAGTGAAAGCAACTGTAAACTATTAATGTCTATTTTTTGTTTATACTCAGTTCTAAGACTGGTCTGATGAAACCCTCCTGTTATTCTGCGCAAAACTTTTCATTTCCGCAAAACTACCATGTTCCACATTCTCCCAAACTCCTTAGCGTATTCCATTCTTACCGTCATTCTTCCAGACCCTCATGTGTTAAAATGTGAATTATTAATCAATACCTTCTCTTGGTCAAAGTCCTTCATATGGTTTGCCCTTTCTCGTTAGTGATAGAACCACCCATATGATTTTCAATATCCTTCTATAGCACCACATTTCAAAGTCCTTTTATTCTTTTCGTTTCTGCAACTTATATCGTCCACGTTTTCGCTCCCATAAAGCGCAACGTTCCATACGAACATTTTTAGCCATGATTTCCTAATATACTGAGTTATATTACCCGTTCGATTTATTTCTAGACCAACCGTTTTTGGTGTGTTTCTTTATTTCCTTAAATATCTCTCTTCTGCCGATTTAATTGTTTTGATGTCACACATCCTTGAAACATTCAGACCCTATGAGATATAGCTTGTCGGTATTCAAAGATAGGAACAAGTCACGTTGTTTGTGTTGTGGTATTCAGTCCTAAGACTGGTCTGATGCAACCCTCCATGATAACCTATCCTTCGCAAGCCTTTTCATTTGCTCATAAGTAGCACAACCAACATCCGCCCTTCCCTGCTTAGAGTATTCCATCCTTGGCCTCCCTCTGCTGTTCTTACCCCACATACTTCCCCCTAATTCTAATTTTACAAGACTCTCGTGTCTTAAAACGTGGACTACTAATGTATCTCTTCTCTCGGTCAACGTCCTCCATATTGTTTGCTTTTCCCCTATTCTGTTTAGAACTACCTAGTTACTGACTCTATTCACCCATCATATTTTCAGTATTCGCCTATAGTATCACATTTCAAAGGCTTCAGTATTTTTCCTTTCTGGAGCTCGTATCGTCCACGTTTCGCACACATATAACGCCACGCTCCATACCAACATTTTTAGCAACGATTTCCTAATATTCACACTTATATTACCCGTAAGTAAATTCCTCTTTTTCGCGAAAGTCTTCCTTGCCTGTGCTATCCTACTCTTTATGTCTACTATGCTCCTTCCATCCCTAGTTAATATCCTTCCATCAAAATATCCCTTCCCAATCCAACACACTTCGTTATTCCAATGTTTCCTGTACTAAACTCCATTACCTTGGTTTTCCCTCAATTTATACTCATATTGAACTCTTTCTCCAGGATAACGGTCAAGGCATTTATTATGGTTCCAATCTTCTTCTGACTCCCTTAATACTACGATATCATCGAAAAACCTTAGGGGTTTTATTTATTCTCCTTGCAGTATGATTCCTTTTTCCATATTTCGGTTTAAATTTCTTCATCGTCTGTCTATATATGAGTTAAAGAACTTGGGCGACATATTGCAACCTTGTCTTACTCCTTTCTTGATTTCTGCTTTCCTTCCTTTCCCTTCAATTCTATCTACTGCTGACTGCCTTCTGTTTTATTTTAAAAACAAATAATACATGCAGTTATTTAGAAACGACTGATCATGGAAAGTCTTCCCAACAGATAACCGACGTCGAGAAGAAAATTTCAACTCTGCCCCCCCCCCCCCTCTTTCAATCCCGGGCCCACGCTGCAAAGTTCCATGTGGTAAATTCAATAAAAATTACAGCGAACTGCAGAGTTGAATGCACCGCACACACCGATAACTCAAAACCTCGCCCGATAAATATGGCAGCCATTACGAAGATTGATGAGTTAGTAAAAACGGGGAAGGGGCGCACGAGACTAGTTGATATTCAAATCCAATTTGTCAGAGTAATTTTTTCTCTGTTACCGAAGGCAAATATTGTGTGCAAACAGCTCGGTGCAAAATGTTGCTTGGAATAACGCGGCTTTATTACGGTTAATTGAAAAACAGAGGGGGGGAAGGGCTTCAGCCTCATCCATTAGAGCTGAGAGAGAGAGAGAGAGAGAGAGAGAGAGAGAGAGAGAGAGAGAGAGAGAGAGAGAGAGAGAGAGAACCACTTTCACGTCAATTGAACGACATGGAAGAACAGTGATAGAGATAGAGAGAGTTGATAGGATAAGATGGAATAGGAAACTCATCTTGGTCACGACATCCCCACGCAGATAGATGAAGCATGGCGGAAGACCGTATCTGAAAGAGGTTACCTGTTGATCACAATCTCAGGGAATAGATGAGAAATCTTTTCTCCTGGAAGGAGACCTCCAACGAAATAGATGAGTAATGGATAAGGCGAGAAATTCTAAACGAAACTCCTTCCCCACGTCTAGTTAAGTAGCGGAACTTCACTCAAGATCTCTTAGATCGGAATTTACTATTAAGATCAGATTTATTTGACGTCAATAAATGGTATATCTGACAATTAAATGGTTAAACAATTGATGACCTTTTACAGACCTCTATTATGAAATTTACTTGTAACAACGTTTCTGCATGTTTTTATGCTTTCTTCAGGTATTTTCCTTCCACAACAATGTCAAAACAACAAAAATTTCATCAGAAGTCCACCAATATGGTAGAGATCCGAGGCAACAGGTAACACTTCAACTCCATAATTATTACGTGTGGGAAAGGAGTTGAAGTGTTTACTTGTTGCCTCAGATCTCTGCCATATTGGTGGACTTTTGATGAAATTTTTGTTGTTTTAACGTTGTTGTGGGAGGAGAAAACCTGAAGAAGGCATAAAACCATGCCGAAACGTTGTTACAAATAAATTTTTTATAATGATCTCTAAAAGGACATCAATTGTCTAATAATATACAACAGACGTTAAATTTGAACACATTAAATGAGTTAAAGCAACCTCTTTGTGAGTTTTGATTTTTATTAAATATTGAAATATACTACGTTTCGTCTCTCATGTGAGACTCCTTCAGGTTTACTATAATGAAAATAACAATGAACGCAGGTTTCCCCGGTGTATTGTTTTGCTTTAGGAACTCTTGGGCTTCCAACCGGGTGATAGCCCAAGACTTCCTAATGCAAAATTACAGTGGATTACATTACAGTATACCTGAAGAAGTCTCAAATTAGAGACGAAACGTAGTATATTTCAATATTTATTAGAAATAAAAACACACAAAGAGACTGTTTTAACTCATTTATTTCGAATGACAGAATGGGAATAAGGAATGACGACCGTATTAATATGCTCCTTGAAATTAATACAGCAAAGACAATAAATGATAAATATCTACGTAACTTTTGATTAAATTATCAATCATCTGATTACTTGAGCGGTTGCACTTTGAAAAAATATATATATACAATGGAAAATTCAATTTTGGAAACCATTTATTACTTCTATTATTATTAACTGGTAGCCCGGCGATGCCCGGGAGCTAATGTAGATTAACCCACTACAGTTCGATTGTAATCTTATGATGAGTGATTTAAGGGAACCTTACAGCTCCTTATAACTTGCAATGTGTTCGGGAATTTTCAGGAATATATATCTGAAGCCGGCTTTGCCTGTTTCAGAATCACCCTCATGTAGCCTGTTAACCAAAAAGAAAAAAAGGAAGAACTCTTCTTCATCTTTCTACTGGATCCTCCACTTAAATTAGATCTAGAATCTATTGATTTAAATCTAGTAGGCTTAATGGAAGCGAAATGTTGATATTTATTTCTTCTACAATACGTTACGTTTATAGAAGGATTAAGTAAAACTAACCTTCATCCACCTAAAACAAAACAATAAAAATTATTTACGTATGATATTTTAATTTATGAAAATCTTTAACTTACCATATGAACGATTAACTACCTCGACGTACTACAATAACCTGAAACTAAATAATAAGCATTATGTAATATAAGGTAATTGTTATTCTGGAAGTCTGGTCTGAAGTGTATTCTCTGCAAAGTGGTTACTTTGACGGAGCTAAAGCCGAGCGTTTCCGTGGTTTGCTGAGCGTTTCACGGAGGGCGTTAGTCAGGGCTGTTATATATAGTAATAATGTGTTGGTATTTCCCTTTTGATTATCTAATTTACATCTGTGAAATAGACCTGGGAATTACAAAAGGATAAAAGTGAAATCAGCGTAAAGGAAGCGGATGTGGGAGAAGTAATAATAGAAATGAGAGACGGAAAACCGATTGGAGTCGGTGAAATACCCGCAAGATATTTCAATACAACCGTTTAAATTAATTAACGAGTAACAATATAATGGGGTAGGAAATATGACTGTAAAAATTTTAAGAAAACATGACACTTTTTAGCGGAAAGTGATAGACATCTTTAAAGAAAATGTTCAATGACCTGCATAAAATGAAAACAGAATATGGTCTCAATATATATGTGAGCAGGAAAACAGGGGAGAAAAAAGCAAGGGTTGTTGATAAAGAAATTAGTACAAGTAAAAAGGTATATTTATTTGGGTACTGCAACGACACAACCACGGAAAAGTGAAAGACAGATAAATGACAGAATGAAAAGTCTGCGTTCAGCAGAAAAATCAAGATTGTAAGAAGCAAAATGGACATAAAATTAAAGATTCTTTTTAGTAACTGGCTACATGAGGGTTATCCGGAGACCAAAACTCACCTTTTCTATCTAAGGAAGTGCTTTGAAAAGGGAGAAACGGAAGGAAGATGACTACAGCCAACTAGTTGACTATAACCCCGGGGTAATAATTTAAGAATCCTTCCAGCTTAAAACCTTCATCAGCTAGGTCGGGCTGGTGGAAGAGGAGTTTCCTGTGGGGTCGCTGCATTCTCCTCTCGATGCATCGGCGAATTTATTAGCCAGCCGGCGAATTTATCCAATGGGATCAGCAGACAACTCTTACAGTACGCCCAAAGCCTTCGACATCAGAACATACAACTCCTAAAATAGATGAAGGTGCCTCGGCACATGAGATAAGAAAACCAGGGAGATCCTAAGGTGAGCCAAGTTCAAGCTGGGGACAAATACCTGCGAGAGAAAACTCTCACAGGCACTTGGCGTCTTTTTTTAGTAAGTGGCTATATGAAGGTGATCCTGAAACAGGTATATCCCCTTTAATATCATCGGAAGGGTGTTGTAAAAAGGGGGGAGGAATGTGGAAGGTAGATCAAGGTAGCCAAGGGTTTCAGAATCACCCTGATAGTTGTTGGCGTGTTGATTCGTTCGACGTCTGCGGTCGTCGGCGTCGGGAATAATGTGAAGATATTTTGTTTCGTTTAAAACACAATAATATCTCCATGTTTCCCTTCCCAGTTTGCGGCGGACATTATTAATTTATTCAAGCCTTCTGAAATTTTTCACGTTTTGCCTAACGAGTGTCTTAAATTCCCTATTACTATAGGGAATACCAATTAAACACTGAAACATTGGGATGACAATGAGACTTTACAAGACCTAACGACATGCTCTTAAACTGGATATGACCTAAGGAGATCTCAATGCTTTCCTCTTAGCCAAATTGTTGTTTATCCTTCCCGAGAAGTATGTAAATGACGTTTCCCTCGAAGTATGTTACAACACGAGTCCACACACACACACAAACTAGTTATATCAAAGTAATAAATAGTTCCTAGGAAGAGTAAAATCTATTATTACGTCATTACGTCACACAATGAGTTCACATTCGTGGATAGTCAATTCAAGGATACAGAATCACTGATACCGGTTTACAGTAAGCGAAAGATATTTATTACACGTGTCAGTAGATTCTTCAACCAGTAATCACCTTTTCAATTTTATATATTTACTGTATTCCCGTTTACACTTTATTTAATACTCTTTAACGAATTTAATCTCAATTAAAGCAACTTCCCCCTACACAGATAATTTTCCTAGTAACGCGTTTGCATATTTAACGGTAGTTTCTTTAACCTTATTACCTAGTCGGTGTGAAAGTATACGTAAATATGAAACCTATTTCCAGAAATACGACGAAACTTTCACGTCCTCAGAACTGGGACAGGGCCACTACATACTCTCAAGGGGAAACGGTCATTTCTAAGAACGGAAAGGGGAGAATCTTTAATAAAAAAATGTATGCTGTATTAAAATAGGAAGACGGATTAATCCAAAATTAGTAAAACAACACGAAATTGCAATTTAATGGACGCTTATAGAAATACATATAATGAAAAATACTGTACCTCTCGTAACGTTATGCAGAACTATCTGGGTGGCCGGCGACGCCCGGATACTAACGGTGACAATTTACTTAAGTGATGATACTTTTCAACTCTCGCGAACGTCGTCGTCGCCGCCGCCGCATACACGCGGACTACGTATTAGTATTAAATAATATTCCATTGATATCATGGAGACGTAGAACTTGAGGGATGTGGAGGCAGTCAGATATTGTAGATGAGTTGCAATTTACATTCATATTTAATTATATATGCACAAGATGTACAATTTATACCTCTTATGTAGTATTGATAAATATTGCTAATATACTAAGCAATTAATGTCTTCAGAATGTACTATAACTGTGAGAAAGTACACCCAACTCCATAAATTCTTCAACAGAATAGAAAGCTGAGTGGCTCAGTAAAAATTTGTATTTATTTTCAACCGTTTAATTGAGGCTGGAAGTTTATTAAATATAATAGTTAAAATAAGGGTAATAAACTTAATAATGTCCAAATAAGTACCGGTTCGTTGATTTCCCTCTATTTGGAAATTGTTTTATGAAAAATGTGATAGTAGTCAAAAATTTCATTTATTATTACATAAACCAGACGTGGTAATACAACCTGTAACTGTTTTTTCATGACACGACATGAGGGTCTTGTAAAATTAGCATTGGAGAGAAGAGTGTGGGGTAAGAACAGAAGAGGGAGGTAAAGGATGGAAAACGCTAAACGGATTAGGGAGGATGTGGAATGTGGTTAGTTATGCGGAAATAAAAAGGCTTGCGCAAGACAGGTTAGCATGGAGGGTTGCATCAGACCAGTCTTAGGACTGAACACCACAACAACAGCATATATTTAGCATTTATTATATAAAAAAAAACGTGATATCCAAATTAAGATTCATCTAATTACTGTACATCGTAATAAATAAATGTAAAATTTTAATATTATTCACATTCTTATGATATTTCTCTGATTTTAAAACAACATAAACCCTCATTTTCTACATAATGTTACATCGAATGTCAAAGCAGCTTATATGTTAGAAGGAAAGTTAATATAAACTTCGTAGACGACGTTTCGTTCCTACATGTGGAACGCCCTCTGGTGAGTTTTAATTGCAATCAAGGGAGGTGAATTTCGCACAAGCGAGGAGGCCTCAAATCTGAGTTATAGGTTTTTTTTAATGTTTATTTTTTCTCAGACGGTCGGATTTTGTAACTAAATGTAGGGAGTTGTAATTAGCATTCAGATTGATACATTTTAGTTAAAATGGCGGTTTTGTGTCTCTCTGTAATTGATGAAGATTTACAAATCAATAATTAATGAAGGTGACCCAAACGGAATTGGACTCCTATCCCCAGTTCTCTGGGTAAGTTCTCCAGTTAGATTTTTTCCCACCATTTTGTACGGTAAAGAGTATCACCGAGGCTGAAGAATTGCCACAGACACCATTGACCGAGGATCAAGCAGATATATTTCGTGGGGAAATGTGAGGGTAGACGTCTTTTTTTTTTCTTTTTGCTGTATGTGTGTCTTTATCTTGTGGAGCGCAGGGGACTCGAGGTTCCTCAGAGACGCAGCATAAAAGTTTAACACGGACGTGGTTCTTGAGATAAGAGACACCATCTGTAGCGACTACATTACACTCGCAATAATTCTGCCCGTTTCGGAGACAAATCGGCACATTACCATAGAACCCAAGTTGGCAATGCTTCAAAAGTACGAACGGGGGAGGGGAAAAACGACTGGTGTGTGTTCTCTCTGTCTCTCTCTCTCGCTCTTGTCTTCCTGTTTGTGGGCGTACCAGAGCTGGTTGTGCCAGGCGCGAGACAAGTGTCATCGCCCCACACAACACTTGTCATTTCCTGCTGCTGCTGCTGCTGCTGCTCTTACCTCAACACGAGTCGTATTGTGAAATTAGTTTCTATTACTCACGACTGTCCTGCGGGCGCGCACGAAAGTAAAAGATGCCGCCGATTCGAGCGCCACAACTTAAGAAAGTAATGAAGAAAAATTTGTAACAAGAAAAATGTCAGTCCGTACACGACAGTTTTTTAGGTGGGGTATCAGATGAAGACTTGGAAATCAAAATAAATGGCGTGAACGCAGTCCTGGAGAAAGAGTTCAATATGAGGATTAATAGAGGGGAAACGAAAGTAGTATGGGAAACAAAGGAATAACAAAGGACGTTAGATTGGGAAGGGATATTTTGTCGGAAGTTAAGGAATTCTGCTACTTGGGAAGCGTAATAGCTAGGGATAGAGAAGTATAGTAGACATAAAGAGTAGAATAGCACAGGCAAGGAAGGCTTTCGCGGAAAAAAAGTATTTAATTACGGGTTATATAAGTGCGAATATTAGAAAATCGTTGCTAAAAATGTTTGTGTGTAGCGTGGTTTTTTATGGGTGCGAAACGTGGACGGTAGGAGTTGGGGAAAGGAAAAGAAAATAAGTCTTTGAAATGTGGTGCTATAGGCGAATGCTGAAAATGGGTGGATAGAATCACAAACGAGGAAGTTCTAAACAGAATAGGGGAAAAGCGCACAATGTGAAGGACGTTGACTAAGAGAAGTGATAGATTAATAGACCACGTTTTTAGGAACAAGGGTCTTGTAAAATTAGCAATAGAGGAAACTGTGTGCGGGAAAAACAGAAGAGGGAGGCAGAGGATGGAATAAGCTAAGTAGATTATGGATGATGTGGGGAGCGCTAGTTATAAGGAAATTTAAAGGCTTGCGGAAGATAAGTTTACATTGAGGGTTGCATCAAACTATTTTGAGGACTGAATACCACAAGAACAACAGTGTTCTAAAACGTTTTCTGTGTGTATCTTGAGAAATTATTATGACTAATTGACTTAGTCATTGTTTTGCCGCTAGAGGGCGAGGTAGCTACATAATAATATTTACTTAAAGATATTGAGACCAAAAATTAAATTTACAAATTGTGTTTGAATATTGATATTATTAAAAATCGAAGGTTTTCCCGGTGTATATTCTGAATAAACAATTCTTGGGTTTCCAGCCGGGTTAAATAGAGTTCAAGCCATGACGTTTCGATGGCATACGCACAAACCACAGGACGGCACTTTCACTTGAGAACGATGACAGAGTACGTCATCGAAACGTCTTGGCTTAAACTCCATTTAATTGTTTATTCATTGATATTATGTTTAAGAATAAAATTTGAAGCTTTATCTTCCTGCTCTGTCAAAATGTAGATACAGTACACATTATACACACTTTAAAAATTGAAATAAAAACGAATTGATTCATTTTTATGAGTGGATGGTAGGCTCAAATACTTGATGAATAATTACAATAGTATTGTTAGCATTTATGGACGGCTTTGATGGGTTTCCTATTTAATAAATACGTAACGAACGGGGCTCAGGGATAATTATCGCTGACGCTCAGGAACCATTTTGAAGTGATTGATGCGGACCTTGCAGTGTTGGCTTCTGGGTATATGAGGACTTGCGGTGCCCTGTGATACCTGTTGCCTACGGGTCGTTGTTGAAGTCTCGACTATCATCACCACCGATGAAATATTTTTCACAACCTACTTTCTCAAATTACACTAACAACTGACTTCCCCAGACTTTTTTTCCACTTCGAAACCTCGGGTCAAAACTACTCACGACTTTATCAATTCATCTTACATTACTCCGAGTTCCAAATGCGGCGTTCAGATGTCTTTCTTCAAAGTCTTGAAACCTCGCACACCAGGATATAAAACAGTTTTCTGTGAAAAAGTTGAGACGAGGCAAAACGTTGAGATTGAAGCTTATACTCCTCGGTAAGATTTGCAGTCCTCAAGTGCCACCGGTGGTTTCTAATTCCCTTCACAGGCGGCTGTTTAATTGTTATAACGCTGTCACAATATTGATTTTTGTTCCCGGTGGAAGTTTCCATACCCGGAAGAGTACACAATTATCATAACAGTATCGAAATGATCCATACCATACCAAGAGAACATCCCCTCCCTCCCCCCAAACCAAATATTGCTGCCTCCAGCTTCAAGTGTTGTGACAATGAAGTTGGGTGCCATATTTTCGTGTTGTTTACTCCAAAGTCGAACCGTGTCATCTGCATGGTGCGTTTGAAATCGCCATTCTTCAGACAAAATGACGCTTTTCAAGTCATCCACTGTCCAATCCTCGTGCACCTTGGCAAACTGATGTTCTTGGTGAACAGAGGGGCTTGCGAAGAGGCCGTCTACTTCCAAAGCCTTTACGTTGTAATGTGTGGCAAACAGTACATTCAGTTAGTTTCTCATTAAGATCATACGCTATTTATCTCACTGCTGCCCTTCCGTTGCATTGGACATCTCTGGCAAGTTTCCTTTCAGCTCGAACATTGAGTACCCTGTGTCGTCCACAAGCCTGACGTCGAGATCGGGTTTACTTTTCCTAGACAGTCCACTCACTGTAAACACCTGTTGTTTTCGCGTGCTTCACAAGTGCACCTGTTTTTCTGATCGTGGTCCAGACGCTTCCAGCTTTCGAACTTAGTTATTTTACGTGCTTTTTCCCGTACCTAATCTTCTTTCCCTTTTACAACGTATTAAAATTTTAAATACTCCTTTATCTGACTTTTGGCTTCTATTTAATCCTATTTATAATAATAAAACAGATTAATTAAATTATTTATTTGTAACAAAAATATAATTTAAAGGACGAAGGCTTTCCCGGTGAATTTGTTCCAAACACAATTCTCGGGTTTCAACCCGGGTCAAAGTTTGTTTACACAACGTTTCGACGACGACGACGATGGAGCTTGCTGTCGAAACGTTGTACAAACAAACATTGACCCGGATTGAAACCCGAGAATTATATTTCAAAATATATATAATTGTTTCTTAATTACAATGAGCGTTCATAATTCTCAAGATAAGTATTTATTTTTCTTGCTGGTTAGGTCATTTTAAACTTTGATACAAAAATAATGATTGGACTCCGATGAAGTTAGTAATTATTATACCGTGAACCTTTGCCTGTCTGCAAGGGTTTATTTACCTGTGTCATCTCCCTGCGTATATGTTAATTAGAATGTATATCTTTTTTTATTTTTGTAAGGGTATAGAGTACAGAAATGCGTATACGTTTTTAGCACAGGACGAAGTTGTCCAGGAAGAGACAAAGGGGAAGGTCAACGTTTGCCAATGTTTATGAATTCTGCAAGCACAACAGCTTTGAGGTTCCCGCCAAAAGTAGTGTCAGGTGGTCGTGAGTCACTCACTCACTGCAGACTCTTGTTTTTTGGCAGAGTGCCTTCTCACTCATGGCCTGGTTACGACCTTCCACCTGACTGTGGTGAAGGTCAGGTGGGCCACACGTGTCTGTGACGACATAACGCCTTCCATTATGCATTATCGTACGCCAAGCAGGCAGGCAGCCACCCTGACAATAAAAACCTCCTGTGACATCCCGGCCGAAATTCACCGAGACAGTTACGAATTCAAATAGAACAGGGAGTTAAACTGAAAAGTTGGCAATGGTGAGAGGAGGTCAACAGTCCGCGGTTCGCAGAAAGAAAGCGAAACATGAGTTGGGCACAGCGTGTGATGTCATCCAGGCAGAATCTATTTGTTCGTGGAAAAACGAATTTAAATAATTCCCGAGGAATTTAAAACGCAGGGCAGGATTTGAGAAAGTACCGGATGCTGGGAGAGAACAACGTGAATACAAACAAGGCGAGAGTTGCTTTTCACTGACCATATCCAAGAATGTCTCTTTGTTAAAATTCTCTAATCCATTAAAACTAATCCACAAATTAAAATCACATCACAACATAGTTTTATGATTGTCAAGTTTACAATAAATAAAAAGCGACGTTTCGAATTTTTATTTATTTATTGTATTTATTTATCATTTCGGCCGTAACCGTCGACAGAGACGGTCCATGCGCGACACTAAATTATTCACATGTAAATTCGATAATCTTTTCGGCTGAGGGAGTCAAGGAGTAAATATGATGTATTGCTAAATTTTACGCCTGAGGATGTCTCAAAATGGAGACGAAACGTCGCTTTTGTGAATAAATAGTGATATTTTTGTATGATGCCTTTTTGGCCCTCATTTTATATATTTAAAATCACATCATTATCCGAAAAAGACACGTCCAGAACTACCTTTCATCGATGTGACATGTAATAAACGTGTACGTTAATTTTATAATCATACAACTTAAATCTGGATAATTATCGAGATTTGAAGAGCAGTCACTACTAAAATTTCATAATAATCCCAACGTTATTATTGATCTAAAATTGGTCAATTATACTTTATCATCTTTCTTTCCCTGTATTCTTACCTTTAATATTCCTGATTCAAACAATATCCTGTATAATATCTATGGACCAATAAAAGACATAAATGGGACGTAGAGGGTAAGAAGAAGTGACGAATGGAAGAATCTCATAAGAAAATAAAATACAATAAATTATATCATAGTTTTCTGACTTAAATATTTACAATAAATAAAAGCGGCCAAAAGAGTCAGCATTAAATATATAACTATTTATTAACGAAAGCGACGTCTCATCTCTTGTTCAGACTTCTTCAGGCTTAAAATTAAACAAAATATCCTTGACTCCGTCAGAGGTTTCGAATTAGATATACAAAATTACAAACGGTAAGTGATTTAGATGCAAATTCTCAGGCCAAGCATTATTAATTAAATCAGACATACGTTACTTTTTTGCCCCTTTTTATTTATATATAATAAATTATAACAAAGCCCAACGTCTGAGGTGGTTCGGTCATGTACAAAGGATGCCAGAGGAAAGATTTGTAAAGCGAATACATAAATGGACACCAACCGGTTCAAGAAGTAGAGGACGTCACAAAAAACCAGAAAAGATGGAAATACTTAACAGAAAAAATAAAACAGAAGAGCGAACCGAATGGAATAAAATTGTTGTTCAGGCCAAAAGATCCAACAGAGCGTTTATAATAAAAGTTTCTCACAAAGAGCAACAGCTTTCATATTTCAGGAGGGTGACTTGCTTTTTTAAGATGCCAGTGGTACGTTTTCCTTGGATGGTTCTGCCTGCAGAATAGGGAACATTAAACCCAAAAAATAATAAAATAAACGGTAGATGTGAAGCTTGTGATTGTTTAACTAATTTATTTTGCAACGTGAATAAATTAGGTAATCCAATTCGTTGACTGAATGGAGGAAAAGAGAGTCCGTCGCTGATGCTGACAGAAAGACAGTCCATAAAGGATGGAGAATAAAGGGCGGCTGAGTGGAGACATCAGAGGGACAATGTAGAAAGGAAGCGGCTGGTCAAGGCATTTGTGGCTCAGGACCTTGACACACTGCTCCTTCTCGTCATCCTTCTTCCTCCGCCGCCGCCGCCGCCGCCGCTCGATTTTCCATGATCGTCGTGACGGCGACAGACGAGTGATCCCCATTGAACCCAAAAGAAACACGCAGAGTAAGGCAATTGCAAAATACCAGATACTTCCACAATGGAGCCAATCTTCCGACTTCCGCCCGATAAAAGCCCTTATCTATGCGATGTTAATGACTTCCGTCCCATAGCAAAATTTGGCTGACGAACGCGCCACGTGTCTCCGTGGTAATCTACGGGAAACACTCGCCCCTGATCCAATACTTTATCAAAGGTCATACTCAGGCTAAACTATCAAGACGGACAAAGTTCCCGCCGTCGTTTCCTTGAATCCATTATTTGGCGTAACATCGTTTCCCCCTCTCACCACTCCAACATCCATCTCAAACGGAACGCAACTCCGAATAATTACAAGCGAAATATTCATATAAAGTTTCTTTACTGGGTTACAGGAATGAATTACTCTCCGGAAAGTTGGCAACTGGCAATTAAATGGATGATCCTTGAACAGATCTGCAACGCTCATGTTAAAATTAACTTTAACAGTTCACGGCTGGAACCGTTCGTTACCTTGGAAACGAGAGCACTCTTTAGAATTAAAACTCGTTACAAATTCATTATCAACTTATTATTTGAATCTCTCGTATGCAACGACCGTCCGAAAATTTTTAAACAACATAGACAAATTAAATTACAAACATTAATATTACGTTTGTAATCAGTGGAAGTTGGTGCGACATCTGCGACTGGTTGTGGGGAATCTTTTAGACAGATATTCTTTGGAAAGAAAAAGAAAGAACATCGGCACGCGGGATTTGCGACGTAACCAAATAAATACTTTTATAACAAAGTAAACGAGTTCGACTATATTTCTCAATAGATACGAATTCCATTGTAATGTAACCGTAAGGAAGGCTCAATCGGTACCGTTTTCTGCTAAAGGGTAATGACATTCCCCAAACGTCATAGTTTACCCTTTTCTCGGCACACGTTAGCAGACCGTGACGTCACTATCTGTGCACCAACCACCACGAATTAGGGACGTATACGTAAAGAATAAAACACCACCAGTTACCCTTTTCTAATGCGTAAAAATTGTATTATTACAAAAATAGATTAAAAAATAAAGTAATATGCCCATTTTACATTATATATTCATCATGAGCCCCGCCTCCCTAGCCTCACAGACTTGACGAATTCTTTCTTTACACACGCTTAATGTTGACATTTAGCCACCATAACTTAACATATTTGCAAATATTGACTTCCCCAATAATTTATGTTGATTGGTGTAAGTACAGTCAGCTCAGGATACTGGCAGGATCAGGCTTCCGAGTTCCCATTAGCTGCGGTTAGCGGTTATAGCGCCGCCATGACGTCACGAAATGAGTTCACGTCCACCCATTACAACGTTCACATGTAAAATGTCAATCTCCAATAATGTAGTGGTAATAATTACATCCATTTGTAGAGATAGTAACCAATTAATTACTAATATTATTAATGCAGACGATTAAGCATGTATTAGTTATACATAGACGTTGATGTTTTAGTGTGCTATAATATAAGTTTTTCCTCAAGAATTACAGAAGGATTCACTGATAATTTTGTCATTTTCCTCGTTGAGAAATATTCCTCCAAGCGTATACTGCATCTTCATTAGATGCGTACAAGTTTTCCACAGACTGATGAATCGAAAACGACTTCTAACAGAGACAAAATCATAATAATAATAAAATATTAGACCATATAAGCAAAGAATCTTTAATAAGAAATAGATACGGAGTAAATTTATAAAAAATGGCAAACGTTTTCACGGTTTACGTGTGGACTACTCGTCGTCTAAACGTCAGAAATTTTTAATTTTGTTCTGTAGTATTTTCTCACTAAAGATTGTTTACTACTCATGTCGAATGTTAATTATTAATTTTAACAAGACGTTAATTTCTATGTTATAAAGTCGAGAATAATTTATATCAATAAAAAATCCAGCCAATTAGCCAACTAATAATATTGATGATTAATTAAAACCGTTTCGTACATATTTGAGGTCTTCCTATGTAACTAGACTAAATTTATGTAATTTATGTCCTGTTTTCAAGAAAATTTATTTATTCAAATTAAAGAAAGACGCCGTTTCAGTGCATATCCTCGCCTTCTAAGGTCTTTATTTTTCTGTAAAAGACACATTTACATAAAGAAATATTTAAATATTACTTGTTTAAATTCAACAAAGTTAAGTGACAATTCAATTAGTGCTTATCGTTAATTTTGTGTAAATTATCTGTGTCAATTTCTACATTGAAATGGAGCTTTCACGCCTGTCAGTCTTGAGAATAAATTAATTTGCCCTGAATGTAAAAAACTAAAATATTTTACACAAGATTCGCTCTAGTTACCGTCATTTAATTCTCGTATTATCCACACGATCGTATATGTTTATCTATTTAATTTGTTCCATCTTTTATAATTACTTTTAAACAATAAAGTGAAAGTTACACTTATAATATTTTAAATACTCTGTATTGAAATTATCAATTACTTTTTTCTTATTTTACTACATAGTTTTCTGATTTAAAATCTACAATAAATAAACAGACGGCCAATAAGTCAGCATACAAATTTATCACTATTTATTCAAAAGCAACGTTTCGTCTCCATTTTGAGACGTTATCAGGCGAACTACAGATATAATATCACAAGAAATTAAATATGGGTCCTATGTTACAATTTTGAAATCTATATATGAAAAATATGGCTCCAAACTTACAAATTTAGCAATTTTTAATTTTAAATGATGATAAATTTATATGCATACTTATTGACCGCCTTTTTATTTGTTTCAAAATTATGCAAGTTATCGTATGAAGTTCACAAATGTGGACGAAACGTTCTAGATTTATTTAAAATAAATATCAATATTGTTTTTTTTACAAATTGTCTGGAATTTTTTACTTATAAAGTCAGATTATTGATGTATTGTGATTAATTTTGTAATTATGTTTTACTATGTTGCCGAGAATATTTCTGAAACATAATTCAGTCATTTCTTTTAGTTTGCTCATATACTAGTCGTCATTTAAATCGTAAGGAAACAAGTGTAGGACCGGTTTTTATGCAAAAGAAATTCGTCTCCATTTTGAGACGTTATCAGGCGTACCACAGATGCAATATTACAAGAAATTAAATATGAGTTCTATGCTACAATTTTTAAATCTATATATGAAAAATATGGTTCAAAACTTACAAATTTAGAAATTTTGAATTTTAAATAATGATAAATTTATATGCATACTTATTGGCCGCCTTTTTTTTGTTTCAAAATTATGCAAGTTATCGTATGAAGTTCACAAATGTGGACGAAACGTTCTAGATTTATTTAAAATAAATATCAATATTGTTTTTTTTTACAAATTGTCTGGAAATTTTTACTTATAAAGTCAGATTATTGATGTATTGTGATTAATTTTGTAATTATGTTTTACTATGTTGCCGAGAATAATTCAGTCATTTCTTTTGGTTTGCTCATATACCAGTCGTCATTTAAATCGTAAGGAAACAAGTGTAGGACCGGTTTTTATGCAAAAGAAAAACGAAAGTAAAATAGAAATGAAAGAGGAGAAGATGAAGGACTACGAGGAGGTGATTTGTACAAACGGAGTCCCGTAAAAGGAATTGAGGAGGTGTGGCCAAATATAATTTATTTCCCGTTTCCCCCGTTAAGGTAGTACGTTATTATTACAGGTTTCTGTATTGTTTATTTGTTAGTAAGCGCTGGATGTTGACAATCGTGGATTTATTGGGCTACTCCACTTTTTGAGTGATCTTTCCGCCACCGACGGTAACGTAATACGCCTTGATCGGTGTCTTTGCTACGCCCACGTCTCTTCGGTTTCCGTTCTGTAAGCAGCAGGTCGTCGGTGTCGGCTGCCAGATGTGCACAATTGTATCTGGACCAGACGTCGATGGCAATGGCGCCCGTCCTGTCCCGTCCCGTCGCGTCGCGTCAGGCAGCGCATTCCTGCGTGAGTCACGGCCGCTGACGTCACTTCCTGGCCGCGGCGCGCTGGTGGGCGTCAGGGGCACCAGGGGCTCCCACAGCTGGAGCTGGAGCTGGAGCCCAAGGGAGGCCAAGGTCACCGCGAAAAAGCGCGCGCTTTTCAAGGATTCCTGTTGCGTCACAAAGGAAGGAACAGCAACTCGCGTTCCCGCGTCGGCTCGCCTTACTTTTAATCTGCCATTTCAAGTCCAGTCGTCACGAATCGACGAATGGCAACGTCAGCCATTAGATTCATTCATTCCAAGGACGTAAAAACACTATAACATATTATTCACACTGTAATACAAAATTTCCCTGAAAAATAGAAAATTTAATAAAACACACATACTATGCAAGTCATAAAAAAGAAAATTTATTATACAACTAAATAAATAATCTAAACGTCAAAATAAATGTAAGATTTAAACTTCATTATTTACATCTTGTACAAAAAAATGGAAGTAAGTTTTGTTATTTTTTCAGACAAATTTATTTATTTAAATTAGAGAATAATGACGTTTCGGAACATGTTCTTTAGATTTTTCTTTCAAAGAGGAGATATTTACATACAGTTAAAATTGAGACATCTACAGAAAGAGGAAATATGTATTTAAATTAGAGAATGATGATGTTTCGGAACGTTTTCTTTAGGTTTTTCTTTCAGTAGAGGAGATATTTACATACAGTTAAATTTGGAGACATCTACAGAAAGAGGAAATATGTATTTATTTAAATTAGAGAATGATGACGTTTCGGAACATGTTCTTTAGGTTTTTCTTTCATAGAGGAGATATTTACATACAGTTAAATTTGGAGACATCTACAGAAAGAGGAAATATGTATTTATTTAAATTAGAGAATGATGACGTTTCGGAACGTGTTCTTTAGGATTTTCTTTCAGTAGAGGAGATATTTACATATTGTTAAATTTGGAGACATCTACAGAAAGAGGAAATATGTATTTATTTAAATTAGAAAATGAAGACGTTTCGGAACATGTTTTTTAGATTTTTCTTTCATAGAGGAGATATTTACATACAGTTAAATTTGGAACATCTACAGAAAGAGGAAATATGTATTAATTAAAATTAGAAAATGATGACGTTTCGGAACGTGTTCTTTAGGTTTTTCTTTCAGTAGAGGAGATATTTACATACAGTTAAAGTTAGGCACACCTACAGAAAGAGGAAATACGTACAAACAGTTAAATTTGGAAACATCTATCGGAAGAGGAGATATAAACAAACAGTAAAATTTGTAGACATCTACAAAAAGAGGAGATGTTTAGAGACGAATTAATTTGGAGACATCTACAGAAATACCAGATATTTAGAGACGACTAAATTTGGAGACAACTATAGAAATAGATATTATTAACAAAGAATAAAATTTGTAGACACCTACAGAAAGTGGAGATATTTACAGACAACGAAATTTGGAGACATCTACAGAAGGAGGAGATATTTAGAGACGACTAAATTTGTAGAAAACTACCAAAAAAATTAGGTATTTTGAGAGGATTAAATTTGAAGACAGCTACGGAAATATGAGTTATTTCGAGACGGATAAATTTGGAGATATCTAAAGAAAGATCACACGTTTAAAATGATTAAGTTTGGAGACTTTTTGAAAGAGGACATGTTTACAATGCGTTAAATTTGGAAACATCTACAGAGAAATGAGATATTTACAGACAGTTAAATTTGGACAAATCTACGGATGTACACGATTCGTTTAACACTGCTCAGTTTCCTTGCGTATATTGGCCTCCTTTTGGTGTCGGTGGAAAAACCGCTTCCAAAGCCAATGTCGTCCAACTACATTTCCAACCTTCACCATCATCGGCCAATAAAAGACAACCCCTGATCACAACATTGCCATGACCTATTATAGGCCATGATTTGAAGGGGCTATTAACATGCTGAAGGTCAATTAGGAACGATCGTCATCGCCGCTTGAACAAATAAATCTCGAGCTTCTAATCGGCTAGAATGAAAAAGATTGATAACTATAATTCCACGTTTTAGAGCCCAGATATTTATTTGTTCACTGGTGATCCTATTTTTGGCCACAGAACTGTAGGAATTATGCATAGGGATTTTAAGAAATCAGCAGTTAAGTTAAAGAATTTAGGCGTAATCTGAAAACAGTACTCGAGGAGACTTTTAACTCGTCCTCTCTCAATTCTGTTCTGCGTAGATAACACGTGAGTCGTACGAGTAAAGATGGTGTTTGTGTGGGTTTACTGCTTGATAAACTCTTCATAAATGGTATCAGTATGAGAAACATGACAGTCCAAACACGCACACTTAACCTTGTCTACCAGAGAGGGTCGTTCGTCAAAACTTATTCGCATTACACGAAATAAGGTTTTAAAAAGACATGCCATTGAATTCTTTAACAGCAATGAAGAGGTCACTAAACGAGGAAAGTACTGTGGAGCAAAGGTTTCTGTCGAACAGATGATGTCAATACCGCAGTGCAGTAATTGACCAGAAGTTATCGAAAGGTCGAGTACAACTGATTGGAATCCCGAGAAGACTTTATCCAGAAAAGAAAAAGTCATAAATACTGGAATATTTATTTTTTATCAGTTAATTACTAGAATGTCCCGATTCGGAATTTCTAGAAAATCAGAGGAGGAAAGAGAATCCTAAAAAAATGTTTGCGGACGTAAACTAAAGAACATCAATTATTTATTTGCGAGCGATATTTATGTGAGTACATAATTATTTCTTCATTGGTGCGAACAAGAATTCGTAGTGAAGATACTTGACCCAGTTTTACAGCGCCTTAGGCAACATCGTTGGAAACTTTTAGAAATAATTCTGGAGCATTTTTCGGCAACATTCATTCGTAACAATGTTTCTGTGTTGTCAATATATATACATACAAGCTCTATGAAGTGTTAGTCCCTATCAAACTTTTGGTTTTGTTGTCAAATTTTATTGCTGATTACAAAAATAAGAAAAAAAATTCGCATACCATAACAGAAGATATAATTAGTTTTTCTCGTAGATCATTTGTCGATGGAAAAACAGTCGAAGAAGGTGTAACATGTATCGTGTAATTGCGCAATCAATTACATTATTCATTCAAGAAAGAAACAAAGCTTATACCAACAATTTAAAGATCTACAAAAATACACCGAATATAATGCATAATGTTATCATTATATTCTACATTTTATGAGACAACATAAGACAGCTTAATGACATTTAAATTTAAGTCAATAATGAACTATTTCAGCTTTTTTCATTACGCACTGTTTCACCGAGTAACAAATTAAGAGAATTATGTTAATTTTCTGTAAATAATATGGCACATATCGGAGAAAGTAGTTTAATGTGTACACACAATTAATAAATTGACAGGGGTTTTTCTTCATTTCATTTTCATAACGTAATTTGTTTTTAGAACTCAGGAACTCGTGGGGTCATTGCAGTTTAGGCACGGACAGCCGCGGGAGAACAAATTTCCATTCAAGCGGCCTCCTGACGAGAGATTAAGAACGCCGCTGCTGACCAGCCATTCCCCTAAGAAAAGTGAAATGAATTTGAATTTAGTTCTATAATTTTTTTAATAAGTATATATTTTCTTTTGAGAAAGCAGGAAGATATGATTTTTAATTTTTTGTTGTTAATGCTTGACAAATAATACTAAAGACTTATAAAACAAATAATAATAGGTTGTTTTTTTTAAAAAAAATTTAAGTATATAATAATATAGGTAAACGATTAAGTTTGGTTAAGTTTATGTTTTCAGGAAAGTATTAGTTAAGAGTACAGCCGGATACTCAGATTTCGGGTCCTTTTCACCTCGGAAATCTTTGGAAATATTTTAACGCTCAACGCTGCTCACTGGTTGAGTACAGTATTTTTGAATTGCTGAATTTTCTAATAATGTCTAATACACTTCAGGCTTTCACCACCCATTAACACCGTTAATGCAGCTCTATTAGGCATTTTGGGCCAAGGAACTGGGTACTTAAGCTTCTTTTTTCTCAACAGGTGCTCCTTTCCATAATCCTCTATAAAGTGTAATTTTGAATACAATCTTAATTTTTTTGTGGGGATCATTCGTCATCGGCTTCCCTTAGTTCCCTTCTGTTGCACGGGAAAAGTTGCAAACCCTGTAATATGAAATTATTCGCAGCGAGGACCCGATTACGTTACCCTGTGGCACGCCGATTGTGATTTCTGCTGGTCGAGTAAGGAGTTTTGAATTAGATAATTCCACGGAGGTTCATTTGAAACTGGTTCGTATCTGGTTGCCGATTGACACGACCACCACCGTCAGTGACGCGAGGAAGGCCCTTGAAGTGTATCTAATCTAACGCTTTCCTCCGCCGATTGCCATAAGTCATTGCCCAAGGATCCACAGAGGAAGCCGTTATCTGACGCCACATCCGGTACACAGAACGTGTGTGTGTGTGTGTGCGCGCGCCTTTTTTTGTTCTTCCCGTCAGGGTTACTTCCCCATCCATTCGTCCCGAAAAACCGCTCTTTTAAAAGACCGCCGCGATTTTCCCACAGCAAGATCGAGATAACAGAAAGCCAACTCGATTATGCGACCAGATATTTAAATTTTTAACTGTCCCGCGGACGAGTTTCCGAATTTAAGAGCCGGGGGACACATTCTCGTGACCCCGATTACGGTGCTTCCGGTGAGGGTCGACGCCAGTATAATAAAACAGAAATCCCTCGACCTCCTACAGGGCGAAATGACGTGACAGCTGCGACGAGGGGACAAAGTGTTACGGTTTAATTTTAAAAAAAGATGAGATAAGAAGAAGTCACACTGTAAATTATAAAATTAGTGTCAAATGTAGAACTGGATATTTCCCACATTTATTCCTTCTTCAGTCTGTCACTGTTCCAGAAATATTAAGCGATACATAACCCTTCCCACCCTTTTTTCCCTGTTTATTGTATGGTATATTTTCAATCAGGGACTGTCTTACTATTAATTCGGAACTTGTTTTTCATTCCTCGACCTAAAATTTCTGGTTTAATTCTTCAACTTTCTGGACGGGGCTAGGTTTTAGGCAGTTATTCCCGTCACTTCGATGACGTCCTTATCCTTTTCCGTCTTTCACAGCATAAATAAATTAAATTTGTTACTATCATAAGTAAATTAATGGAAATGTATAAAAAATGATCAAAATTTTCTGTTAAAAACCTACTACATAATATATAATTGTGGAATTAGTGTAGTAGTTAGTGTTTAATAGAAATGTAAATGTTAAAAAGCAGTAGAGATGCTTGGAGAATTTGCCTACAAGAGAAATGCAAAGCGGTTGAATATTTCATGCTGTTTAACTTATATTTAGAACAGGTGATGGAGGAAGTTAAAACGGAATATGGAAAAGGTATCATACTGCAAGGAGGATAAATAAAACCCCGACGCTTTGCCAATGTTAGTGTAGTATTAGGGGAGTCCGAAAAATACGACGATTAATAGAGAGAAAACCAAGGTAATGGTATTTAGCATGGGAAACAATAGTGTAACATAGATTGCTAGATTGAGAAGGGATATTTTGAAGGAATACTGCTACTTGGGCAGCATAATAACTAGAGTAGAATAACACAGGCAAGGATGGCTTTCTCAAAAAAAAAGAGGAATTGCCTTGCGGGTAATATAAGCGTGAATATTGCTAAAAAATGTTCGTATGGAGTGTGGCGTTATATGGGTGCGAAACGTGCAGAATAGGAGTTGCAGAAAGGAAAAGATTAGAAACCTTTGAAATGTGGTGCTATAGGAGAATGTTGAAAATGAGATGGGTGGATACAATCACTAATCAGGAAGTTCGAGGCATAATGAGAGAAGAGAGAAAAATATGGACCAATTTGAAGCGATAGATGTGTAGTTCACGTTTTAAGACGTGAGGATCTTGTAAAATTAGCACTAGAAGGAAGCGTGTGGGGTATGAACAGAAGAGTGAGGCAAAGGATGAAATACCCTAAGGGCTCATATGGGATGTTGTAGTTAGGAGGAAATGAAAAGGCTTGTGTTACATAGGTTAGCACGGAGGACTGCATCAGATCAGTCTTGGGACTGAATACCACAACTACAAAAATATACACGGGTGGATCAAGTGCAAGCGAGTTTTTTGCACACGCAGGTGTGTGACATCACCGAAAGGGTGCCATATTTAATTGCTCATAATATGGTGACTATTTGATATACATTGTATGAGATTTTACTCAAGAGATAACTAACTAAAAATTTAATTTTCGAGGAAAATATAAATAAATACCCGGTCCAAATCGAGCATGTGGCTTAGGCAAAGAACACAAAGTAGATACATTTGAAATAACCGTAAAAATAAATTAATAGTTCAACTGGCTTTGAAATAATTAAATTAATTGTAACTGTTTTGCTGTCAGCATATTTATTTCCAATTCTTAAATTTGTGATTTTTCGTCTCACTTTTTATTGACTTCGTCAGGGTAAATTAATTCAATTAATGAATTGAAGTCCATGAATAGTTAAATTTTGTGCATGAAGAAGTCTCAAAATGAAGCCGACACGTCACAAATTTAATCTAGAAAATTAATAAACTTACAGCAAATTCAGTTGCATTTTATTTACTTTTGTAATAGTTTTAATTGTTAAAATAAGAAGGGTATAGTCGATGATTTCTGAGATTTTTGGGTTGCTGGTGGAAGATTTTCGATTATTGATTAACGAAATCGTATTGGAAATCGAACGGGGTTGTTAGGGCTTTTCTTATTTTCCGGTGGAGTTGGATTGATCACACTGGTAGGTATTGAAACGCGTGTAAGTCTTGAACGAGTCATGCATTTTTAATGAACTATATAATGTAACGCTCGCTCGAGGTACGCGAAACACATTTTTTCTTCCTCTCTCTCTCTCCCTCTCCCTCTCCCCTCCATGAGAACCTAATGCCTCTCACGTCCGAAACACTTAAACTGCCAATAGTCTGCGCCATTACGAGAGCGGGCGATTGCCGAATTCACTCAACAGCAATCAGATAAGACGAGACAATGGGGTGACCATGGAGCGGGCCGTCTGCCCTTCACCATAATCAATTAGAAAACTCTATGGCATCGACGACGCAGTCGCCTCGCCTATACGTGAAAAAAAAAATATTTCAAACTATTGTTAATATAAACAAAATTACACTGTTCTCACGTGAAAAATAATATCACGTTTTACTTTGATTATTCCATAAAAGCTTCTAGTGGTCCTCATTACTTACACACACCTTAATATAAAATTAAAAAATTGCAACGCGAAACAGGAAATACGACAGAAAACCACTCGCATATTGAAAACATAAGTTATCTAACAACGTTTCGTCTACAAAATTCGAGACTTCTTCGAGTTCATAACAAAATTTCATATGATGTTAGCTTCCAGACAAATTATTTTAACAAATAATTAGAAATTACAGAACACGTGTCCACAGCGAGGGACAAATTTATATATTATTTATCCAAGGATTGGCCACCACTTCTTTAAAGTAATGTTTCATTGCTCTTCTTATTACATTAAATTTTTTTAACTTTATCATATATATGGAACTTGCGATGAAGTATGTTGAAAATAATTATGGAAAGGGAACAAAGTGCAAGGAAAATAAATAAAAACTTTAAGTTTCACTGATGATATTGTGATATTTGGGCAGTCAGAAGAAGACTTGGGAGCCATAGTAAATGGCATGAGCGCGGTCCTGGAGGAAGAGTATAAAATGAGGGTTAATAGTGGGAAAACCAACGCAATGCAGTGGGAAACAGAGAAATAGGAAAGGGTGTTACATTCGGGAGGGATATTTTGAAGGAAGTTAAGGAAATCTGAAACCTGGGAAGCTTAATAACTACAGATGGTAGAAGTATATTAGATATAAAGAGTGGGATAGCACTGGAAAAGAAGACTTTCGCAAAAAAATAAGAATTTACTTAGATAAATATAAGTACGAGTACTAGGAAAACTTTGTTAAAAATGTTCGTATGGAGTGTGGCGTTATGTTGGCCTGAATCGTGGACGATAGGAGTTGCAGACAGGGAAATAAAAGAAGCCTTTGGAATTTGGTGCTATAGGAGAAGTGCGAAAATCATAAAGGTGGATAGGGTAACTAACCAGGTAGTTTTAAGCAGAAATTGGGAAAGAGAGATTAATATGGAGGACTTTAACGAAGAGAAGGGATATATTAATAGGCTACGTTTGGAAACATTACGGTTTTTAAAATTACTATTAGAGGGAAGTGTGTGGGGTGAGAACAGGAGACGTAATACGTTAATCAGATTAGGGAGGGTGTGTTAGTTATGCGGAAGACTTAGACCGTCTAGAATTTCTTCTTGGACGAAGACAGTTTCCACGTCTGAAGGAAGGTTAACCAGCATAATGTGCGGATTTGGGAACCACAGAATCTTTACGTTCCTGAGAATTCCGAGTTGAAAGATTGGTGCAGTTTATCACAGAAGAAAGTCAGTGGACCGTTTTTCTTGACAAGCTAGAGTAGTTGTTAATTTTCCACAAATTGACAAACAGCAGGCCAACATCCCTTTCCCAACAAGGTGACGCTCCACCAAAGTGGTTCAATGAAGTTCTTACAGCTTTCAACAAAAATTTTCCAGGTCGTTGGATTGAACCCCAGACCAGAGACCTTCGTGATCTTCGTGAGTGCATCAAAGGGGACATTCAGAGCATTTCAGTAAACATCCTTCAACGTGCTCATCGCCGGAGCCACTGCAGTGTGAATGGATGTCCAAACTTCTCATCAACTGGTCGGAGTTCCTAGACCAGGGACACTGGACCTGTAGTTCCATGTCACCGATGCGGCACCGACTGTAGCGACGAACAAATTCTTGCCAAGAACTTTGGGTCATGTCTTCTAAAATGCTCTGAGTAGGCCCTTTTTTTAGCGCTGACGAAGACCACGAAGGTCTCTGATTAGGGTCCGGTCCGACGACCAGGGAGAATGTGCCACAGTGAGTGCTGGCTGGATCTCTCGTAGAGAAGTGGTCATTGTGCAATATCAATAAAACTATCTTGTTTATTTTTTCTTTCATATAAAATTTGTTGTGATTTTCTATCTTCAGCCACGTCATTTTATAAATTAGGGACACTCCAGTGGACCACCCTGTATTGTACCGAATCCAAAATTAAAGTATAATTAGCAAATTCTGTTTCCCCATGTTGATTATTTTGCGGTGTATGACCTAGTGGCTACCGTCGCTTCCTTAGAACAAAGTGGGAACCTGGCATGGGTTTGGACGCTTGTGCCACCATGGTGACAGAGACTGCTGGGATTGTATTTGTATTGTATTTATTGTTAGTCTACAGTTGTCCAGTGGAAGATACAAAATGAAATTTTTTAAACATAAATACTCCTGATCTAAAGAAAAATAATCACAATCCTTTAAAATTTCTATAAGAAAAATGAGAAACACTACAATAATTACATTACCTTAACACTTCCCTTCACTTTAATATTTAAATTCGAGTATATATTTATATTACTCAAAATACCCACTTCACTTCACACGTTTTTTTGAAGTTTGTCCTGAATTTATTTTCCTGAATAGGATTTCCACCAAAACACTCCTGCCACAGGTAAATTATTCCAGTCGTTGATGGTCCTATTTAGGAATGAGAATTTGCCAACATCTGCTGTTCTTTTGCTTTCTACATTTCACTTTGAATTGATGATTGTAAACCCTGACCAGGAGTCACTCCAAATTCGGAATGTTTCATGAATGTTGATAGTCAAGGCCAAGGCGTGAATGGGCTGCAGACCGCAAGGATGAAGAAGAAGATGTTAATTATTTGAAAGTATCTGTGGCATGAGGCAGTTTCGAGTAATGACTAATTAAGACCTCTTCACGAAGAAAATTTTGCCTGGTCGACGAGATTGACCAAGATGGACGTCCATAGCATGACAGTTGACTGAGCCAATAGCAGAAGGATTTGATAGTGAAGGGAGAAATAAATGTAACGTTTTCCGTAGAGACCAAAAGATCACTATCGTTTAATAGATGTGCCATGCATAATAAGAAAAATAAGAGCCTGCATCAGGCAGAGGTAATAGGGGCTAATTAAGAAAAGAATGGATGAGTCGACATTATTTAAACTAGAGAATGAGGGATAAAAAATGGGTCTAGGAAAGATATGGTTCGCTGTAAATTATTTCAGATACCATCTACAGTAAATTAAACTTCAGTTAATTATATTAATGAGCAATTTAAATATCGCAGCCTAATCTGTTGGGATCTTTAAAACATCTCGTTTCAGCACAACACGCAACGAGATGCGAATAAACGAACGAATGAATATTAACACGTTTATGCTGTATGCATAATCACCCCTCCCCCTCCCCCTTTGTTCTTTGTACCGTGTGTTCATACCGGAGGAAACCGCAAATCGCCCGGAGCCGTTATGTGGAATTCATGCTTCAGACAACTCTCAGACGGAGGGAGGTCAGCGATGGAATTCCTCGACATCTCCCGCTCCGTGAGACAATGGTGCCGGGTCGTTCACCGTGTTTACTCTACAGAATCTACCACTGCACATACTCTTTTCATTCAGTGATCAGGAATGGCGGAGGCAGTACATATGTTTCTAAATTATATATACAAATAAAATAATTAAATAAATTACAATTCCCTCAAGAGTAAAGGACAAACGATTGGAAATCAAAGACACATTAAGACTGGGAACGTGGAATTTAAGAAGTATTAGAGGTAAAGAAGTATAATTAGATAAAGAATTATTTATAGAATTTACCAAAATAGAGCAAATTGGAAAAGCCACGTTCTCAGAATAGATGACAGTAGAATACCAAAGCTTGCCCTTCAATACCATTCTATCGGAAAAAGGGATGTTGGTCGACCAAGAAAAATATTGAATGGAGATTGAGGTCGGAACAGGCAATAGACTAATCCATGAAGAGGAAGTAAGTAGAATACCCTCACCACAGCATCCTACAGCATCAACCTCAAATAATTACTTAATTATTGCCGAATAATTTAAATTTTAAATAACTGTCATACTTCTTTCGAAGCGTACGGTTTCTAATTTTGACTACAATCTACATACCCAAGAAAATGGTGCTTGAATAAACTATGATTCAATCAAGAAAATAGAAAAACAAGGATGCAGTCTGTCGCCCATGCTGTTTACCTTATATATAGAACAGGCGATGAAGAAAGTTAAAATGGAATACGGAAAAGTAATCAAACTGCAAGGAGAAGAAATAAAAACCTTACCCTTTGCCGACAAAATTGTAGTATTAGGGGAGTCAGAAGTAGACTTGGAAACCATAATAAATGTCATGAAAGAGTTCAATATGAGGATTAATAGAGAGAAAACCAAGGTAATGGAGTGTAGTTTGGGAAACAGTGAAATAAAAAATGGTGTTAGATTGAAACAGATAAATTTTGACAAAAGTTAAGAAATTCTGCTACTTGGGAAGCGTAATAACTAGGGATGGTAGGAGTATAGTAGACACAAAGAGTAGGATAGCACAGGCAAGGAAGGTTTTCGAGAAAAAGAGGGATTAACTTACGGGTAATAAAAGTGTGAATATTAGGAAATCGTTGCTAAAAATATTCTAATGGAGCCTGGCGATATGTGGGTGCGAAACGTGGACGATAGGAGTTGGGGAAAGGAAAAGAATAGAAGCCTTTGAAATGTGGTGCTATAGACGAATGCTGAAAATCAGATGGGTGAATAGAGTAAGTAACGAGGAAGTTCTAAACAGAATAGGGGAAAAGCGAACAATATGGAGGACGTTGACTAAGAGAAGGAATAGATTAATAGGCCATGTTTTAAGACACGAGGGTCTTGTAAAATAAGAATTAGAGGTAAGTGTGTGGGGGAAGATCGGAAGAGGGAGGCCAAGGGTGGAATAAGCTAAGGAGATTAGGGCTGTACTAGTTATAAGGCAATAAAAAGGCTTGCGCACGATAGGTTAGCATGGAGGTTTGGAACAGACAGCAATATTTATTAACGCCTTTTGTCAATTGCACCCAAACTCACGACCTATTTTTACAAGGTACGTCCAGACACCCGCTCTAATGACCTTTTCAAGTTTAATTAAAATTAACTTATTTCAAAAGGCAGAGTCGGGGAGCATTAATGATCCATACTACCTTTTTTATTTCTTCAAACATATGAATGGCGTAAACTTTTTTTTATTCTTTCGTATTTGAAGTACCGGAAAATGTCTTCTCAGGAGTATTCTTTCTCTTCTTCCGAAGACTCGTAACGAGCGTCGTTGGCGTCGCAAAGTTTATTTCCTCTTGTTGATATTGTGTTGCAAGTTGGCCCTAGGAGTTGCTGCTGCTGTTGTTGCTGCAAGTCTGCAGTTTATTTCCGCTGAGAAAGTTGTTCGACGTAGATGCTCGCATTTATAGTCGCTCGCTGATTCTGCGGCGAGAATTGGTTTCAACTGGTTGCTGCAGGTGTCGTGAAGCAGAGAAAATGCCGAGTACGCACACACGCACACTTGGGAAACGACTTACTTTCTCCACTTTTCACGACAGTAAGCAATATTCAGGCTCGGAGGAATTCCGATCTGGCGCCGCGTCGTTGAGGCGCCTCAGAACACTCCAACTCGGTGGAACTTCTGGGAGAAAAGTTTCCCAGCCTGACTGACCTACGTGGAAAATGTTCTTAGCTGAAAATCGGAAGAAGCTACTTATCAGCAGTCCAACAGGGGTTCCATTAAAAAGGAAAACCCCATAAAGGACAAAGGTTGACAATGTTGAGGTAACTCACCAACACAAACTTTGGTTTGTTTTTTTCCCAGGGGTAATTTTTAGATGTTTTAATTGATTACCTGAAAAATAAAAAGATACGGACCACCTAAATAATAAGCAATTTTCTGATGTAGTCTTAATGAGCAGGGGGACTGAATTTTGATATTCCTATAAATAATGAGAAACTACTGAGCTGAAATTTCAACTGAGTGTCAACAACAGACATCTGTAGTAATGAAGGAAATTTAGTTTCTGTAAATTTGTTTTTAGTTGAATTATTTTAATTATTTATATATAAAAACTATTATCTTACAGATTATCAGTTAGGCCAATGTCGATACAGTATATACAATATAAAAAATCATGAAAACAAAATATGGTATATAATTAAATTGGTTGCGTGATGGTAGGTTAATCCATTTGATTAACCGAAAGAGTTTGAAATATTTCGAAAATTATTTTCAAAATTTCGCAGTTTTAAAATGTTTCTTGCGTTACATACTTAAATATATTTTTGCTTTTTAACATTAATATTTAAGACTGATCATTGCTATAAATTGCAAGTATTATTTTAAAAATTCAATATAAGTGCGGCGAAAAAATAAATTTTTACTATAAGCTACATGCGGTTATTTAAAAATTCGAACTTTACATCACTTTTAAAATTGTTTTCACCTAAACTACTTGAACAATTAAAAAACTAATACTTTTATTTAAATGTATACACATGTAGATTATGTAAAAAGGGAATCAAGACAGTATCTTAATATTTGTAACACACATAAGGTTTTCGGTAGCAGACATCAAGAAGCAGAGAAAAACATATTTTTCTGAAGAAAGTAATGATTTATTAATTTAGTATTGAATCCTTTTAAAATTACTCCTGATCCTTTAAAAATGGCTAAATCGAATTAAAAGTTTAGCTATATGATCTGTAAGGCATATTGACACATCAATATGAAAAAAATTGGAAAATCAATCTTTTCCATTTTTTCCCGAAATTTCAATCCCCGTGTCCCTTATTATAGATTTTTTAATAATTTACGCTTTGCCGACGATATTGTAGTTTTAGGGGAATCAGAAGAAGACTTGGAAACCATAATAAATGGCTCGAAAGAGTCATGGATAAAGAGTTCAGTATGAGTATTAATAGAGGGAAAACGAAGGTAATGGAGTGTAGTAAGGGAAACAGAGGAATAACAAAGGGTGTTAGATTGGGAAGGGATATTTTGACAGAAGTTAAGGAATTCTGCTACTTTGGAAGCGTAATTACTAGGGATGGTAGAAGTATAAGACATAAAGAGAAGGATAGCACAGGCAAGGAAGGTTTTCGTGAATAAGAGGACTTTACTTACGGGATATATGTGTGTGAATATTAAGAAATGATTGCTAAAAATGTTCGTACTTGGATGATAGGAGTTTCAGAAAAGAAAAGAATAGAAGCCTTTGAAATGTGGTGCAATAGGCGAATGCTGAAAATGAGATGGGTGGATAGAATCACAAACGAGGAAGTTCTAAACAGAATAGGGGAAAAGCGAACAATATGGAGGACGTTGACTAAGAGAAGGGATAGATTAATAGGCCACGTTTTAAGACCCGAGGGTCTTGCAAAATTAGCATTAGAGGGAAGTATGTGGGGTAAGAACAGAAGAAGAAGGAAAATGATGGAATACGCTAAGCAGATTAGGGATGATGACAGTTGTGCTTTTTATGAGGAAATGAAAAGCCTTGCGCATGATAGGCAAGAGGGTTGCATCAGACAAGTCATAGGACTCAATACCACAACATCAATAATTTTTTTTAATTCACAATATTATTTTAACGGATTTTAATACTTACCCATATGTAAATCACTTTTCGGCTTCAGTCGCCATGTTGGGTGAATTAATTTTTCTCATTTCCGACCCGTAATATTCGAATTTTATTCTTTAAAACAAAATGCACGGCCTACTATTTAAGTTGGTAGTCCCGAAAAATTTGTCTTATATATCCCATGTTTCCCCTTTAAAGCCATATGACGTCATTACTCGAGCTCGAAATTTGTACTACCTCAAAGTAGTCCTTTTGAAGACATTAAACAATGGGCGCCAATAGCACAATATTTGTATAAATCCTTTCTATGAGTGGACAAATTAGGTATTCATATTTGGTAGTTCGCATGTGTTCATTAGTGTCTATAAGTCGCAGGATTTACAGCATTCCAGACAGTATACTTTGTTGAATTTGGTGGAGCAAACCTGACGCCAAAGTGAAAAACACACAAAATTATCTTTTTCAGAGGTATAAATCGTTTGTAGTTGACACCATTAGAAAGAAATAAAAACCTTATGTTTAGTTCTGTTATTGTGACGGATAAAGTCTAAAATTTGATCGAACAACGTGCTCTACGGTGCTATTTCACTTTCTTAGGCGCATGACGTATATATTAAGTAAAATTAAACTTGTTTTTATCAATATCATATTTATTATTAATTCTAAGAAATCACCAAAAGCTAAATGTACCTTCCTAGAGGCGCGAGTTTTTTTTCAGTACTGCAGGATTAAATGACTTGCTATGAATTGCATAACACGAGGAGTGAGAATAAAATTGCAACACATTCAAAATTCCTTGTGTGGTCGATGGTAGCTTTACGCTTCCAATCATGCCAATTGGCCCTTTGGTCCAGAGTCAGGCGAGGCCAGCCATGGAAGGGTTTCTTTAACTGCTGTAGGTTCCCAAGTCTGATACGTTTATATAAATGTATTATAATTCAGTATTTTGACCGAGGATTGCAACCTGATAGTTCATGATGGTCCGCAAAACCGTAATGCAGCAAGTTCAGATACATCACATTTATTGTCTCATCTCCTGGAATATGTTGTTAATGTCTACAATTATAGAATATGGTAAATGGTGATCAGAATTAGTGCGGTTTCTAGACATCATTATATTGCCAAATATCAGAGCAATTATGACATCATGACAATTGTCAGGTGTTAAGTCGGTTAGCAACGAGTCAGGTCTTCTGATTGGTGGGTCAGAGAAGAAAATTTTCCATCCAGCGGTGGCCAGCGTTGAGGCAAGGTTCATGGACCTACGACTGAGTGGTCGGCTAATCCCAAAAGAAACGGCGGCCAAACCTTTCTCATTTATTAACTCGAGCGGCAACGAGGCGGGTCCAAGCAACTCGTTTCGACCAGAGCCGTTTCCCACAACTTCATATCATGGCAAGGCATTCCAGGTTATAAAATACGTCATCAGACTCTGGGGAAACAGCCAGGTCAAGCGGTTGTCAATCAACTTGCTTCGTACACCGAATGCAAAACTTTAATTGTAATAAAGATGACCGAGATGTGGAAGCAGGATTAAGGAGCTGCTGAGAGGCTACGTGCACCTGCTTATCTGGTTACTTATCTACAGACCCTGAGAGCGCTAATAAAATAATACTCAAGGATAAACGTTTGTGGTTGGTATATATACCATTTTTACACCTGAATACATGACGTCACGGGAAGGTTGTGTAACCAGGCATATCATAATCGGGATTGGCCAGAAATCCTTTACCCAATGCTCTGTTACTTCAAGATCAATACCCAATATATTGGGTAAAACAATAAAATAGGAACTAAAATTTCACTTATCATTTATCGTTACTTCACAGTTAATGAGCATTTAATTAATTTCATACCTGATTCTCTCAAAATTAATACCGAATAAAATTTGTATATCTCATTAGTTTAACACGAATTTTTCTGCTTCTTTATTATTATTTACCAGCTACAACCGCTTACTTCAAATGATAATGTGAGTCACGTTGCGGTTACCTCTTACTTTTAAAGTCAGATGTTTTTCTTTTTGGTCATATTGGAAATGTGTCTGTTGACATGTCTCCAGATTTTCAGAGAACTCCGCTTTCTGTCTCTCTTCCACTTAGAAATTGAATAATTCCTTATTTATTGTATCTACCTGAATTTTCTGGGTTCAGCTTTCTTGTAGATGCTTCCAATAACGGATTTTATAAATATCTTCGTATTAAATTGCCCGACCTACCTGATGCAGGTTTTCTAGGGTTTCCCCTGCATCTCTTTAGGTGAAACAACAGGTAGGATACTTAAACCATATCCCGGGGGGCCTAGTAAATCCTTTGGCTACTTTGCTCTACCTTCCGCATCCCTTTCTATGCTATTAAAGGGGTGGATCATCCTCATGTAGCCTGTTAATCCCCCTCCCCCTTAGAAAAAAGGATGAGGGAGTTTCTCTCGCAGTCATTTCTTTCCAGAGTGACTGCGGGACTCACCTCCACTAGGTCAGGAATGCCTCGTACTCTGTTTTTTTTTTCAACTGCCTCCTGAAACTGGTGAAGACACGGAGAAGGGAATGCTGCGGCCTCACAGCAAACTCGTCTTCCGTTATTCGGAAGGGCGTGATAATAGTACCCAATGCCCGATAGATCTGATGCATTTTTATAGGGTTTCCCCTGCATCTCTTTAGGTGAAACACGGGGTAGGATCCTTAAACCATAGCCCGGGGGGGCCTAGTCAACCCTTGGCTACATTTCTCTACCTTCCGCAATCCCCCCTTTTTTAATTCCCTTCATAAGCTATTAATGGGGAGTTGCCTGTTTCAGGATCACCATCATGTAGCCTGTTAACCCTCCCCCCAAATAATTGTTCATTAAGAATTTTAGGGACATCGGTGGATGCTTAGCTCTACCTTTAACATCCCCCTATTTCAATTACCTTCCTGTGCTGTTAAAGGGGAGTTGCCTGTTTCAGGATCACCCTGATGTAGCCTGTTAAACAAAAAAAAAAGAGACAGGGAGAGTATGGGACTTACCTCCGGGAAAGGCTCCTTATCTCTCCCTCTGGTTTTAAGGTTCTCATGTCACCTTGATGTGATTAAGGAGGTGTACGTTGCAGTGTCGCAGTCCTTGGCCATACGGTAAAAGTATTTATTGGATCAATCGGCCAGCTACCTCCTAAAACTGGTGGAGACACACAGAGGGGAATGTTGTGTTCCTACAGCAAACCTCTCTCCCGTCGTTCGGCAAGGGGTTGGTTGGTCAAGTTCCCAATAGCCCTAACTACCGAATGGACGTTTGTATCTCTTTAGGTAAAACACCGGGTAAGATCCTTAAACTACTGACTGGGGGGTCTGCTCAATACATGGCTACCTTTCTTAACCTTCCACTTTTAATTCTTTTAAATGCTTTTAAATGGGAGTTTCCAGTTTCAAGATTACCCGCATGAAGCCTTCCCCTTTCTTCCTTCCCACTTCCGGACATGTACCCTTTTTTATTTCGCTTCCTACGCTATAAAAGGGGAGTTAACAGTTTCCAGATTACCTTCATGTAGACTGTTAATCCAAAGACTAGTGTTAATTGAACCTCCGTAAAGAGTCACAGTATATATATTTCTTATTTTAATGGGTTAAATTGAAAGTGGTCAATTATAAAACAGAGAACTTTCGACGCCTGATGGGCTAATTTGTCCAATCTCTGACTTTTAAATACTGTCACGTTTATAATTAAATCTTATATAATATTTCAAAAACCCTTTTTTTCTCTTCTTTAACTTTTAACACGACAGCTTTAAACGACTATTAGATATTCATTAATTAATTTTATGGTTGACAAATATTAATTACGAGTTTTTAAAATAATATATATATATATACTGTATATGAAGGCTGATTAAATAATTTTAAATTGTCCTTCTTATTTACAATTCGCCCGTATATTTCTCTGACTGATGTAAAAGGAGGTCTAAAATACAGTCGATTTCCTTCAATGTAACTAGGAGCCTTGTAAGAGGTCGTTCGTGACGTCACCCGTGACGTAGGGGTCTGGAGCTTTTAAGACAAAATTCATGGACTGATTGTGCGGTTGGAGTAGTTTTTTTACGACATAATTCATGGGATAATTAAGGAGGAGCGGTGACGAAATTTATTTGCAAATTACTTTAATTATGCATGAGTCTTATAATTGTATTGCTTGTGCGGAAATAAGAACTCTGCCATCCTTTTCCGGTAGGCCAGCCACCAAAATTAGGTGATCAAGTGTTGACTACATAACAAAAATTACATGTCACAGAATAAAGATTCTACAAAAGTGAAATAATAAAAACTGTATTACATATTTTCAAACCGACCTAAGGAAGAATAATTAGTTATACCTATATATAACAAAAATATAAATAATAAAATATTTGGGAAATCAAGTTTCAGAGACCACTAATTACGATCTCTCAAGTTGAAGATATTTTCTATAGCTGTTAGAAGTAAAATTAATTTAAATATTCAAGTTAAAAGAATTTCAAAATGTCATGCTAGAGACCCTAAAAATTTATACGTGTAATTAAAAACAGAAGTATGGCATTAAAAGGAGTGGTTAACTTTAATTGGAGCAAATTTGGAAACGTTTTAAAGGCACATAAAATTGGAATATTTAAGAAAGTAATTGTATACACAGAGGGACAAGAGCATGTCAGCACTGCTGGTGTAGTGGTATCATGCAAGATTCCCATTCTTGCGACCCGGGTTCGATTCCCGGGCAGTGCAAGTATTTTTAAAGACCTGCTAAATCGGATCGTTTGCGTTGTGCGGAAAACGGGTGCAGGTAAGAGAAGCCTGTGTGATTTTATTTTAAAACGTACATACAAATGTGAAAAAGTTACAGACATGTAACATGACTATGTAAATAATAGTAAATGGCGTTCCCGAAAGAAACGCATAGCTGATATAATAACAAAACTAGTTGCTGTCCTCAGGTCACAGCACAGCAAAGAACGTAATGGAAAGGAATGGGATCCAGTTATAAACGAAATTTTCAATCTGCTAAATGTCTAACTTTTGAATTACACATATTTTTGAATTGTTTCTGATGAAGTAAATCAGGATTCTATGAATACTGAAAAACTAATTGGTTACGAAATATCTAAAAATACTCTAAATTAACATAATGTTGCATTAAAATTTGTAATACTTATACTTAATTATTTGCAAACTTTGGTGTAAATTGTTTCTTAAAATTTTTCCTACTTCTTTCAAAAACGATTCTCGGCTTACAATTCAGTCTAAGTCTATGATTGCTAACTTCTTTTAATATTAAAGGGAAAAAATATTGAAAATTTCGTATTAAATAGTTCATTTATGTTACTGTTGATTCTTACTTTCAAACTTTAAAGAGTATTGAAGTCAAAAAATTTAATATAAAAAATTAAGTTTTATTTAATCGTTTGTTCCACTAATTTTGGAACCTCTGCAGTTCATTCCACATTTAAAACAAAATTTTAACACAAAAAAAAATTAAGAAAACATTTGAATTTAAGAAAAGCCAAACAACAGAGGATTATAAATAAAATAATTAAATAAATCATACTTTTAATTATAAATAAAATTCTAAATATGAACAAAAGTAAAAAATTCGAATAATTTAATTTAAATTAAAAACATTTTTTTCGGAACCTCTTCAGCTCATTCTACTACAAACAAATTCAATCTCCAAAATTTGACAAAAATTATTTAAAAAACATTTTATTCCTAATTATTATTATAAATAAAGATTTTAATGTAGAAAAAACGCTAAGACTTTATTTTGATATAACTTTTGAAACTCCTTCATTTCATCGTATAAATATATATATCTCCTAAATTTTGAACAGAACAATTTGAAACAACATTGGATTCTAAATAAGGTGACGTGTCAAATAATTATACATCAAATTATTTAAATAATCCGAGTTAGTATTATAAATAAAATACTAAGAATGGCCAAGAGTCAGAATTATAAGGATTCAGTTTGAATTGAAATCGATTAGTCCCCAATTTTCGGAACAGCTTCAGTTCACAGTCAAGAAAAATTGTTTCCAAAATTTGACCCCAAACATTTTATTACAAATTACGCCGAGCATAAAAGTATTGTACATAAAATAATTAAATTATTCCGACTAAGTGTTATAAAAAATTCTAAACAAAGGCCAAAAATTAGAATATGTAAATTTTATTTGTACTAAATTTTGGTACACCTTCAATTCATTGTACAAAAAAACGTATATATCTAAAATGTAATACATAATAATTTAAGACAAAATTGGATTATAAATTACTCCAAGTGTCAAAACGTATATACATCAAATTACTTAAATGACCCGAATTATTATTGTAAACAAAATAAATGAAAAGGACGGCCAATTAGTCAGCATTACTTAGTATTAAATAGTATTTAATTAGAATAAATACGACGTTTCTTTTCCCTTTTCAGACTTCCTCAGGCATATAATTTAACACTTTATGTCATTTACTTCTTGAATCCCAAAAGACAAAAATAGAAGAATTTAATTCTCATTGAAAATGTTTCGTCCCAAACGTTTAGTTCATTCAACGAAAAAAAAAACCATTATAACTCCAAATTTTGACACAAAATAATTTACTGAAACATGTGAACCTACGTTAAACCTAGCATCTAAGAATTATAAATAAGAAAATTATATTTATTCGGCTTATAATTATAAATTATGAGCAAATATCAGAATTTAAAGCGTTTCTTACTAAATTTTTGGGAACTCTTCAGCCCTTTCTACAAAATTGCTTGACAATTATTGGATAAAAATTACGATTATGATCGACACTTTGAAAATCAAATTTGACGTGGCTAAATGTAAGACTCATTGAAAGAATTTTTCAATGTAAATTTTTCGACGATTCATGGATGTATGTTGCCATGAGCACATGAGCATCAACTTCTGGAGCTCCGAAGTCCGAAAAATGCTGTGTGTAAGCCAGCAGCAGCACAGCCAGGAACCACATACTAATCCATGAAGAAAATTAGAAATTTTATTTGTTTTCTGATTACATAAAGGTGCGTATAATATTTTTAAACATTATATCATGTAACCGTAAATTTAAACAAAGTTCCAAATTTATGTAAATATATATTTTTAAAAATTGTAATGTTTCAAATATAGTAATTTTTTTGTAGATGAATATGGCAATTGCCGAAAGTTTATTTTTTTTTTGGGGGGGGGGGTAAACAAGCTACATGAGGGTGATCCTGAAACAGGCAACTCCCATTTAATAGCGTAGGAAGGGAATTGAAAAGGGGTGATGCGGAAGGTAGAGCAAGGTAGCCAAGGGTTAACTAGGGCCCCCGGGCTATGGTTTAAGGATCCTACCCGGTGTTTCACCTAAAGAGATGCAGCGAAAACTCTAGGAAACCTGCATCAGTTAGGTCGGGCATTGGGCACTATTCTCATGCCCTTCCGAATGACGGGAGACGAGTTTGCTGTGGGGTCGCAGCATTCCCGTTCTCCATGTCTCAACTAGTTTCAAGAGGCAGTTGGCCGACTGATCCAATGGGATCAGTGGACAACTTTGACATATGCCCAAGGTCTTCAACCCTTGTACATGTACCTCCCAAAATAGGTGGTGTCTAGGCACGTCAAAAATTTTTGATAAAAAAAACAGAGAGAGTACGAGGCATTCCCGACATAATCAGGTGAGGCCCGCAGTCACTCTGGGGAGTAGCGCCTGCGAGAGGAAACTCCCACAGCGCCTTTTTATTCCTATTCAGAATGAAGTTTGGAAATTGAAATATGTATATATATATATATATATATATATGGTTTTATGAAGTGACTGATATAAATTAGGAAAAATAATCATCATAATTATTGGATGCTCGATTTGGACAAGAACAAAAATTACATGATATTTTGTGTAAATCAGCTTTTAAGTTCTATTGACGTGGATTTTAAAGAATAAGAAAGATTCTTTGCACTGCAAGGTACAGAAGTAGTGAGCGTTGTTAAGAGGCATGACTAAAAATACTAGTTTGGAACGTTTCGTCGTCCATTTATTCCAGTTGGTTAGGACGCATGCAGGTGCGTTACCCGAGAAGGTTACCTTTAAACGCAGGCCTCTTTACGACTGGGAAAGGAGAGTCTTAAATGGAGATAATTGCAGGTATTTACAGGGGGGAGGGAGGGAAGTCGAGACACCTTTCGCAGTCCTTGCACGTTTGCTAATGTTACGACGCACGGCGATGGTAATCTGCTCTTTGGAAGCCTTAATATCTCGCGGTGGATGACGAGAATTATGGACGGCGGCGTCTTAGGGGGTCGTTTCATCGGTCTGATCTGCGGAAAGCTTAATGGCGACTTGTGTAAAGCGTTTGTAATTAAATTGCAGGTCATTACGCCCGTAATTGCTCCACTCGCCAACAGGTTTTATTAGAGCAGATAGCCTCGTCGTTGCTCTCGTCAATTAGAGATGCCAAATCATCTTCTCTCCCTCCACATTACAATAATGACCCAGTGCCGGAAATATCACTATAACGGCATGCACTTGGGAAAAAAAATATTTTTCGGTAAAACGAAATTTAGATCACGGTAGAGCTTCCTGGACCTCAGTACATGATAAGATTTACCTTAACATATGTATCATCAATATGCTCTACACCAGTGATGAGCAAACGTTTTAAAGAGGGGGCCGAAGGAAAAAAGAAAAAAAAATTAGGCGGGCCAATGTACTTTAGAGTTGAAGTGTCGTGAAACGTTATATTCTTTGTAGAAAGTTACAGTTTCGTTGCAGATAAAACATAGTGGTGTAGCGTACCTTTCTAAATATAAGAAATATTTATGGTTTAAAGCTATCACATATCTTTTTACTTTAAAAACACAAAAATTGATTTACGAAAAATTGAAAAATAATTTTGGAGGCACGGAGGAGGGAATGCTGCGACCCCACACGCCATTCGGAATATCTTTCAGTTGAAACGCCGGGTAGGATCCTTAATATATTCGGGAGGCGTCGTCAACCCTTAGCTACATTGCTCTACCTTTCACATACTCCCTTCTTTTCAATTCCCTTCCTATGCTACTAAACAGCAGTTGCCTGTTTCAGGATAAACGTCATGTGACCTGTTTACCAAAAACAAAATGAAGATCGCCCGATACCTTCCCGATTCTTCAAAAGTAAACAACTTAAAACGTCCCGATTCTTTCCCGACCAATTTGTGGAGTTAAATTAACACTAATTTAAATAAAAATACGGTCAAAACTTGTCAACAGACAAATTCCATCAAAATTTCTCTCTTCCTTGCGATTTCAGCCAATTCAGGGCCTTGGCTTGCCGGGTCGACTCCGGACTGTTCTTACGTGTGACATATATAGAATTTGGGGTGATACGTGGTCTGCGTAACGATTCTCCAGCAGTCTCAATCCCGGTCTCGGTGACCGCAATCAACTTTTAGTTAATATTAACACAACGTTTCGTGCAACTTTGTAGTCTTCTTCAGCTATATATCGATAAACTAATTACATTGTGAGTAATTTGCTGTCGCGGATTATCTAAAGCAACGGTTACAGCCGAAATGTTACTTAATGTTAGAAAATTGTTTTTTTTTGCAATATATCTGTTTATCTATTTAATTGGAAGATTGAAAAGAAAAAGTAAAGTCGTCGCTCTGGCATTTAATCCATCAGAGGTCAATAAAAATTTTAAAGTTAAATTTAAAGTTTTGAAAATAATATTATTTTTTGTTGCTAAAGTTATGGAGGCTTTCAAGTCTTACCAACATGACGGGAAGCTCGTTGAGGCATTAAGAGGGAAGGAATCGGGCTGTGTCCATTTATATACCTCAAAATGACCGCAATAATCCGGAAATTAATCGGTTCTGTAACAGTTTCCAAGAGAAAAGGTGCAGCTTCTAATATTGGCGAGATAAGGGACTTCCGACTCGCCTTAAGTCGGACGTAGGAATTTCCAATGTTATGCCATCATCTATCTGCAGGTTTTATCAGAGCTCACAAAGCCACATCCACTGCCTCAAATCCATTGAGGTTTCGGCGCCTCAACCAAAAACTGAACTTTCTTTTCGAAGCATTCCTAGTTTATATTTCGTTTTCAAAATATAATCATAATGAAAAAAACGCAAATAATGTCCAACAGTTAGAAATATAAAAAAGTTTCACTTAAAACGTTTCGTCCCCAACTTTCGGGACCTCTTCAGTTCGTTAATTGAAATATTTTGACATTTCGTGTTCCGCAACGTCCAGAGCCGAGAACGAAAGATGGGAATTTAATACTTGTATTTCTGAATTTTCGCTGTTCTTTCCATTTAATCAATTAACTGGGTGCCCGGCGATGCCCGGGAATTAATTTACGTCAGCTCAGTACATTAATCCATCAGGGAGAACGTCACGTTGTTTTTTAAATTTACCTTTGCACACCTCTTCCTTTATGACGTCATAACTAACGCAATGGCGCAGTATCTTAATCGACTCAAGAAAGCTACTGATACCTTTAAAAAATTAAAATACAGAAATATATCCAGAAACGGTCGGTCATATTTATAAGAAGAATATACTTGAACCATCTATTAATGTATGTAGTTACATATATAGTCATATGCCCTGTGATTTACATTTTTTCATATTTATTGACTAATTAAAAGTATAATTACTTAAATACAATGTTAGATAAATTTAAGTGTTATATCAGGGTTGACATATATATTATCTTCGGTCTGATTAGATGGAAATAATATGTTTACTCTGACGTTGCCTGTCAAACGTGATATAATGCTTATATATAACGAATAGTTGTTTTACGCTAAATACTTTTTAATAATAAATAAAACACAAATAATGGGCAAAAAGGTCAGAAATGGAATAATTTAATATCGAAACGTTTCGTCTCCCAACTTTCGGTACCTCCTCAGCTGTTTCTACACAAAACATTATGTAATTAAATATACATATTTCAATATAATTATACTTGCTATGTTCATGGTGGTTATAATTACTTTAAATATTTTTTGAGGAGAAATTGATGCTGGGCCGTTTCTTTGGCCTGAAAGGGGAGGGGAATGAAGGAACCTAAATTTTCCAAATATCACCGGAAACCTTCGCTGTGCAAAGAATTAAAATACACAAAAGTTTCACTACTATCGGACTAATGGTATGGGAAACTATGAGGGACAAACAAAATATTAGAGTAAAAATTCATGTGGGACGATTTTTGTCCTGAAAGGGCCGGAGAATGGAGGGGGGAAGGCGAAGGAACGAACCTAATTATTCAAAATATCGACGGAAACCTTGTCTGGGCAAAACACTACTATGTCCAAAAATTTCATGACAATCGGATGAATGTTTTAAAAAATCATAAGGGACAAACATGAATTCGTAGAGCAGATGATGGACGAGCGGCCATTTTAGGGCTGAAAAGAGAGAAAGAAACGACTCTAAATTTTCTAAAGATCAAGAGAAAACTTTCTTGGGATTCTCAGCGCTAAACAATTTTAAAGAAAACTTGTGGTTGTTATAGCAACGCCTAATGGCAAACCTTATAAGAAACTTTATAACTCACTCTGTGTTTGAGGCAGATCGGATATATAATGACTTTGGTCACGTCGAATACTTGAAAGGATAAAGGATGGGAGATAACCCGAAGGAGTTCTGGAACGTCCGACGGGGCTGACTTCCTCCTTCCCGGTTTTCATTTATCGCCCAAGGCTCAGTCGGGGGCCCTAGTCAACACTTGGCTACCTTGCTTTACCTTCCAAATTCCTATACTATTAAAAGGCAGTTGTCTGCTTCAGGGTCAGCCTGATATCCACCAAAACTAAAAGGCGAATGCTTGCCTCGTCTTGATACAGATTAAGTCAGGTTAATTTAATTAATTTCTTTAAAATCCCTAATGCTTTTTAAATAACGTCTATAAAAAAATATTAACTTTACAATTAATATGAAACACATGAGGAAGAAACATGAGAAAAACTCAAGAAATTACTTCTGGTTGTTGTGGTATTCGGTCCTAAGTCTGGTCTCACTCAACCCTCCATGCTAACCTATCTTGCGCAAGCCTTTTAATTTCCAAATAAGTAGCACAAAAAAGATCCTCCCTAATCTGCTTAGCGTATTCTATCCTTGACTAGGTAGATCATTCGAACCAACAAGTGATGACGTCATTTCGTGACGTGGGTGGTTGTGTTTTCAGTCCTGCGACTGGTCTGATGCAACCCTCCTTACTAATCTATCTTCCGCAAGCCTTCTCATTTCCGAATAACTACCACATACTACATAATCAGCTTAGAATATTCCATCCTTGGCCTCCCTCTTCTGTTCTTACCCCACACACTACTCTCTAATGCTAAGACCCTTATGTCTTAAAACGTGACCTATTAATCTATCCCTTCTCTTGGTCATCGTCCTCCATATTGTTCGCTCTTTCCCTATTCTGTTAAGAACTTCCTCTTTAGTTACTCGATCCACCCATCTGATTTTCAGCATTCGTCTATAGCACCAAATTTCAAAGGCTTCTATTATTTTCCTTTCCGCAGCGTCCACGTTTCACACCCATATAACGCCACGCTCCATACGAACATTTTATATTTCCCGTAAGTCAATTCCTCTTTTTCGTGATAGCCTTCCTTGCCTGTCCTATCATACTACTATACTTCTACGATCCCTAGTTATTACGCTTCCCAAGTAGCAGAATTCCTTAACTTCCGTCAAAATATCCATTCCCAATTTAACACCCTTTGTTATTTCAGTGTTTCCCAAACTACTCTCTATTACCTTGGTCTTCCCTCTATTAATACTCTGGTATATTTAATTAATTAATTCATCATTGCAAAGAGCGCAATACATAAAACGTGAAATTTTCAATAATATGAAACCCATGAGGAAGAAACAGGAAAAAAATTCAGTAAAGGACTTGTAGTTAACTCAAATAATTTGATGCTTTGTTCTTGATTTTTTTAATCGACTATGTTTAGTTTATTGTGATAATATTAAAAAAATCAGCGTTTCTTGCATAAGTTACGTAAGATTTAAATCGTAGCAAGTGCGAGGTTCCTGTGGGAAAGTTGTGACACTACGGAAACAACACTGTAGTGACGTCACAAGTGGTCGTGTCCCTGGGACAGCTGTTAAACGCTTTTTCCGTTAATTGCAGAATTTGACTCCCCTCGCCGCAGTAATAATAACAAGAACCCCCACTCCAGGTGGTAGGTGGCAGGACGTGTGCCCCAGATGCGGGTCCATTCCACCCATGGAAAGAGAGTCTCTCTCCCACGCCAATAAGCGAGCGATTCCCCCCCGAGGCCCCTTCCCTTTGTTAGCGGTCCTAGGTGATTCTAACGATCAATGTTACGAAATTGAATCCGCAAACGATTCGACATTCAGAGGGACACTTTCCCCCTTTCCCCCCAATCTACCCTCTTCCTGTGAAATAATTTTTTTTCCCTCCCCGGTTCCCATATTTCTGCTCCGTTAAGTACCTGATCGGGAGGGTCTATGAAGTGCCCATAATGTGATGTAATAAGAGAAGATTTCAAACGATTATAGATGTATTGGACTCGCATAACGATGAATTGGTAACGTCATGTCCGTCACGTTTACTTACTACATTATAAATGCAACAGAAGAAATGGACATTGGCTGCAGGGAAGCACTACGATAAGAAATGTATCGAAAAATAGAATTAAGAAATAAAACAATTAATATATAACGTCCATTAGATAATTGAAGTTAAGGAATTCTGCTACTTGGGTAGCGTAATAACTAGGAATGGTAGAAGTATAGTAGACATAAAGAGTAGGATAGCACAGGCAAGGAAGGCTTTGGCGAAAAAGAGGGATTTACTTACGCGTAATATAAGTGTGAATATTAGCAATTCGTTGCTAAAAGTGTCTGTTTGGAACGTGACATTATTGTAGTATTAGGAGAGTCAGAAGTAGATTTGGAAACCATAATAAATGACATGAACTTAATCCTGCAGAAAGAGTACAATATGAGGAATAATAGAGGGAAAACCAAGGTAATGGAGTGTAGTTAGGGAAAAAGTGAAATAAAAAATGGTGTTAGATTGGGAAGAGATAAATTTTGAGAAAAGTTCAGAAATTCTGCTACTTGGGAAGCGTAATAACTAGGAATGGTAGGAGTATAGTAGACACAAAGAGTAGTATAGCACAGGCAAGGAAGGCTTTCGCGAAAAAGAGGATTTTACTTACGGGTAATAAAAGTGTGATTATTAAGAAATCGTTGCTAAAAATATTCGTATGGAGCTTGGCGTTATGTGGGCGCGAAACGTGGGCGATAGGAGTTGGGGAAAGGAAAAGAATAGAAGCCTTTGAAATGTGGTGCTACAGGCGAATGCTGAAAATCATATGGATGGATAGAATCACAAACGAGGAAGTTCTAAACAGAATAGGGGAAAAGTGAACTATATGGAGAACGTTGACTAAGAGAAGGGATAGATTAATAGGCCACGTTTTAGGACACGAGGGTCTTGTAAAATTAGCATTAGAGGGAAGTGTGTGGGGTAAGAGCAGAAGAGGGAGGTCAAGGGTGGAATACGCTAAGTAGATTAGGGAGGATGTGGTGTGTGCTAGTTATAGTGAAATAATTAGTCTTGCGCAAGTTAGGTTAGCATGGAGGGTTGCATCAAACCAGTCTTAGGACTGAATACCACAACAACATAGATTGAAAATAAGTAAATTAAAAGGACCGTACTAAATACTCGCATCAATACTTTCACCTAACTAACCTTTTAAGGTATTACTCATTGGACTTCCCTCGCATTTATATATATTTCTTAATGTACAGAGAACGCAGGGAATCGGATTTTTTTTGTAATTGAATTTTTTTATTTCTATAACTGATATAAGAAGCTGGTATTTTAGATGACGACCATCCACAGTAGTCCAAGCCCTTTCGGAACCGGGTCAGCATCATTATCAGCATCTCTACGGTGCTCTGAAGGGGATCCTTGCTTCCCGAACTATTGTCCTCCATTCGATTCTGCCCAGGACCGTGTCTTCCCAACATCGTACACTCATGTTTCTAAGATCATGTTCAAAATCATGAAGCTATCGTTTCTTAGACCTTCCCCTCCGTCGGAAACTCTCATGTTTGCGTTTAAGATCTTTATTGGTATTCTCTATTCGTTCATTCTTTGCACATGGCAGAGCCATCTTACTCTCATCCCTTTTATATAAGTTGAAATATTCTCCCCTCTGTCTAGCTCCTGCACTTCCCTGTAGAATCTTATCTTCAAAATCCTTCTCACATACACTGCCCCATATATTCTACGGATAATCTTCATCTCAAACACTAAAAAATCGCAGTTCATCTGCAAGTTTCAGGGTCCACGTCTCGGCACTGTTGTTGCCAAAGTTTCATGCAGCTTTATTTTGTCCCATTGAATAGGAGATTTAATATATAGGAAACGTGGACGGTAGGAGCTGCACAATGTAAAAGAATAAAAGCCGTTGAAATGTGTTGCTATAGAAGAATGCTGAAAATCAGATAGGTGGATAGAGCAACTAACGAGGAGATTATAAAATAGGGAGACAGCGGACAATATGGAGAAAGTTGACCGAGAGAATGGATAGATTAATATGCTACGTTCTAAGCCACGAGAATCTTGTAAAATTAGCATTAGAGGGAAATTTGTGGGGTAAGAACAGAAGAGGGAGGCCGAATATGGAATACGCTAAGCAGATTAGGATGAATGTATGATCTGGTAGTTATGAGGAAATGAAAAGAATTACGCAATATAGGTTAGCATGGAGGATTGCATCAGACCAGTCTTAGGACTGAATACCGCAGCAAGAAAAATGTAAAGGCATGGATCAATTTCGAAAATACACTGTGAGGGTAAGACTCAACTACATTGAAGGAGGGAGATTTTAAAACATACAAACGCCGCCGACATTTACGTCATCGTAAATAATTTTCTGGGCCAGTTATATTAATAGTGTTCCTCTGGACGTTCTTTGTGTATAACCCCTTTTTTCCATGGGGTAAGAACACCGAAAGGGGTGTGAGAGGAGAGGAAAATTATCAAAACAGTAATAATAAGTCAAAATTGGTATCAAATTCGAGGTTATAGAATGGTCTTAGTTTAGTTCACACCGTCAACCTGCCGCTTTAATTAAAGTTACAGCAGAAAAAGTAGAATGGAATGAGACAAGTCACCACGACATTGACATATAGATAAAGTATGATGGAATTCCTCTTATTAACCTATTACTGATTTCTTGTTCCTTGTTATTATTTTCATCTATTATCACCCCTAAATAATAAAGTCCTTTATGTTTTTAAATTTGGTGTTGTTCTGCTTTTAACCTATTACTGATTTCTTGTTCCTTGTTACTATTTTCATCTTTTATCTCCCTAAATAATTTAAGTCCTTTACTTACTTACTTACTCCATGGCTCTACGGTCCATTTAGGACCTTGGCCCACAAAATTATGTTTCCAGTCGTCCCGGTCACTCAGCCCGTCTACGCCACTTCCTGACAACAACAACTTTACAATCTATAACACTTAAATACGACAGCAAAAATGTAAATGAAACTTCCTCTGTTAAATTCTTAGGTCTCTTAGTAAATAATAAACTAAATTGGACTGATCAGATTAATCAATTACTTAAGAAACTCAGCTCAGCTACATGTGATGCAATGTCCACCTTCAGTGATTTAAAAACAAGAAAATTAGTATACTTTGCATATTTTCATTCTATTTTATCATATGGTATTATATTTTGGGGCAACTCAGTAGGCATAGATAAGATATTTATTAGTCAAAAACGTGTTATTAGAGCAATATGTGAGGCAGGTTTCCTCACCAACTTCTTGCAGAACTCTGTTCAAAAAGTTAGGCATTTTCACTTTAACGTGCCAATACATTTATTCATTGATGTTATTTTTAATCACAAATAGGCACTTATTTTTGAATAATACTGATATTCATCCCTTCAATACAAGGAACAAAAATAATCTGTATAAAAAATGTAAAACATTGTCAATTGCACAGAAAGGTGTGCATTATTCAGGGATCTTCAACACGTGACTGCACACAGCACAGAATTAAACAGTTGTCCGATAATCAAGGTAAATTTAAGACTGAATTATGCTCATTTTTGCTTAGCCACTCCTTCTATTCAATAAAGGAATTTATAGAAGAATCGGAGAAGAGTAATTTATAATAGTTTATAATACAAAAATTTGTTATAAGTATATTTATCTTTTATACAATAAAATAATGTAATAAATGTACACCCTGACCCATTCCACATCCTTGAAGCTTAGCTTCTTTACAGGATCTACGGAATATGATTATTATTATTATTAACAGTCCTTAAGTCTTCCTCCACATCTTCCAGCCATTTCCTCCGGGGCCTTCCTCTCCATCTCCTGCCCCCCAGGGTACCCTGGTAGCGCCTTTTTTTGGCAGTCTTTCATTCCCCATTCGTTGTACGTGTCCTAGCCATCCGAATCTTCTCATTTTGACTAAAGCTACTAAATCCTTTACGTTTTCAAATTTGGTGTTGTCTATTTAAAGATGGTGTGTTTCCCTTGTTATTTGATTTTCATGCTTTTTCAGACATTTTGTTTCATTTCCATTTATTTTCAGATCGAAACGGTTAGAGGTCCTAATTTTTCCTGTCTACTCGAAACAAAATCTAAAATCAGCTAATTCACACTATAACGCATGCATATGTGTGCTGTAAGGTATGCAGTAATTTTTCCCCCAAAAATTTGTAAAATATATATTTCGTCCTTTAAAGGGTTATAAATTATAATTCGATGTTTTCAACTTATTGTTTTCACTGTTGCCTTTACAGTAGTGTTTTACTCGACAGACGCTGTAGTAACAGAGTTGTAGTGGAGGTAGTAGTAGTAGTAGTGGTGGTTGTGCGCGGTAGTAACAGTAGTAGAAGCCGTAGTAATTAGAGAGAGCATTGAGCGTATTGGGGCCTGCCCTTGAGGCTAGTGGGACTGCTGATAGCAGCTTGAATGGGGGGTCCTGTGGTGGGGGAGAGAGAGAGATCGATTCGGCGAGACGGCGACTACTCCGCGCCCGGAACCTCAGAAAAAGATCCCGCGACGTCTTCCACAGCGCTAACACAACCCATAACCACAGGCTAATTACCGCTAGATTATGCATCCGCTCATTATTTGGCCACTCACGAAAAATTTTTCAGTTCTCAGAGCGAGGGAGAGGGGGAGGGAGGGAGTACAATCTGATATCTAAATTAATTCCACCCTCGTCACTCACCATCGAGAAACCACTCAACCCTCGCTGACAAAGATGGCGAATAACAGAGGAAGTCAACTACGGGTCAGACTGTTTTCAGTTTGGAGATTGTAAGCCTGATAAGAGGAGGGCGTGGTACTTCAACGGTCTATTGGGGGAGGAAGCGAGTATTCGGCGTTTCGAGGATGGAGAACTCCCGCTGTTAAAAGGTGTTCACGTGTTTCTACCCGCTTTTCTCAAGCTCCTAGTATAAGTATAAAATCATATTCCATAAATCCTATAGAGAAGCACAAGCTTCAAGGATGTGGAACGAGTCAGAGATTTTACATAGGTTGCTTTATTAATATTAGAATATACTGTAACTATTGATTACTTTTAACTTATAATAAGATTTTCTTAAGTTCTATACAGAAGACATACAATTTGTACCTTATATATAAAATTGATAAATATTTTTACATCCTATACTAAAAAATTAGTGTTCTTTTATTTTTTTTAATAATGTTCTTACATAATTATAAATATCTACCCTATTATACATTCAGCTTCATAAATTCTTCAACAGAGTAGAAGGAGTGGCTTAGTAAGAACTTAGTTCATATTTGAACTTGTTTGGATTTATTTTTAATTGTTTAATGGAGGTGGGAAGTTTATTAAATATGCTAATAGCATTGTAATGTACACCCTTTTGTATTATGGTTAGAGACTTCCCTTCCTTGTGTAAATTGTTTTTACTTCTGGTATCAAAGTCATGTATATCTGAGTTTAGTGTGAAGAGGTTACTGTTATTAATAACAAATAACATGAGTGATTGAATATGAGTGTCAGTATTCCAGTTTTCTTGAAAAGTCCCCTACAAGATGTTTTTGGTGAGACCTGACATAATATTCTAACAGCCTTTTTTTGAAGTGTAAATATTTTATCTTTCCCTGATGCATTGCCCCAGAATATTATACCATATGTCATTATATTAGGTCGTCATAAGGCCTCCACAGGAGACTTCAGATTTCTAAACTTTACCAGAAGGTTACACAGAGCCAAATTGATATTCAAAACCTGACAGCCTTATTCTCTGAATCCATATCGACCAATCATTTACTTAAATTCCTTACGATCTGCCACCAAACAATCAATTCGATGTTAATATCAGTCGTTTGCTGCTATTGGACAATACCTGAAATTTCCCAACCCCAAACCTAAACGTTACAGTAGTAGCAGTGGTACAAATTGCATGTAACAAGATTCTTTGGAACCGCTTCAGACGTCACTTAGTTACACAGAACTGTAAAATCTTCAAAGTGTCATTCAAGTTTAGTTTTTCTAAACAGTTAGACCAATCACTGTTAAGAGTGATGTAAGGATATTGAATATTATCTATGGCAGGCATCATTTTACATCACACCCCCTGCGCTGAAACGGCGCGTGATGGTATTATTTAAATGATACTAACAGCAAGAATATGGAAGAGGACAGGAATAAAATAGCGAGGAAGAAGGATTACTCATAATCGCAGCACGAGGTTGCCAGAAATAATTAGAATTAACGGACAAGAAAAGAAAGCAGAATTCCAGAAAGGAGGAAGACAAGAAGGCATTTCGAAGGCTTCTACTCTTTTCCTTTCCGCAACGTCCATCGTCCATGTTGTGCACCCATATAACGCCACTCGTCATACAAACATTTTTAGCAACGATTTCCTATTATTCAAACTTACGTAAATTCCTCTTTTTCGTGAAAGTCTTCCTTGCCTTTACTATCCTACTGTTTATGTCTACTATACTTCTACCATCCCTAGTTATTACGCTTACCATATTGCAGAATTCCTTAATTTTCGTCAAAATATCGTTTCCCAAAATAACATCCTTTCTTATTCCCATTTTAAACTCCATTACCTTGGTTTTCCCTTTAATCATCCTGATATTGAACTCTTTCTCCAGGACTCCGTTCCTGCCATTTATTATGGTTTCCGAGTCTTCTTCTGATTCCCCTAATACTACAATATCGTCGGCAAAGCGTACGAGTTTTATTTATTCTCCTTACTTTTCCATATTACGTTTTAACTTTCTTCATCCCCGCTCTATATATAAGTTAAACTGCAAGGGCGACAGACTGCATCCTTGTCTTACTTCTTTCTTGATTACGGCTTTCTTTTCTTGATCTTCTATACTAATTACTGCTGCCTGTCTTCTGTAGAGGTTATGTATAAGCCTCTTTTCTCGATATTTTATTCCAGTGCTCTTCAAAATCCTTAATAGTGTGTTCCAGTTCACATTATCAAACGCTTTTTCTTAATCTACAAATGCTATGAACGTAGGCCGGTTTTTTCTTATCCTATCTTCTAAAATTAGTCGGTAAGTTAATATTACTTCTGTCGTCCCTACATTCTTCCTAAAACCAAATTGATCGTCTCCTAACTCGCATTCTATTTGACGTTCTACTCTCCTATATACTATTTGATTTATTGTTTAGCATGTATGGGATACTCCTTGCAATATGATTCATTTTCTATATCCCTTTTTAACTTTATTCTTCGCCTGTTTTATATATAAGTTGATTTCTGCTTTATTTTCTTGCCTTTCAATTATAATTACTACTGAATGCCTTTTGTAGAGGTTATGTATAAGCCTTTTTTGCCGATATTTTTTTCCTGTCCTCTTCAAAATCGTTAGTAGTGTGCTCCAATTCACATAATCAAAAGGTTTTTTCAAAATCTACAAATGTCATGAACATATAATTAGACGGAGGTTCAATATTGCTTCCTGAAACCAAACTGATCTTCTCCTAACTCACATTCTATTTGACTTTCCATCCTCCGTTATAGTATTTTCGTTAATATTTTGCATGCATGAGATACTAAACTAATTGCGGTGTGCTTTTCGCATCTATCAGCGCCAGTTTTATTCGGTAAGGGTATAAATATATTTTTACTAAATTATTCTCGTATTCTTCCCGTTTCGTAGATTTTGCGAACTATCCTAAGTAGCCATTATATTTCTTCTTGGCCGGATGATCTTGTCCTTAACAATAAGAAGAAAAGCATGCTATGTTATTGCAAATTTATAGGAAAATGTCCTTAACACGAAGAAGAGAACAACAAAGTAACCATTGTCAACACTCACCTATTTTTTCCGGTTTATATTGTTAGCTACGGCTTCCCGGGATTTTTCTTAAAATAGACGATGGCGGAACAGGGATATCAATTTACACTTTTTTCGTGAATGGAATAATTCGAAATGGTCGAAAATAAAATTTACTTCGGACTAATGAACGCTGAATTTATATCATCAACGCTAAACACTTCCCGGAATTATTTAATTAATTTTGTTGTATTAATTTTACTAGCATAGTTTTTATAAACCAGGCAAATATCAGGCGAATTCCAACTATTTTGGTTTCACGTAAGTCTTGTTTTAAAGCTTTTTCTGATAACCGGAAGAACATATTAGTTCCATCTAAAATACTTATTTGAAATAAAATAATTTCCGACCGTTTCTTTTTCAGACAGTTTTTACTTTTTATTCAAACAACGTTTCGGCACATATTCGCACCTTCTTCAGGTAACCCATGTTTTAAAGATTTTTCTGATGACCGGAAGAACGTATTAGTTCCATCTAAAATATTTATCAAAAATAAAATAATTTCCGACCGTTTTTTCGAGACAGATTTTACTTTTTATTCAAACAACGTTTCGGCACATATTCGCACCTTCTTCAGGTTTACCTCCTTACAATCAAATTATTGTTAAATCCAATAAAAATGTTATAAACCCCAATTTCTCTATATCAAAGTGGGGTCCGAGGCAGCACTAAGAACTTATTTAGCCACAGTATTTTTGGTTTTTAGTTTTGTGCCACAGTTTTTTTTTTCAGTTTTGTGCAAACTATGGCTAAATAATTTCTTAGTGCTGCCTCGGACCTCACTTTGTTTTGAGAAATTGGGGTTAATTACATATTTTCTTGGATTTAACAATAATTTGAATGTAAGGAGGTAAACGTGAAGAAGGTGCGAATATGCGCCGAAACGTTGTTGGAATAAAATAATAAAAAGTTTCTGGAAAAAACGGTCGAAAATTATTTTATTTTTGATTTTTAATATCAGACGTTAATCGATTTAATCAAATATTTATCCTAAGGAATGCAAGTTTAACGTGATAAGTACATAACTCGTCCTTCACAACAGGATATTACAATTTCGCCGGAAGTTTCCTTTTCTGGATTTCCCTGTTGCGAAAGGGAGTTTATTTCTGAGGAATCCAGACTCCGAGCGACCGATCGAGGGGAAATAATTTACGAGCGCTGGCTGGCGGGTTGTTTGGGATACGATCTATTGTGGAACTAGCTGCAGATCTCTTGTTACTGATTAAAGGAGGGCCTAGATTAAAAGTTCCTTTCCTGAGTCGTGCCCCCGCTGCGTAGCAAATGTAGCAACGGACGGACGTTTTTAATTCAGAGTTAGCCACGGGCTCCATCCCACAGACCGATCGTGCTCTCAGCAGATTGCGGACCACTCACAAGGAAATTTATTTCTTCTACTTTGTTGGGCCAAGCCTACCTTTGTTTCCCATATAGACCTCACCATATTTGACCTTCTTCCCTCCGTCGATTCGTGGAAAGCAATTAATGCAGATAGTGCCTGTGGGAGTTTTCTCTCGCAGGCGCTTCACCCCAGAGTGACTGCGGGATTCACCTCTTTAAGTCAGGAATGCCTCGTATTCTATTTTTTTTCAAAGTTCTCAGATGCGGAGACACCTTTACCTATTTTAGGAAGTATATGTACGGGGGTCGAAGATCTTGGGCTTAAGACAAGAGTTGTCCGCTGATCCCATTGGACCAGTATACCAACTTCCTCCTAAATCTGGTGGTGACATGGTGAAGGGAATGCTGCGACTCCACACAACAGACTCGTCTCCTGGAATTCGGAAGGGCGTGAGAATAGTAACCAATGCCCGACCTACCTGATGCAGGTTTTCTAGGGTTTTCCCTGCATCTCCTTAGGTGAAACACCGGGTAGGATCCTTAAACTACAGCCACCTAGTCAACCCTTGGCTACCTTTCTCTACCTTCCACATCCCCCACTTACCAATTCCCTTCCTATTCTTTTAAACGGGAGTTGCCTGTTTCAGGATCGCACACATGTAGCCTGTTAACCCACTCCCCGATCCCCGAAAAAAATACAAAGGTATACCAAATGGTCACTTTCAAGAATTTTTGTACAACTTCAACGTTTCATACTTAACTTTGGCACTTTAAAAATTATACATGATTGATATTAAATCAATTAACGTTTGATATTAAAATATTTTAATGGAATAGTTTTACGAAAATGTTTTCAGACAGTTTATATTTTTAACTAAACGACGTTTCCCTTCATATTCGCACTTTCTTTGGGTCTTTTCTGGATCATATTATTGTTACATCCAATCAATTTTTAAAATTTAAGATATATTAGAAATCAACAATTATTTTAAAGAAAGGGCCGAGGCAACTCTGAAACACTTATTCAGCCACCGTTGTCTCAAATCATGTGTCTTGTGCCGTTTAGTTAAAAACAAAATCTGTCTGATAAAAGGTAGTCGAAAAATTATTGCAGTTAAATATACATATTTACGATTCTCTTGGATTTTAGCTGTAGAAAAAAGATTGTTCAAATATAGTATATTAAAAATTAATATCTCCGGAGTATTAGACCCGCAAAGGATATTTGGGGGAGATTTCTCTCGCAGGTACTTCTCAACAGAGTAACTATAGGGCATTACTTTAGGAATGCCTCGTTATCTCTCTAGTTTTAGGGTCCTCATAAACCGAGGCACCTTTGAGAAGGTGCATGTACCAAGGTCGCAGACCTTGGGCATACGGTAAGAGTAGTCCGCTGATCCCATTGGATCATTCGGCCAAAACGGAAAAACCGTTGGAGATACTGAGAAGGGAATGCTGCGACCCATTATCACTCACCGTAAGTCATTCGGAAGGGCGTGAGAATATTAACCAATTGCCCGTCCTATCTGTCGCTCCTTTTTAGGGGTTTCCCTGCATTTCTTTTAGGTGAAACACCAAATGGGATCCCTATACTCTAACCCGGGGGCTCTAGTCAGCCTCTGGACTACCTTTCTCTACCTTTCCAAATCTCTTCCTATGCTATTAAACGGGAGTTTCCTGTTTCAGGATCACCCTCATGTAGCCTGTTCCCCAAAACCTCGGTTAATTTTATTGTGATAAATTTTTCCCGACATCTTGAATCGTTTATTTTTTGATCAATAAAATATTATCCCCATAATAGAGAAACAGAAAAGCTAAATAAATTATTATTATTTCCTGTTTAATTTCTTCTTATTGTTTCTTTAAAAATAAAATTTTGATTAATATACCAAAAAAGGGCTTTTTATGGAATTAACTTTACCGAATTTCGGTCGTGTTAAATTTAAAAGTGAATACAGGACTATAGTGCCAATAAAATTGTGAAGTAATTTTAACGGAACAAAAATTAAGAAGGATTTTAATTTCAGAGAAAATGAACTCCAAATGATATGCTTCTAAAAACTGAAACAGATAACATATCTTCTTCGAAACATTTAGATTCCCAAAAAGTGAACGGGTATGTCAATTTCTGACTAACTGTATGAAACGAGTACACCAAAGTGAAAGGGGTAGTGAGAGGGTGGGTAAAACAGGAACTTTTTGAAAGTTTTCTCAGAAATTATTAAGTTAATTGCCTCGCATGCAAGGCAATATCTGGATGTAAATGGTCATTCAGCCTGATTAGAATTCCAGGAATAAGCGCAAGAGAAATTAGTTACGGTTAATAGGTTCTACATTGAGGTGAGGGTCACTTATCCGTCAGACAATCTGCAAGCTGGACGTAAAGCAAGTAACAGGAAAAGAACAATTTGACCATATTCACTAGAAATGACGAAAATAGAAATACTGATTAACGCAAGAGTAGTGATGGTGTTCAAATTCATAGCTGATTGGGTCGGAGGCAAAGTGGAAGGGTATCAATGTCCTTGGACCATGGTAAATAGAGTACATGAAGGCAGTTAGCAGAGATCTTGGACACGGTGAACGGTTGAATATGAAGACATTGACACTGAATAGGACGAGTTGGAAACCAGTCATGCGACTGAAAACTGACAGCAAAAGGTACAAAAAAACGAACCTCTAAGACATTCACTTGAGTTTACTGCACTGCCTCAGGTGTGTAACTCCACATACATATAATTTTAAAGGACGGTTGCTAATAGTTCCCCAGAAGGTAAACAAAATATCTATGTGTTTTTATTCGCGTAAGAGAACTTACACAACACATGTCCCTTCTTCTTAGTATTCATAATATGAAAAATCATAGAAATTGTGTTGTATTTCTTTGTTTTAAGCGCCTTTCCTAATCCAATTTTACGTTAGTAATTTATTACATTGCCTGCCTCAAGTTTGGCAAGTCATTAGCCCCTTAATATGATTTTGATTGACAATTATCATTCACCTTAGAGGTTGTTTAGTTTTGGTTTATTTGTTTTTGTTGTTGTGGTATTCACTCCTAAGACTGGTCTGATGCAACCCTCCATGCTAACGTATCTTGCGCAAGCCTTTTCATTTAATTAGCACGCACAAAATCCTCCCTAATCTGCTAAGCGCATTCAATCCTTGGCCTCCCTCTTCTGTTTTTACCCCACACACTTCCATCTAATTCTAATTTTACAAGAGCTTCGTGCCTTAAAACGTGGCCTATTAGTCTATTCCTTCTCCTGGTCAACGTCCACCAAATTGTTCGCTTTTCCCCTATTCTGTCTAGAACTTCCTCGGATTATTTGTATCAAATCATAATTTTCCCCCATTTTTTGTCTTTCTTATTTTTTTCTGTGTTAACATTTTTTTTATTTGTATCTATTACTTATTTCCTGGTTTGCAAGTCATCCAACCTACATGTAATGTCATTTTTTTATTTTATAATTTAAAAATGTACAACACTATACCATTTAGTATATTTTCCTTATGAATTATACTAGGTGGGTACCCGGCTATACCTCGGAATTCACTTATATTATCCCGCAACACAATCTAATTCGACAGAGAATCGGTCTGTTTATTTGTGGCTAAGCATTTTTTGAAAATTTACCTGTCCACATCCTCTAATTTATATATATATATATGTATATATAATAAAATTGAGTGTGTGTAGCCAGGGTTTAGTTACATAAAAATCCGTCACAAGCGCCTGGGTCGCAATTTTACTAAAACAAAATATCGCTTTGTTATTAAGTAATTAAAAATGTTGTTTAAAATTAAGTACTATTTCGCGCGGAATAGATATTTAATTACCTAGTTTGACAGGCTACGTGAGGGCATAATCTATCCATTTTCAATGTCTACATTCCCTTAGTGAGGACCTTGTTTGTCCTTCAAAACATCGACAGAGAACTACAATACACCATAATTTCTTGAATCTGGATGTATGGCATAGTAAATCACATGTTGACAAAGCAATTACGGGGTCTGAAATTTGAAATTCCTGTAAATGAAAAATCTACTTAGCTGATATTTTAACTGCGTGTTAACACAACACACAATTTATTGTTTCCGTAAAGTTGCTTTTCTTAATGAGATATTTTGAAACTTATTTTCAAAATTTGTCAGTATTGAAAATGTTCCATGCGTTACGTACTTGAATATATAATTTACCTTTTCTACATTAACATGTAGGACTGACCATGGTTATCAATTGTCAGTAAATTGAATAAAACTGTGTGGAAAAATATTTTTTTAACTAATAAATTCTTACGATAATTTTGAAAATTTGTTTCACATAAACTACTTGAACAATTACAAAATTAATACCTGTATTTAAAGGTAAGTAATGTACAAAAAGAATGAAGCTATTATCTTAATATTTGTGACGCATAGAAAGTCTTTGGGCGGAGAATTCATGAAGCTAAGAAAAAACACATTTTTTTCTGAACAATGTAATAATTCACTAATTTAGTATTAAATCCTTTTTAAATAGAAGGTTTTTGGGAGGAGAATTCATGAAGTTAAGAAAAAAAATTCTTTATGAAGAAGTAATAATTCATTATTTTACTATTAAATTCTTTTAATATTCTCCTGAGCCTTTAAAAATGACGAAATCTAATTAAAAGAATTTCTATATCATCTGTAAGCCATTATAACATGATAAAAAATGAGAAAATCTATTTTTTCCCCAGATTTTGGCCGAAATTTCAGTCCCCGCGTCCCTTAAATTAAATACCGTAGTTGGTAAATGTAACTGAATTCCTGGGCGTCACCGGGCACTTATGTAGTTTAATAATTTTCTTTTAGAAAAAACATAAGTCGATTGATACATTACGTAATGGACAGTTTAATCTGCTTGGTTAATAGATTCCCTCGTGAAAGATTTTCGCCAGTCAGCATCAACCCCTAATTTTCTGGTAGGCAGTTGAGCAGATGGTCAAGGAAAGCTGATCCACCTAACAGATTCTGATAACTATTCAAACCGTTGTATAAGTATGACGTTATTTTCGTCTCAGCTGTTTCAGTTCGGTCTATTATTTTAGGACGGCAGGGGGGGGGGGTTGGAGGGTGGGGAGTGGGGGGTGGAAACGGTTTCCTGTATCAGCTTCCCGGCGGCTCTGGAAGCGTGCGAGCTTTACACAATTAAATGCCGGCGTTTTAAATTCCGTGTTGGGAGAGGGCGAGGATAATAGTGAGTTAATTGGGGGTGTAGGCGCCCCTATGCAGACACGCGACCGCCATGTGGGGTAGGTCAGTCCACTCAACCCCCCCAACCCCCCAACCCCCCTCATCCACTCTCAATTCACCCCGTCACGTCGCATCGGGGGCAATTAAACCCCTCGCCATCTGATCCGGAAGGGGATGTTTAAACATCAGCACACATCGCTGATGCCACAGTGGATTATGAAAACATCATAACCATCGCCAACAACATCTGTGTTGTAGCTCTTTTATTCGACTATGCCGATCGATTGATTAATTGAGAATTAGCAGTTGGAACATTGAACTCACGTCGCACTTACATGAGATGTAAATTATTTTACTAACTGTCCCGATGGAAGAATCAGGTCATGAAACATATACATCACATTTTACAATGTTTTTATTTAAATTAAACAACTTTTCCAGATTTTTAATGTTTTAATTAATTAAGGAGTATAAAGTGAACCGAATTTATTTATGTAGCTCTCATGAAAATTAGGGGGCGTGGAGGGGTAAATTTTCAAAAAAAGTTTTGTCACATTTTCGTCGAATTAAATTGTGTTGCGGGATAATATAAATGAATTCCCAGGTATCGCCGAGTAGCCAACTAGTATAATTATAAGGAAAATGTACCATTGTATATTTTTTAATTATAAAACACAAAATTGACAACACATACAGATTGGATGACGGGAAATAAGTAACACATTCTAATGGGAAAGAAATGATAAAAAATATTTAAAAGGTTTAAATAATAATTCAATACGTCTAATGGAACGTTACTGGAATATTTTCCATGCCGTAATATATTATTATCTTAATTTGGATGCTGTTGTTGTGGGACTCACAAGCAGCGCGTATGTTTTCATTACCACGTAAATGTTACACCTTGTTTTAGAGATTGTTGACAATGTTGGTGAGGTAATATCATTATTCCAATTTTTGTATGTTCCACACACCGAATGAAAATTGAAAAATTGAGAAAGATTGGATGAGAAGCAAACGAAAGAGAAGGAATCAGAGAAGAAATCCCAAATATAGCAGTTACGTTTACCGAGACAGAGAGATTGACGAAGAATAGACGAGAAACAGACAGATGAGAAGGATATCAGAGAGGCAACCAAACAAACCAGTTTGGTTTAACCCTTTCCACAATCAAATTATTGTTACATCCATCGTCTCTTCTTAGTGATGCCTCGGACCTCCTTTATTTTTTAAAAAAAATTGTTTTTACAACATTTTATAATATGCTGGAATTTCATAAATGGGTGTAACAATAATCTCATAGTGAAGAATAATACCTGGGGAAGGTTCGAATATACGCCGAACCGTTGTTTGATTAAAAATAAAAAACTGAAAAACACAGTCGAAAAATTTGTCATTTAAATGTTATTACCTTTAATTATAAATAATAATAATAATAATAATAACCAATTAACGTCTGATATTAAAATACTCAAGTGAAATAGTTTACGACAAGTTTTTTATTTTTAATCAAACAACGTTTCGGCGCATACTCGCACCTTCTTCAGGTTTTCTTTACTCACAATCTGTGGGATACATGTTTAAAATTTGAATTTAATCTTATACATAGCCAAGTATAGAGGGCATTGGTTAACAACTTACCAAATTATTGTTTACATCCAATTTTTGAAAATTCAACATGTTATGAAATGTATATATTCCTATCGGGTTTCCAACCGGCTCAAAGAGATTATCAGTGACGTTTCAATGGCTTGCTCTGCCATCATCTTCAGACCGAAGTAAAAAATTCAGTAAGTGTAATCATTTAAATAGTCCGAGCCAACATTATGAAATGATGTAAACAGCAATTTTTTATATTTATAAAGAGAGGTCCGTGCAAGAATGAGCCTCAATTATTTATCCAAAGTATACACGAGACTGAAGAAGGTGCGAATATGCGCCGAAACGTTGGTCGATTAAATAAATCATTAATTTCGGCCGTAACCGTCGATGGAGATGGTCCATCCGCGGCACCAAATTCTTCACGTGTAAATTCAATAATATTTTCGGCTGAGGGAGTCAAGGTTGTATTACTAAATTTTCAGCCTGAGGAAGTCTCAAATTGGAGATGAAACGTCGCTCATGTGAATAAATAGTGATATATTTAATGCTGACTTTTTGGCAGTCTTTTTATTTATTGTAAATTTTTAAAGTCAGAAAAGTTTGATGTGTAAAAAAAATATTATAATAAACATCCAAAATTATTTTATTTATTATCTATGTTTTCCTTTCCTTGTTTTGTGAAAAATTATGTGTTAGAGATTTATAATCTATTGGAAGGGACGTGTTAATGGCGGACGTGCCTCACCTTGTGAAACCGTTATAGACGACAAGGACCTACCAGGTTCATCTCACCCCAGAGAGAAACTGTAGGATATTGAGGGTTCTGAACGACGTGCTAATGCCATGTTGAGTTTTATCTCCAGCTTATAACTTACCAGCATTATGTCCATCTGCCTGGCAAACGGATGAGCAATTCAGATTTGTATCTTGGTCGGGACCGATCCTGGACCTCCTCCATTGTGTGTGACTTGGCTACTTCACCTTTTGGAACCTCGGCACATTGAAGTGAGTAATTTATGGGCTCGAGTCTCCCAGATGTGCAGATTCCAGGAAGGCCTGTAGAGATATGCCGATGGTTCGCCCTCTGAAACCACCCGTGGTTAGGCAGACGCCTGTTTGCTTGCCTGCCTGCCTACGTTGATTGGGATCTTTTCTTCCCCCCCCCCCTCTGACCGTCAACGTGACCAGATGTTGTTTGCTTGACCGACGACCGGAGAACAATGCAGAAGGAAACCGTTGTATTGTTCAATGATACAGCGGAAAAGGGAATGAGCAAAATAAACAATAAAAATTATACAAATTTCATTCGAACCTTCAGAGGTTGCATTTATTTCAATTTTTCAGAATCATTTGACAGCAAAATTTTCAGGCAAATATTTCCAGAGTCTATTTCAAAAGGAAGGGGATTAAATGAAATACCCCATTCCACTGTTTAAAATTTAATGATATGCAACCTCTACAGAAGGCGGCCAATAGTAATTAGAATTGAAGGACAAGAAAAGAAAGCAGAACTCAAGAAAGCAGTAAGACAAGGAAGCTCATGCTCTTTAACTTATATATAGAACATGCCATGGGGGAAGTTCAATAGCAACATGGAAAAGGACCAATACGGCAAAAAACCATAAGGTTTGATGATGATCATATGGTATTAGGAAACTCAGAAGAAGACTTTGTAGCCGTAATGAAAGGTATAAACGTGGTCTTGGAGAAAGAGCACAACATGAAGATTAATAGAGGGAAAATCATGGTGATGCAGTATAACATGGGAAATAGTAAAAATAACAAAGGTAGGTAATGAAATGTAATGAAGACAAATAATTAATTAGTGGTTAACGAACAAAACAAATGGACAATATCAGTATCTTATTTTGGAAATTCATAATTGTAAATAATTTGTAAAAAAATAATTGTAAAATACGAAAATAATTGTCACTTTGGATGCTAATGACCAGGCTGTCGATGATACTTTTATAAATAAAAAGAAAAAAGAAGAAAAAGGTTGTTAGATTGAGAAGAGAACGTTAAGGACTTCTGTTACTTGGGCTGCAAAATATCTTGAGTAGAATAGTACAAGCAAGAAAGGAATTTACTTACGAGGAATATAATTATGATTATTAGGAAATGATTGCTACAAATGTTTGTATGGTGTGTGGCGTTATAAAACGTGGATGGTATTAGTCGAAAAAAGGACAAAAATAGAAGCGTTTAAAATGTGCTGCAATAGAAGAATGCGAAGGGTGGATAAAGTAACTAACCAGGAAGTTATAAACAAAATAAGAGAAGAGAGAACAGTATGGAGTGGGGTTTGACCAGGAGAGGCCACATTTGTTATGCATTAGGGTCTTGTAAAGTTACCATTAGAAGGTGGGGTAAAAACAGAAGATGGAGGGCAAGGATGGAATATGCTGAGCTGGTTAGGGACAATGTGGGATGTGGTATTTATGTAGAAATAAAAAGGCTTTCACAGAATTATGTTTTATAAATATATCTAATAGGGCTAGGAAAACAGTATTTACTAACATAATTTTTTGTAAGGAAGATTCAATGAAAAACCAAAGATGAAGAACATAACATTAAAAGGTTGTATTTTTACGTCTGATTTTTGTAATAATAAGTAAACTTTCCGAACACTTTCAGGCTTTACTTTTATTTCTCAAAATTTGCATCGTTTTGGTTCTTAATTTTACATTCTTCAGGTTATTATGCTGTTGAGAAACATTGAGAAACGACTTGTTTTCATGAAAAATCAAACATGTTACACATTTTGTAGTAGTAATATATAGGTAATAAAACCTCATTTTGTTTAACTTGAAAACCAAAACATTTTACACATTTTGTAACACGTGGTTTATCAATGTTTCTTCACAGGATTACAACCTTAAGAATGTATAAATAAGTACCGAAACGTTGTTCTTTTCCTCTTTGGAAATTTTTAAAAATAAAAATAAGGTCTGAAAGTTGTCGGAATTTTTTTCCTTGTTATTTAGAATTAAATTTTAAACGAATTATTTAAATTTACTGTAAATTAATTTTAATGTTAAATAAATAATGAACGTAAATATAATTAATGAACGTAAACTTTTCCGGTGAATAATTCGGATGAAATCTTCACGGTTAACCAACCGGGTCAAGTTTTTAAAAGAACACAACGTTTCTGACCCGGTTGTTTAACCGTGAAGATTTCATCCGAACGTTATTATAATATTAAAAGAAGTTTGGTGTGTCGTAGAACTTGAATTAGATAAAACGTTTTGGACAATAGTTTAACCAAAACCTGCGATAATTGTTGAACTTTGGGGTAAAACGTGTGATTTAGAGAAAAATATGAGGAGAAAGACCAAGTTTTACCTTCATAGTAAGTCTTACACGGCAGATTACATTAAAAATCTAGTTCATGCTCAACCGAGAAGGAAACTAATGGACTTGTGTTAAATAATGAAGATGGATCAGTTTTCCAGATTCACCACATCCAAATAGGGTGATTTTTTTAATTGAAGCGTCTTAATCGAGTTTTGTAATTCCAGGACGTTGGCCATCGAGAGTAGAGGGACTAATTTTGTAGAGTTGGGCCTCGGCTAACCTTTGGTCGGTTTGGAAGGTTCCGTGCGTATTGCACCGCCGAGTGTGCGGTTACCTTAATCGTCGCTGGAAGCGAGCGCAAAGAGGTTAGCTAATTTCCAGCGAACGACCTGGAACTGCAGGCAGGTCATTAAGCTGTTTGACGTGCAGGTATGAGGCTAACAGCTTCATTGCTGACACGACATTCCAGGCTGGTGTTTTCTACTTGCACAGAGAGCGCGGACGGATCTTTTAATGGGTCTCAGCAAAACCGGATGCGATTGCACATCCAGTCAATGGCTCCGCGTTCTCCATTCACTCCCATCAACGATTCTCCACCACTGGTTCTTCCTCCTGTTACTAATAACTCCCACTGCCCAGACATGTTTCCACTAAAATCGTAATAAATTGCAATAAGTCATGACAGAAACATTACTGCTAAATAATTATTCTCACAATAAATAAAAAGACGTCCAAAAAGTCAGCATATCAGTATTTATTCACAAAAGCGACGTTTCATCTCCATTTCCAGACTTCCTCAGGCTTAAAATTTCTCCATGACTCCCTCAGTCGAAAAGATTATTGAATTAACATGTGAAGAATTTGGTGTAGTGCATTTCCAGCCCCTGACGGTTACGGCCGAAAGGAGTAAATATGATGTATTGCTAAATTTTAAGCCTGAGGAGGTCGCAAAGCAGAGACGAAACGTCGCTTTTGTGAGTAAACAATGATATATTTAATTCTGACTTTTTGGCCGTCTATTTTTTTGTACTGCTTAAATTTAGAAAACTATGTTGTAATTATTCTGACAGTTAAATACATAATATATGATTTAATTAGCCTCTTTGCCAATATTTTTATAATTTAAATGTGAAATATTACGACGTTTCGTCTCTCATTTGAGTCTTCTTCAGGTACTAAAAAAAATTTACCAATTGATTTCATTGAGTAATATGGTATTAGAAATTTTAAATAAAATACATGATTTTTACACTTACAAAATTTAGCTGTACGTGGAACTTGACTCTTTCGGCCAAAATGCAAGCAAGTTCCGTCAACAATTTCAAACCAACAATTGACTACAACAATAAAGTCATAAATACAATTTAAGTTATCACCTTTAACGTTGATACAATTGAAGACTGGAAATGGGAAACGCTCAAAGTACCAAAATTGGGTAATATCGAATTTTTCCTAAAAAACCGCTCATTGACGAATAATTTGGGAAAAGTTGGAATTTCCAGAGAAGCCTTCTTGTTAGTTTCAACATATTAATACATATATTAGGAAATCGTTGCTAAAATGTTTGCATGGAGCGTGGCGTTATATGGGTGCGAAACGTGGACGGTAGGAGTTGGGGAAAGGAGAAGAATAGAAGCCTTTGAAATGTGGTGCTGTAGGAGAATGAGATGGGTGGATAGAATCACAAACGAGGAAGTTCTAAACAGAATAGTGGAAAAGCGAACAATATGGAGGACGTTGAGTAAGAGAAGGGATAGATTAATAGGCCACGTTTTAAGAGACGAGGGTCTTGTAAAATTAGCATTAGAGAGAAGTGTGTGGGGTAAGAACATAAGAGGGAGGTAAAGTATGGAATACGCTAAGCAGGTTAGGAAGGATGGGGGAGTGCTAGTTATAAGGAAATGAAAAGGCTTGCTCATGATAGTTTAGCATGGAGCGTTTCATCAAACCACTCTTAGGACTAAATACCACAACAACAACAATACATATATATCGTCTTAATATACTACCAAATATTTATCGTACTATTTGAGAAGCCAATTCAGGCATTGGTACAAATCACACCCCGTTTGTTGTTAGTATATTTATTGACATCCCACAGTATTTAAAGTTGTACAAATTTTTTTATTGATTATATACAACAGTGCGTTTGTCTTGTTCTCGTTTTAGTGTCATACAATTATTTCCGTTTCTACGCTAAATTTTATAGGATAATTGACACTGTATTGTATAGCATCTGCGGTGAACCAGAGAGTAGACTAATGCAACGAGCCGTTGTTTTTCTAGTAATCGGCTGCTTCACATGCCGGACATTTTGTGTATTTAAATTTTATTCTGATTGTGTAATAAAGCATCGGATTAATCGTACAACGCTTTTGATAACGGCGATCATTAATTTCGTCTACACCTAATTTGTAAGTAGGATACTCGTTTTACGATAATTTATTTGATACATGTTTCAGAGGTTTGGTGTTGAGTCTTCAGCAACTTTTCAGACCAAATCGTTAGATTCATATAATTTAACAAAAACAGTTCATAAACCTATTTGTTTGAATTCAGTTCCATGTGACGTGTTAAAAAAATAATTTGCAGATATTTAGGATTAAGAGCAATTGTTGCGGCTTGTAATTTTCAACGTTGGGAGCCCTGTCCAATGAAGTTATTATTCTCTCACCGCATATTTTTCTTTTTTTGCAACTCTTCTTTCGCGTGCTTGTAAACCACTCCGCTGTTGTCTTACAGGCGTGTTAACACCTAATAAGAAGGTAACCAGTAATCATTATCGAACTCTAAGGCAATAACTCCGTCCAACATATGTTTCTATTTGTTTGTTTGTTTGGTTGGTTTCTCAGAGCCAGGCTGTAGTACAATGTTGTCTGCACACACACACACATGTATATACGTATTTTTCGTGAGTTTTTTGTCCTCATACATCCCGTGTATTACACACGAAAGGATAACACGCTCTAAGTCCCACTCTAATTAATTGCGTGACGACAGAAACAAAGGACCATTTTCCAACTGCCTCTGTTTTTTTTATGCTTGCAAGATTCTGAATCATAGCGCTGCGACGCGATGACGTAATCTTCTAACAGACAATGGTCACTCATTTTCGAGGAGGAATTATTTAAGATGTTGATTTTTGTTATAATTCTCTATTGAGTTAGTCTAATCTATTTCATTTTTAGAATTATAACTAATAAATTTTGCATCCTATAAAGCTAGGATAGTTTTTTTATTAATAATTTATTTAGCAGTCAATTCTATGAGCAGGTGGCTACTAATTGTATAACATGATTCGTTAAGCTTAAAATGGTTCCCTAGACCACACATTTTTGAGTCATGTATTGATCACTGGCTCCAAATGTTCGACCAGTAGTGGGCTTGGATGATTGTCCGTTCATGACTGCGTGATGCTTGATGGCCTTTTTCCATTAGTAATTTCTTGTACCGCTGGATCTTTCAAAACCTCAGAGCAGGGTTGGTTCGTGATGTTTCATGGGTTGCTTACTATTTTCAGGAAGTTCTTGGATTAGCATCTTTGAACAATTGATGTCTTTGAACTTTTTGCACACCTCTATACCTTAATCCTACAGACCCGTCTCGGTTTGATGACACCATTTACATATCAAAATTTTACGGTTCATAGATGTACCAGAAGATTTAAGTAAAAACCATAATTATACGCATACCGAAGAATACTGGGTCTGATAGATGCGAAAAACACAGTACAATTAGTTTAGTATTTCATTCATGCTAAAGATTAACGAAAATAGTATATAGGAGGATGTAACGGCAAATAGAAATCGGGTTAGGAGAAGATCAGCTTGGTTTTAGTAAGGTTGGAGGGACAAGAGACGCAACATTGACTCTACGTCTAATTTTAAAAATCAGGATAAGAAACAACAGGCCTACGTTAATGGCATTTGTAGATTTAGAAAATAAAAGCCTTTGGTAATTTGAAATGGAACACAGTATTAAGGATTTTGAAGAGGACAGGAATAAAATATCGAAAAAGGGGACTTATCCACAACGTATAAAGAAGATAGCGGGCAGTAATTAGAATTAAAGATCAAGAAAAGAAAGCAGAAATAAATAAATCAAGGGTGTAGTTTTCGCTATATATATATATATTATGTATATATATTTTGTAGCGGATTCCGCGTTCCTCCGTATTCGAGGATTTCTTATTCCTTTAGGGCGCCAGGTATTTTTCATAAAATATACCAAAATTGATTTTAATAGTTTTAATTCCAATCAGAGCACGAGAAATAATTATATCTGCAGGGCGTGGTCATTCTCTCGTCGTCCCGCCGACACAACCTGCTCCTTCCACTACCCCATGACGACTCTTAAAAGTCTCGCCAGACTACATTGTTGGCCCGGGCTGCGTCAGTTCCTCAACAATTGCAACTCGCAAGCTGGCCTGCATTGTTAAGTGTAACTTTTCATGTTACAATATATATAGAAGAGGCGATGAATGAAGTTGAAACGGAATCATAGATCAAAGAGAAAAAATAGAAAACATACGTGTTTCCGATGATATTGTAGTAGTAGGAATTTCAGAAGAAGGCATAGAAACCATGAAAATAGGAATAAAGATGGTCCTGGAGAAAGAGTTCAATATGAGGATTAATAGAGGAAAAACCAAGGTGATGGAGTGTAGTATGGGAAACTGTGGAATAACAAAAGGTGTTAGATTGAGAAGGAATATTTTGAAGGAAGCTAAGGAATTGTGCTACTTGGAAACCATAACTAGGGATGGTAGAAGTATAGTAACATATAAGTGTGAATATGAGGAAATCATGGCTAAGAATGTTAGTATGGAGTGTTCTAAAAACAAGTTATTAAAATAATAGGGAAAAGGTGAACAATATGGAGGACGTTGAACACGAGAAGGTATAAATTAGTAGGTCACGTTTTTAAACATAAAATAAGGAATAGAGAGAAGTTTGTGGGATAAGAGTAGAATAGGGACACCATAGATGAATTCCGCTCTTGAATATAGTGACTAAAATATTGATGGCCATGATACATGAGTGTGTAACTTTTATCTCTAAATTTTACAGATATAAGAACTGTAATTTACTTGTGTGGAACGGCGGAAATGTGCTCCGAGGTGTAAAAGTGGAGAGTTGTTCCATCGCTTGAACGTTTCATGCGTGACTTTTTTCGTATTGAACTCCACGCAATCCACATAATGTACTGTACAAGGTCCACAAATGATGACATATTACATCCTAAACCTGTTGTGGTGTTTGGTCTTTGTTTACACCGCAAAAATATTATTATAACTAGGAATTGTTAAATAATAAAAAAGTATATTTAATTTGAATATATTCCATTTAATTATGATGATATTACATTATAAAATTTCCAAAAGAAATATAACTCAAATTAAGTTTTAATAAAAATTTAAATTTACGAATAAAATATATTATCAAAATTGGCTCAGTCGGTAAAGCAAAAAGAATCTATGCAGCTTCTAAATGGCTGCTCCCGGGAACGCGGGTGACGAACGATAGAATTGTATTAAAAATCGCAAATCAACGAGAATGGTTTAAGTGGAAAGCCGGGTTAAAATGCTGTTACCAGATGTTAACAAGGGACTGGTGACGTCGTTCCTGGTTTGCCGTTGCCGAATGTTCCTTTGCTGGACACGTCTCCTCTAGCGCCTCTTCTTCAGATTAAATCTCCATCAAATGTTATCTTTTTGTTTTCTGCACTCCCATCAAATGAATCGTCTTTCTCGAACATGCCGAATTTAACTTTTACGCATGTTGTTTCCTCAGCGACTGCTCTCTCCTTACGACTTTCTCAGGACAGCTCCCCGGACCAACTGTGTCGAAAACAATGCACTCCAGGCAATAAATAATGTTGTAAACTGCGACGTTTCCCGCCTACTCGGCCTCACCAAACCACCCTCGTTTTTCGTCCTGCTGTACGCAAATAACAAAAACTTAATTATTTTTGCTTTACCCGTTCAATGTAGGGGTCATGAGTCACCACACTGTTAATAGTTCCTACGATATCTTCACGTCGTTTACCTACGTCCGTTTCTATCCCGTGTGAGTCAGCGAGACCTGCAATGCGGAACAGGACAGCGCGGTTCAACTAAACGTTCAATTACGGCCAGAAATACAATCCAGCATCGAACTCGCGGATCATGCTGATACGGACAAGAAGAATAACAGTAGAGTTGCAGTTCATGCGGGTGCATCCAGGTCAGATATGATAAATTGTGAACAGGTTACAGCTCAGCCGCTTGAAAAATATGAAAAGGTTAACCCGTTGATTGCCGAACGAAGAACTTTCTTGCTATTGCAAACACTGTGAACTATGCGAAAAGAAAAAAACATTAACACAGAGAAGATAAAAGACGGACTTACAAACCTTTATCAGAAGATATTAGATTTATTGTATCTATTACAATTCTACTTTCAAGTTAGGACTAGTCTTTTTTGGGGGGGAGGGGGTTAACAGGCTACATGAGGGTGATCCTAAAACAGGCAACTCCCCTTTAATAGCATAGGAAGGGAATTGAAAAAGGGGGAATGTGGAAGGTAGAGCAAGGTTAACTAGGGCCCCCGGGCTATTGTTTACCCTGTTTTTCACCTAAATCTGCATCAGGTAAGTCGACCATTAGGTACTATATTCTCACGCCCTTCCGAATGACGGGAGACTAGATTGCTGTGGGGTCGCAGCATTCCCTTCTCCGTGTCTCCACAAGTTTTAGGAGGAAGTTGGCCGACTGTTCCAATGGGATCAGAGGACAACTCTTGCTATATGCCCAAGATCTTCGACCCCAGCGTAAATACTTCCTAAAATAGGTGAAGGTGTCTCGGCATGTGAGAACTTTGATAAATAAAAGAAGCACGCAGAGAGATAGTGCGAGGCATTCCCGACATAAGGTAATGAACCGTTACATCCTAAACAAAACAAAAATAAAAATGGCAGTCAGCGGTCCAAAGCATCGTATTTCGTATGGAGCATCTCGTGTACCTCATTCCAGAAGAAATAAATTTTTCTATATCTTAAACCAAATCAAGTACACTTCTACTTAAATACACAGTTCAATTAAATTCACAAGTTATTTCGCGCTAAAACCTTATTCTTATAATAAGAAAGAAATCAAGAAAGGAATAAGACAAGGATGCCGTTTAACTTACATATAGAACAGGTGAGGAATAAAGTTGAAACGAAATATGGAGAAGGAATCATACTGAAAGAAGAAGAAATAAAAACCTAACGTTTACCGATTATGTTGTAATATTAGGGGAGTCAGAAGAAAACTTGAAAATTACTGGTGATTTCCCAAAAGACTGGAAACTTAGGGTGTATTCCCACGATGACACCTTTTGTACTGGGAAATAAACAAATACCCGGCCAACGCTAGTTCGTAATGACAGGGCAAAACTAATCCTGAAAACGATATAATGTCAGAGAAACATAGGAATATAGAAATAAGTGGTTGCATACTGATGACTAATAATTTATAGGCAATTTTAAAACGCAATTTGGAAAAGGAAACAAACTGCAAGGAGGAGAAATAAAAACCCTACGCTTTTCCGATGATATTGAAGTATTAGAGGAATGAGAAAAAGACTTGGAAACCACAGTAAATGGCATGAACGTGATCCTATAGGAAGAGTACAACATGAGGATTAATAAAAGGAAAAACGAAAGTAATTGAGTGTAGTAAGGGAAACAGTGGAATAATAAAGGGTGTTAGGTTGGGATTGGATATTTTCAAGGAACGTAAGGAATTCTGCTGCTTGGGCAGCTTAATAACTATGGATGGTAGAAGTATAGTTAATACACAGGCAAGGAAGGATTTTACAAAAAAGACGAAATTTTTACGGGTAATATAAGCATGAATATTACGAAATAATTGCTAAAATTTTCGTATGGAGTTATAAGGGGGCGAAACGTGGACGGTAGGAATTGCAGAAAGAAAAAGAATGGGAGCTTTCGAAATATAGTGAAATAGAAAAGTCAGACGGATGGATAGAATAACTAACCACGACGTTCTAAGCAGAATATTTCCTTACAATACTTATTTTAAAAAACCCTCATGTCTCAAAACGTGGCTTATTAATCTATCCCTCTTCTTAGTCAAAGTTCCCCCCTATTCTGCTTACATCGTCGTGGTTATTTATTCTGTTCACTCGTCTCATTTTCCTATTACGTAACATTTCTAAAGCTTACATTCTTCTCCTTTCTGCAACTCCTATCGTCCACATTTCGCTTCCCTATAACGCCACGCTCCATACGAACACTTGCAGTAATGATTTCCTAATATTGATATTTACATTAGCCGTAAGTATATGAAGATTTATGGAAGATTAATTTTGTTCTATCCTTACCTCCATTTCTTGGATACAACCAACTGTGCTAAATTCATACTAACTTAACAATAGGGATATGTTTTACGGGACTGTTATATGTGTGCAGTGAACAGTGATACGTCACGATAGTACATTTACATGTACAGTTCCGTGGTAACATAATATCCTTCAGTTAGTAGTTACAATCAATTTTTTTCCGTACATTAAATCACCTGTGGTAATAGGATAATCGTTTCAAGATCCATACCTTTTTAGTTTTAATTGAAATTGAAGCACAATAATACCTACTTTTGCCTTCTTTTTGCCTTGTAAGCTTATAGGTTCTCTACGAAACTCGTTCTGGTTTGGATACCGACTGATGCGCTCTTCTCTGCAGAGAACAGTGATTCACAATTGGTTATCAGTCAGTGACATACACGGACCTACTTGTTACATACAAGCCTATTTATCTATTTATCCAGGGTCTGTCCTTGGAGAGGAAGGAAAAGCCACTCGTTGTTTCCTTTCCTCTTTCCTTTATCGAACGTCTGCGGAATACGTACAAAACTGTGATACAACATGTTTTTGGCTTATTGTCCAAGTTTGATGAGGAGTGGACCATATTGGTTTGTGGAATAATAAAAAAATGGGATCACCAAGGCTGACCGTGACTTAGATAAGATTGTTGTGGCGTCGCTCACGTAAAGCGGCTATACGACGACCTCTATAAAGCCGACCATCCCATCCACCCACACGCACTCTGGGAAACATGCACAAGGCTCTGGTTCTCTTCCTGGTACCTGGCATCATGGTATGTACTCTCCAAAGTTCATATATATTCTTTATTGTGCCTCAATTTAGATAGGGACATACAGTATATAAAGATTACACTTACGAATATCGTACACTTAAAACACTGTCCAGGTTACACTATTTTAAATTTTATATTTAAAAAAAATAACAACACAGAAAATTATTCTACTTATCAGCCGCTGGTTCGTCTCTATGCAAACCAAGATGTTGAATATAGCAAACCAGTTAACCATAAATAAAATTAAATTCAATAAGAAAATTGTGGATTATCACGACGTTTCTTCTATTTATTTGGACCTCTTCAGGAGGTTGGAATAAATTTTCTTATGTAGTTTTTCACTGACAAAGTGTGAATGGGAAGATGTTAAATATAACATACCAGTTGGTCATAAATTCAATTCAATTCAATAAGAAAATTGTAGATTATCACGACGTTTCGTTCTATTTATTTGGACCTCTTCAGGAGGTTGGAATAAATTTTCTTATGTAGTTTCTCAATGACAAAGTGTGAATGGGAAGATGTTAAATATAACATACCAGTTGGTCATAAATAAATTTAAATTCAATATCACGACGTTTCGTTCTATTTATCTGGACCTCTTCAGGAGGTTGGAATAAATTTTCTTATTTAGTTTTTCACTGACGAAGTGTGACAGTGAAGATGTTAAATATAACATACCAGTTAGTCATAAATTAAATTCAATTCAATAAGAAAATTGTAGATTATCACGACGTTTCGTTCTATTTATTTAAACCTCTTCAGGAGGTTGTAATGATTTTTCTTATGTAGTTTCTCAATGACAAAGTGCGAACGGGTAGATTTTAAATATTACATACTAGTTAGTCATAAATAATTCAAATTCAATAAAAAATGTGGACTATTGCGACGTTTCGTTCTATTTATTTGGACCTCTTCAGGAGGTTGGAATAAATTTTCTTATGTAGTTTCTCAATGACGAAGTGTGACAGGGAAGATGTGAATTATAACATACCAGTTACTCGTTACTAAAATTATATTCGACAAGATAAATTGTGGAGTAACACGACGTTTCGTTCCATTTATTCGGACATCTACAGGTTGCAATAATTTTGCTTATGAAGTTTAACATTATTCTTTCTGACTAAAAGAATGGCGTATAATTATTCATTTTCATTCTATCGCCATCTTTAACAATTGAATGAATATTGTGAGGTTTAACGGTTTATTTCATACAGTAGTTTTTAATTTTTATCAAACAACGTTTCGGCCCATATTCGCCCCTCCTTCAGGTTTTCTCTTCGCATTCTGTGAAATACATATTTCAGCTTGAATTTAAACTTACTCACTCAGCTTAAATTCAACCAATAACGTATTTTAACTTACTAACATGAGTCTGGCGTTTCAACTTTGAGGTATATTTCATTCCTCTCCTGAGTGTATTTCTATTTTGCCTTTTATCTGCCCTTCATCAACTACATTAGCAATTTCTGCTCAGTATGAATCCGCGCCATTTGGAATTCCTCAGATAAATTGTGGGCATTCCTCATTCACATTTTCGGAGACCAGCTCATTATTTTAGGGAACAAGATTATTAATTGTACAAGGTTAAGAGGTTATACCTTCTTGGAAATTCGCTGACCTATCCCGTCTCCTTCTCTTGCCTCCCCCCTACCCCCCTCCGTTAAAGTACTTCGTATATTTCAAATGCCTCCTTCAGCAGACTAACAACGAATAAACAACGTAATATGGGTTTCTCAAAGTGATCTAGCCATGTTCATCGCACAACCTCAATGTCCACGGTGTTCTACCCTCAGAGTAATGTTATATCATTACTCTTCAGTGCCACGTATAACTGCTTCTAGCTTCCATCCTGCTGTTAGAGCATCGTTTTTCTACCACAGTTATTTAAAATGCTTCTCTAAACTCATATTGCAGAGTTAGAAAAGAAATGCGTAAGTAAATTAACTTATAAATTTGGTTCGTGGACATCTTATATTGGTGCCTATTGTTGTAATGAGTCCTTACACTGGTCTGGTGCAACTCTCCATACTAACTTCTTTCATTTATACCTAACGACCACATCCTGCCTAATTTGCTTAGTGTGTTCCCTCATTTGCCTCCTTCTGTTTTTAGGATACTCATTTCCCTCAATTGATAAATTTGTACGGCCCTCATATATCAAAACGTATCTTATTAATCTATCCTTCCACTATGTCAAAGTCCTCCATATTGTTCTCTCTTCTCTTATTCACCCGTCATATTTTCAGCATTCTCCTACAGCACCGCATTTAGAAAAGTTCGATTATTTCCGTTTCTAAAACTCCTATCGTCCACGTTCAGCACCCATATAACACCACACTCCATACGAACATTTTTAGAAATGATTTCTTCATTTTCATATTTTTGCGATTAATTTTAGAAGACAGGATACGAAAAAAACGGCCTACGTCCACGGCATTTGTAGATTTAGAAAAAAGCGTTTTATAATGTGAACTGGAACACGCTATTAAGAATAAAATATCGAGAAAGGAGGCTAATACATAAACTCTACAGAAGACAGGAGGCAGTAATTAGAATGGAAGGCCAAGAAAAGAAAGCAGAAATCAAGAAAGGAGTAAGGCAAGGATACAGTCCACGTCAGACTACTCCTTTAATGATTTATGGGGTCTTTTCTTGTCCTTCATTTCTAATTGCTGATGCCTGTAGAGGTTGTGTGTGAGCCTTCTTTTTCGAAATTTTATTCCTATCATCTTCAAAATCTTTAGTAATTTTTTCTAGATAACAATATCAAATTCTTTTTCTAAAATGCCATAAACGTAGGCATTTTATTATCCTTTCTTCAAAAATTAGTAGCAGAGTCAATATTGATTCTCTTGCCCCTACATTTTTCTTAAAACCAAACTTATCATCTCCTAACTCGCATTCTATTTCACTTTTCATCTTCTTATTTACTATTTTCGTTAGTATTTTGTACTCATCTGATACTGAACTATTTGTTCTGTGCTTTTAGCAACTATCGGCCCCTGTTTTCTTCGGTATAGCAATAATATGTTGTTCCTATAATCTTCTGGTTTTCTTCCAGTTTCGTAGATTCTTTTATAGTGGAAAAGTTTATAATCTGGTCTTATGAAGAGATTGATAGCAGACAGTTTGCAAGAGTCTCCCGCGTGAGGTTCTCATTCGAATTTTGAGCGTAGTGAATGATCGAAACAGAGAACCAGAGAGGCAGAAAGAGAAAGTCAGGGAGGGCATTAGCTGCTTTGGGGAGGGATAACTTCAGTTTTTGGTTGCCGGGAAAGAATAATGTAATGTATCAGTTAATTATTAATTAATGTTCGATTAAATGAATATCGTTTATTAATGAAATAAGTAAAAGCTTACGTAACCGGGTACTTTATTAAATTAAAATTTTGTTTATCCTACCCACCTCACACCGCCTTCAGCTGCCAATCGTCGCTCACTGGTTCCATGTCATTGAGTCACATACTCTTCCATCTGCGGTGTGTGGACTGCCCGAGGCCTTCCACTGTTCACCGTGTCGGGTGCTGGAGATCCTCTTTCCATGAGACAAATTCAGTCGCTATGAGCAAATCTACACGTCGTTTCGAGGCCAATGTTTATTTGATTTTGTTCTTTACTTGATAATTATTAAACAACTCTCAGAGTCATAAATAATTAGAGAATAAAATTCAGCGTTATTTTGAACCTACAACTACTCGACCAACGCTTCATGGAGATCCGGAAACCTGGGTCGCAACCAGAAAGCCGGAGTTGTTTTGAAAAACAAAATGTAGAAAAGTGGAAGGGTAGGAAGGTTGGAATGTATGTAGGACCGTTTGGGCTCCCAATCTTCGTGGAAGGATGAGGAGACAAGGGAATTAAGAATGTTTTCCTTCGTTCTCTCCACGAAAATAATAAATAATAATAATAAAAAAATTAGTAAAATAAATGACTTTTGCACTAAAAATATCTTACATGCTGAAACCAATTTGAAATATACATAAATATTTTTTATTATTGTAATCATGCATATGGTCGACTCGGTAGTCCCAGGCCCTCAATGCGTTGTAGAGCCATGGGGGAAGGAAGTATATATATATATATATTGTAATATACTTTTTAGAGTATGAAACATTAATTAATCAATTCAATAAATTATAATCAATTTTAAAATTTTTCATTTATTAATTTAAAGTGATTACATGGGCTTAATCTCAGGGGATTTTGGGTCTCTCGAGAGATGGAGTATGCAGTTACTGTAAATAGAAAAAAATCATTAAATATTATTTAACCAGAACAATGAGCAAGTTTCACAGCTTTTTTAATAACTTACCCCCAATTTCTGGGCCTACAAACATCCACCTCACGAATGTTTCCGCGTCTCTCTGGCGTCTTGCAGGATTTTTATCGATGAAGGTAGTAGGAACCAGATCCGCAACTCATTTGCTTCCTCGAAACATCCGACATCTGCAAACCTTTGACCACGTCTGCTCACGTCTCATCACATCTGATCACGACTGAATACGACTGCTCTCTGCCCACCTCTCACAGCATCTGATATCGTCCGTCCTCTCCTCAACTCGTCTGACTTCTGCTCACGTCTCAACTCTAATTCCATCTGAGTTCGTCCGTCCTCTCCTCAGCTCATCTGACTTCTGATCCCGAGCCACCCATCGGCTCCCCTTTTAAATTCTCCGACGGGAATTCCCCGCCATAGGTCTACTTCATAAAATTCCGGGGTTCCCCGCCAGTTTATTTCATAAAATTTCGGGGTTCCCCGCCACCATTTTTTACTCACGCACGGTAGCAGTTTCCCGCGAGGGATCACCATCGTTTTTTTACACACGCCCCGAGGGGGTTTTCCGCGGGGCACACCCTTCGGGGTTTCACCCGCTTTCAGCCGACTAGACATTGTTGTTGGCCGAACTGCGCCTCATAACGCCACAATATCACAAAATCCGCGTTTTTATCACAATATATATATATATATATATATATATATATCGACTGCGGACTGTCATCTTGCATGACACATTCTGAATTTGGTGGTCAGCGCATCAATCCTCCAGCGGTCTTAATCCCGGTCTTCGCGACCAAGCCCATATCAGGATTCAAACCCGGGACCCCTGGGTTGTGAGGCAGGAACGCTAGCCACTACACCACAGGGGGTCGGCATATATATGAAAAAAATGAAGGTATTAACAAGAGAAAACATTGTTAGAAACGACCTGTTATTCAATGTAGAAAACAGCTCAACCAAGTTATTATCAATTGAAAGAGGTATTCAACACTTTTTAACAACCTTTAAACGTGGAAACGATGTCTTACAGTTAAAATGGACTTGATAAAAGAACGAATTGAACGATAGGCAGAAACGACAACTTCGTTAATGACGAATTAAGTAATACAGTTTCATTATATTCTGTGCAAGTTACATTTTCCAACCATGTGCTTTCCCACAGGCCTTCGCGCCAGTGCCTGAGGAGGTGGTGGAAGATAGTGACGCTGAGGTGGACCATGCCCTGCGGCCCTTCTGGGACCTTCTGCTGGCCAAAGTTACCCTCTTCTCCGAGACGTGGTCGCAGCGCATCAAGGAGGTGATGAGAAGCCTGGCCTACCCCAAGGGCCATCACCATCACCATCACCACAAGTGTCCGGATCATCACGTCGCTCACAAGGAGGCTGAAGAAACTAAGGATGAAGATTTCAGCGCGGTGTTCCAAGAAAACGCGAAGAAAGAAGCCTTCCTCGAGGAATTAGGTCGGGCCGTGGTACAGGCGGAGGACTTAGACGTATGACTAAGAGACGAACCGCCGCCGTGTGGCTGATCAGGTGATATGTGATCACTTGATCACCACCCTACGATTAACACCTATAAATTGCTCAAAACTGTTCCACAACACATCCACAATTACTCCTTTCTCACTTCCAGTTAAATCAGACTCCAATATAATAATCCTCCTTCAGCTCTGACCAAAACGTAACTCATCATTTCATTGGTATCTTTTCCTATAATAAAAAAATGCAGCTCTAACCGATTACGATCCGCATTAGTGGAGCGACTAAAACCTCTTCCACTTAGTTTCCGTCATTTGAGCTGTTGGAAGTGGTCCAACTACTCCGCGCTTATGCCTTATTAACTTCCTATGCGTTTTATACCCCTTTACATATTTTAAACGTCACGATTTTATTTTCATTCAATATACTATTTTTAGAGTTCCGAGTCGCGGTTCCGTTGGCCAAGTGTTTTGTAAACTCTTTTCGTAATTTGTTTCCCAGTTTTCTTAATTCCTTTTTTGTTTCGTCAACGTTCCCGCTGTTTTCGAAATTTCGTAATCAAAGGATTGTGACTAATTAACGTGAAACTATATCCTTACCAGAAAATACTCTCGTAGCATGAAAATGTTAAATATATTTCAACCCCTAAAAATGGAGTAATTTTGATAATGATCTTTCAAATCTGCAATTAAAATTTGATAAATAAAAATATAAATAACATGTCTCTACATTAGTGAAATGAACAAATTTTCTAAAAATTTTACATTATGACAACTACTGCTTTACTACTGAATTTATAAAATTCCCCAAAGAATACTAATCACTGTGTGTTTTTTTCTCTTTGAAACTTTGATATACTACATGACATATATTTATATGAGATTATAAAAATACGTTACTAACTTCATGTATAGAATATTAAATAAATAATTTAAAATGTATTAAATGTGTTCATAATTATTTATTTCTAATACGGAACAATCACCACAACATACTTTTGAAGACGTAAGAGATAAGTAATTGGAAATCCAACAGCTAAATTAGATACTGGAATACACGTCATCGGTTATGAAGAAACAAATAACTTATTCACCGTAAAAATACAAAGTAGTAGAAGAATATTAAATTTTAAAACGTTTCATACCCACCTTTCGGGACATCATCAGTTCATTAATCAAAACAATTAATTTTTTTCTGCCTTTGTTATTTCGGTAGCAACACGTAATTTTAATTAGTTAACTGAAGTTGTCCCCCTAAAGCTGTGGAGGAAACGTTTTAAAATTAAAATATCTTCCATTACTGACTTTTACCAATTCTTTGTATTTTATTTATGACATTAAGTCAGATTAAATTAAATATATTATTCAGTATAAAGGTATTTATAAAAAAATCACAATATGTAGAGAAGTAAAAGAAATGAGCCAAACGGAAAAAAAGTGGGAAGGAAGTTTGTTCTAAATAATAAACAAATGTAAAGTGCGGACCGTAGTATACAAGTTTAGCATCAATCTGACTCAGAAAAGTCGTTATCAAAAATTTTTATTTATAAAGAACCTAATAATTTTTGACTTTCTGTGACGAATGATGTAAATACGTCGGAATGAAAATTTCTTGATAGAAGGACAAAAACTCTCGAGGGTGTAAGAGGATAAATGGATGTAACCAGACGTTGAATAAAATATAAAATAATCTAGTTCTAACTATGGCTCAAATCATTGATAAAATAAAAGGTAAACAGAATAGATAATTGAATCATAATGAAAACAAACTCTAGCTAATTTGTATAGCCTTTGAAATCGTGATATTTATAATCGCCTTAACAGAGAACGTATTGCATATGGGGAGGAATTTGTGGTTTGAAATGACGGAACCAGGAAGTCACTTACATACTCTTGGTATATTTTATTAGTACGCATTGTGTGTTGTTTCAAACGTTTGGTTCTTTTAAAGCAGTAAAAGGTACGACCGAAATTTTTTTATTATCGATATTACAGTTTTTATTATGTTCATATATTAATTTACTATTTTGCACTGTTTATCTTGTATATTGCTGGTTGTCCACCTGACGTCAGTTGATGACGTCACCTTTACGTCCCGAGTTCTGAACCCGCAGCACTTGAATTCCTGCAGCCACCCGCTAGAGTCAGGAATGTAAGGAACAAAGAAAACCACTATTGTGACTTCCGCATATGTGCAGGTTGCTAAAATCTAAAAATGATCGGTTGTCTCGCAACGACCAATTATTGTAACCCATGTGTACCTGACAAAGTTTATCAGATGCCAGTCAATTTGAGCTTGCGGATCCTTAAGAGAAGCAGAGAAATGTTTATAATGTCAATTTGTAATATAAATACTTTGTATTGGAAATAATTTATTATAGAAGAAACACTATATTGGAAAAATGTTGACCGGACCATGAACTCGAACTCAGGACCTCCCGTTTTCCGAGTTGACGTCGAAGTACAGATTCGACACCCCCCCATTCCTGTAACCTAAGCCAATTCCACATATAATTTACTAACCATACTCTTCACAACCTAGGAACGCAGTGTAAATTTATCAAAGTGAATGGAAAGTGGGAAGTCAGGGGTTTAGAGTCCCTGGTTCGGTCGACAATTTTCCATTCTTTTCTTGCTTCTAAATGAGCCGTAAGCTGTCAGTGAGCTTCAAATTAAAGCATTCTATTCTATTACACTTTATTATACTGTAATAACTGGTTGATATATTTTAATATCTTGACTTCATCTTCTTGTTAAGTTTGTTGAATGCTTTTTAATGTGTTTAGTAAAAAATTATTTAATGTGAACAATTAAAGTGCATTTTTTTATGTAACAGGCTACTTGAGGGTGATCCTGAAACAGGCAACTCTCCTTTAATAGAACGGGAAGGGAATTGAAAAGGTGGGATGTTGAAAGTAGAGCAAGGTAGCTAAGGGTCATAAGGTCATAAGAAACTGTTTATCTTGTATTTGATGCGAATGAGATTTTTATCGGACGGTTCACCTGACGTCAGCTGATGACGTCACTCTTCCAACCCGCAGAGCTCGAGTTCCTCCAGCAAACCCGCTAGAACCAGGGAAGTACGAGCCCAAAACCCCAGAATTGTGACTCAGATTGCTAAAGTCCTACAAATAGTTGTTGTTGTTGTGCTATTCACTCCTAAGACTGGTCAAATGCAAACATCCATGCTAACCTATATTGTGCAAGCCTTTTCATTTTCTTATAACTAGCACTCCCCACATATTCGCTAATCTGCTTAGCGTATTCCATCCTATACCTCCTCTATTTTCTTCCCCTCCTCATTCCTTCCAAAGCTAATTTTACAAGAACCTCGAGTCGTAAAACATGGCCTATTAATCTATTCCTTCTCTTACTCAACGTCTTCCATATTGTTCGCTTTTCCCCTATCCTGTTTAGAAATTCCTCGTTTGTGATTCTATCAAACCATCTGATTTTCAGCATTCACCTATAGCACCACATTTCAAAGGCTTCTATTATTTTCGTCTCCCCAACTCCTATCGTCCACGTTTTGCACCCACGCTCCATACGAACATTTTAGCAACGATTTCTTAATATTCACACATATTACGTGTAAGTATATCCCGCTTTTCCGTGAAAGCCTTCCTTGCCTGTGCTATCCTACTCTTTGTGTCTACTATACTTCTACCATCCCTAGTTATTAGGCTTCCCAAGTAGCAGAATTCCTTAACTTCCCTCAAAATATCCCTTCCCAATCTAACACCCTGTGTTATTCCACTGTTTCCATACTACACTCCATTACCTTGGTTTTGCCTCTATTAATCCTCATATTGAACTGTTTCTCCAGGACTACGTTCATGCCATTTATTATGGTTTCCAAGTCTTCTTCTGATTCTCGTAATACTGCAATATCGTCGGCAAAGCGTTAGTTTTTTATTTCTTCTATTTATTCAAATAGTAATACTCTGTAAAATCTGCATCTTGTAGGTCAGGCTATTGGGTCTCGCGTCCTTCCGAATGACGGGCGAGGAGTTTGGTGTGGCGCTGCAAGCATTGCGTGTCTTCACCAATTTTAGGAGCCAGTTGGTCGACAAATCCAATGGAACCAACAGACAACTCTTACAGCATGTCCAAGCTCTTCGATCCCAATACATACACCTCCGTAAATGGATGAAGATGCCTCGGCATATCAGAAAATTTTAAAATTTCAGAGAGACTATGATAAATCCTCTGAAGTCAGGCCCACTGTCAATATGGGGAAAAATACCTGCATGACGCACTACGACATCAAAGTCAAAAAGATACTATTTATCTTGTACATTGCGGCGAACGAGAGTTTCATCGGACGGTTCACCTGACGTCACCTGATGACGTCACTCTTCCATCCCGAGTTTGAGGCCGCAGAACTCGAATTCCTCCAGCAAACCCACTAGAGTCAGGTAAGTGAGAGCCCAAAAGCCCTTCTCATTTGATCCAGCTTGTCGAATTCTTCTTCGGTCTTGGCTCCTCAGTTAGTTTCCCACGGACGATTGGACCTTGCTTTTGACGTCATACCCATACACCTTTCTTTCGTCACCTGTTATGGCCACTTGAAGAAATTCTTGGGGTCGCTGTTGACTTCATTCAGCAACTCCTGAGTGATGCCAACGCATCGTTGTTTTTCGTCAAATTCAGGAATTTTGTAACCATTCGTTTCATGCCTAAAAACCATCCGACAAAATTTTTTGGCATTGACTAAGTGATATTCCACTTTTATACTGATTCGGCGATTTTCTAAACTAACATTTTCTTGACTTCACTCGACGTTGTCATCGGTTGTTGATGCGCTCAGGGTTTCTTCGTCAACGTCTTCACGTTCCCCTTTGAAACGTCTGTACCACTTACTGAAGCTTCGGTTAACCTTTCGCACTTTTTTCCATTATCAAGGAAAGTTTTATATAAATTCGTTGATCCATATCGTTGAGAGTATCGTCCTCCAACGATCCGCTGCACTTGGTGCTCGGAACCAGCAGAAGGATTTCTCCTGTTTATTCCTTGCTCGATTCCGATAATTCTCGAAAGCCTTCGAACCTATTTACTCCATCATCAACAACTAATTCTCATTTAATTTGTCTGTTCCAATAATTTCTTTAGTAATGTGTTACGTTTGGAAGGTCTGAGATATTATTACTAATGAGGCTATCATATCTTACATTTATAATTAACGCTCGAAAAATAGCTAAAATTCGAATAAGAAAACTACTCGCACGTCACAATTGATATATGTGGGTTGAAGAATTGTAATTAAAGTTAGGTCCTGCACAGCGTGTCACCGTCACTAGTGTAATGAGAACTGAGAAGCTGCGTGTTTAAAATCCATAAGGCGCGACGCTGCAGAATCGCATTTTAAAGCATGGCGGCGTAGATGAGGAGGGACGAGGGAACAAGAGAAGGGGGAGGAGGAGTAGACGATGTGATATTAAATTACGATGGCGATGAGGCCTCTGAAGCGCAATTACTTCCTCTTACGACTGCCTAAATTGTATGTCAGAAGGGATTTTAAATTTAGCCTAGCGACTCCATAAAGTGTATTTCGGCCGGACGACGGCGACGACGACGACGACGCGGCGCGGCGCATTCTCGCTCGCCATGTTGGCCCTCCTCCAGGCTCAGACATCACCATTTCCCTCAAACAAATTGTTCCATTTGTCTGTTTGTACGACGAACTGGGGAAGAGGGGAAATGGCTGGAAGTTGTTCTCGTATTTTCGGCTTGCGACGCGTCGCGCAACAACACTGTTGCTGTGAAAGGAGAGACACGAGGGGTTGGATTACCACTCGACATAGTCACAATAACATTTTCTGTTGATTTAGCTATCACAAGAACTAAAGCCGACGCGAGACAAAGGTGAAACTCATGAGGAGTTACAGATTCAAAAGGTGCATCAGAAAGGCTCCAGCATTATGTATGTTCACATACACAGAGACAGAACTAAGGAACAGAGATTAAGTATCTTAATATCATACTATGTTGATGTGGTGTTCAGCCCTAAGACTGGTCTGATGCAACCCTCCATTCAAACCTATATTTCGGCAGCCTTTTCATTTTCTTATATCTAGACAACCCCCATCATCCCAAATCTACTAAGTGTATTCCATCCTTGGCCTCCCCCTTCAGTTCTTAACCCACACACGTAATGCTAATTTTACAAGACCCTCATTTCTCAAAACGTGGCCTATTAATCTATCCCTTCCCTTGGTCAACGTCCTCCATATTGTTTCCTCTTCCCCTATTCTGTTTAGAACTTCCTCGTTTGTGATTCTATCCACCCATCTGATTTTCAGCATTCGCCTATAGTGCCTCATTTCAAAGGCTTCCATTATTTTCTTTTCTTAAACTCATTATCGCCCACATCTCGCACCCATATAACGCCACGCCCCATACCAAAATTTTTTGCAATGATTTCCTAATATTCACACTTATATTACCGGTAAGTAAATCCCTCTTTTCGCGAAAGCCTTCCTTGCCTGTGCTATCCTATTCTTTATGTCTACTATACTTCTACCATCCCTAGTTATTAGGCTTCCCAAGTAGCAAAATTCCTTAACTTCCGTCAAAACATCCCTTCCCAATCTAACAGCCTTTGTTATTCCAGTTTCCCATACTACACTCCATCACCTTGGTTTTGCCTCTATTGGTCCTCATATTGAAATCGTTCTCCAGGACTCCGTTCATGCCATTTATTATGGTTTCCAAGCCTTCTTCCGATTCCTCTAGTACTACAATATCATCGGCAAATCTTAGGATTTTTATTTCTTCTCCGTGCAGTGCAATTCCTTTTCCATTTTTCGTTTTAAAAACTTCGTATAAATTATTAGCCATCAGTACGCAACCACTTATGTTTCTCTGAAATGATATCGTTTTCAGGATTAGTTTTCCCCTGTCATTACAAACTAGCGTTGGCAGGGTATTTATTAATTTCTTAGTGCAAATGGTGCAATCGTGAGAGTGCATCCTAACTTTGAAGTCTTTTGGGAAACTTATAAATAATAATTTAACGTTCGTAAGCTCAGGGATATATAAAAACCTTGAGGACTTACCAGAAAAGGAACTCGGTGACATAGATCAAAGCGCTGTTTGGTTCATCCGGCAACGTGTTTCGATCATCCTCTCCGTCATTCTACAGCCAGTCGTTCTCCGGTAGTTCTAACCAAAACGTTTCTCTAATCATCTCTCTTTTCTTTCCGGCGTCTCTGCCCTCCAATTTTTCGTACAGTTAGCCTGATCGATGAAACATTGTCATATCACCACCACTCAAAGCTGGATGGTTGTAAGGACACTTTTTAATTTATCCGTGAAACTTGAGTATTTGCGTAATAACAATAAGAGTAGTTGGATGAGGCATGACGGCAGTCTGTGTAAATTATTTCTGTGTAATAAACATGATATGATCAGCAGTAAGCGAAAATTTTATGTAATATATAGAGATATATCAAGTTTAATTTTTTACTGATTAAATAATAATCTATTATATTACGAATATAATAGTTACTAATGTCTGTAAGTTTAATAAAAGTTCAAATAAGGCCAAAAACATACAAAAATTAGTGAAACATGAACTATAATTGAATACGCTAAGCAGATTAGCAAGAATGTTGGGTGTGCTGGTTATAAGGAAATGGAAACCATGGAGGGTTGCATCAAATCAGCCTTAGGACTGGATACCACAAGAACAATAACAATTTATAAGCAACTACATGTTTCGGCACTGATATGGGCACTCTATAGGACGATAGCTACATTGGCAGTTATAATTAATTTTAGCATGACGTGGTGGAGGAGGATAATTAAATATCGGATATGTTCTTTCCAGTCCGGTTACCTGGAATTCAGATATTTGATATTTACCTGCCGGGTATTTTTTATTAGTCCGGAAACTCTATCAAGAGATTCCCTAACTGTGCCGTTCGACGCTTTTAGCTGATAACGTAGTGAATAAATGAATGAAAATAAACTATGTTGTCTCATTCAGGGCAAAGACCTTCTAAAAGTAGGGGTAGCTTTTAGTAGACTCACGCAGTGACCTAATCCACGTAAGATGTCTTATTAATAACTACACGATTTGCACACTGTCACTTAGTTGTAGTTCAAGTTCTTTTCACTTATTTCTGTCTCTGGCTATTCTTATCCACTTTCCTCCTGCTTGTTTTTTTGAATAAGTCCATCCACTTGCGTCTTGGTCTTCCTGGGAGTCTCTTGCCTATATAGGGGTCCCATGTGGTACCTTGTAAAGTCCATCTTCATAGTGAGACCACATTAAATGTACAAGAATTTTTTTAGTCCGGGAGCTCTATCAATAGATTCCCTACCTTGGCCTCTCGACAGTTTTAACCGAAAACGTGACGAAACCACAGTAAATGTAAATTGAATTAATTTATCACGGAAGCTTAACCAATGGATTCCCTACCTGGGTCTTTCCACGCTTTTGACAGTCAACGTGGTGAAGTCACATTGAAAAGTAAATTATATATTTAACCAACCATCGGAAACAAAGGCGGAAAGTTCATTATACATGTTCAGTAAAAGTATTAATTAAGTGTACAAATCTTTGATTAATTGATTAATGGCGTGTAAGTAACCCATAATTTGTGTCTTTTTATGAACGTATGTAGGTCCAAGTTGCAAGTTTAGTTTGTAGTGGCCAAATTTACATCAATGAAAATAAAACAATGGTTTTTGTGTTTTCGTATGTGTGATTTTCAGTTATTACTCAATCAGTTCCTATTAGTAATAATGTCTCCTTCCAGTAATTTATTTAAATATTATATTATCTAGGTTTTCTTGTACCTGGGATAGTAAAACACACGAGCTCGAGGACTCCAGCCTTGAGAGATAGCGTTTCGCAAACCGAAGCAGTAATGTGAGTATAATATGCGTCTGTCTCCGGTTATCCCACAACAGGGTTTCGAAATAATAATCGTCATGGCCACCGCCGTGTGTTGTGATTTAAGACTCTGCAGACATGGCCGGTGACTTGAGAAGCTATTCTCGCCGGTTGCGAGAGTTAGGGAGAAAGTTACGAGTGGCTTTCGCTATAGAGAAGAGATCAGCGCTGCGCGCGGGGAAATATACAGACCCTTCATAAATAACATCCCACAAAAAGGATCTCCACTGCGACCACCATTCTAGCCAGTGAATTATCAGCCTGTTTGCCGGACATGATTCTTCTTCCCGTTAAATCCTCAACTTCAAACTTTGTTGCCATACACACTGAACAAGTTTCTATAGAATCATATTCAATAAATCCTTGGAATAAATTTTAAAATATGTCGTTGTTTTAGTATTGTCCTAAAATCTATCTTGCGCAAGACTTTTCATATCTGCGAAAATAGCACACCGCACATCCTCACTAATCTGTTTAGTGTATTCCATTCTTGGCCTTCCTCTTCTATTCTTACCCCACACACTTTCCTCTAATGTTAATTTTACAAGACCATCATGTCTTAAAAAGTAGCCTATTGATCTATCCCTTCTTGGTCAACGTCCTACACATTGTTCACTCATCCTCTATTCTGCTCTATCCTTCCATCTCATTCTCCTATAGCACCATATTTCAAAGGCTTCCATTATTTTTCTTTCTGCAACTCCTACCGTCCGTGTTTCACACCCATATAACGCCACACTCCTTACGAACGTTTTTAGCGTCGAGTTCCTAATATTCATACATATATTCCCGGGAAGTAAATTCGTCTCTTTTTGCAAAGGCATTATTTTCCTCACTATTCAACTCTACTATTCTTCTACCATCCCTAATTATTACGCTTCCCAAGTAGCAGACTTCTTTACCTTCCTTCGCAATGTCCCTTCCCAATCTAACACTCTTTATTGTTCGACTGTTTCCCATACTGCACTCCATTACCTTGGTTTTCCCTCTATTAATCCTCATATTGAACTCTTTCTCAACGATCACGTGCATACCATTTATTACGGTTTGCAATCTTCTTCTGACTCCCCTAATACTACATAATCATCGGCAAAGCGTAGGGGTTTTATTTCTTCTCCTTGTATTATGATTTATTTTCCATGTTACGTTTTAACTTTCTTCATCGCCTTTTCTGTGTTAAACAGCGTCGGCGGCAGACTGCATTCTTGCCTTACTCCTTTCTTGATTTCTGCTTTCTTTTCTTGATCTTCAATTCTAATTACTGGTGACTGCCTTCTGTAGAAACTTTCTATGGTAATAACAGTAATTAGTTCTTACGGTAGTAAACCTATAAACGTATGCTTTCTTAATAATAAAATGAAGTCAATTAGTGATCCAGTGCAGAAAAAAATTTTATTTCGTGCAGTCTGCGTTGTGTCACAAATTTTGGAACTTCTTCAGGTAATGTTATTAGCAATATTAATGCCATAAAAACGGAATTAAAAATTATTAAAATAATATAATTATAATAACATTACTAATAATAGTACGAAATTAATTTTTTTAATTAAATCATCCAAACTTAAGGGTAACTTCAACCGAAGTTAATAAATTTCAATTTTTTTTGGTTGTAAGGGTGTTAATTATTAAATGAGATATGACATTTTGGTATTAACTGGGCTTGGAAGCTAGTGCAAATTTTTTATTTGCAATTTACACACAGCTGAAGAAGTCCCAAATGTGGTGACGAAACGTCATAAAAAATAAATAAATGGTGTCTATAAAAGTGGTCGCTAATTTATTTCATTTCAATATTTATATTGACATATATATTACAAATATTCAATTTTATTAATGTTATTGTTTAATATAATCATGAATGACTTGAAGTCCAATAAAGGGGATTGTAATAAAATAGGTACATTTAATAGTACTCGAAACTCCTATTGTAATTAAATATATGAAAAATAGGACATCTAGAATGAATCCATATACTCAATTTAACAGTGTTATTTTACATCTAATATTATCTATTAAAAACATGTTGTAAATACTGACGGAGTCCACAAATATGAACGAAATGTTGTAATTTTAGTAACAAAATGTTTATTAATTTTTTCAAAAAATAGACTCTATGTTTATATAATATATGTAATTATTATTATTATTCAATCGATTAGTCCTCGGTAGAGGAAATAGGATACGTCAAATATAATAGAATCAAATCCTGATTAGGGTACAAATACGCACTGAAACGGGGTTTTATTGCGTAAGGTATTGATAAATTTATTTAAAAAGTAATATTTACACCATATAAGGTAAAACTCTTCGTGTATCTCTCGGGCTACATCGGGTACGCTCGGCTTTAGTCAAAGGAACCACGGTACAGAGGGTGCATTTCAGTGAAACTATTTACTTAGTGTTACTTTTTCTTTTATACATTATGTACTTCGATAAATTAACTTCTTTTATTAACTAAAACTTAGGATCATCATTGGAATAAATATCAACTATCGCCTCCATTAAACCTATATTTATTACTCCAATAGATTCATAACCTATTTTATGGACTTAATATTTCGAAGCCAAATACGAACAGATGATAGTATGATGATGATAAATACCAATGAGTTTCTTATATATTAATTTTTTTCCAAGGTTTCAGGAAGCCAGGGCAGATTTTAAACAGCATTTGTTTAAGACTTTCTAATCGTTATAATTTAATATATTTTTCTTAATTGTATAAGTGACGATTTTCGTTTAATTTGGTTATATGTGTATTTTGAATTCTATTTTTTTAATTGCATTCTTTAGACAGCATAATAATGTTGAAATGATCTTTAAAACACAATTTTAAAGTTAGACGTTGAGTTAAGGGTTGGGGCGCATTATGAAATCGGCGGAGTGAGGGATGACGTCACAGTGAGATATCTCCGTAACTACGAGTAGGAATTGAAAGAAAAAAGTAATTTAAGGGTATTGGAATCATGATGAGTATTTACAAATGGGAAACGAGATTAACGTCGTTCCATTACATATATCTGCCTCTGTTAATAAGACTTTACAACCAGGGGATGACAACGCGCCCTATACCGCTTAAATCACATTAGTGTCGTGTTTAATACTGTACCGGGATAGTAAAAATTAGTACCCGGGCATGGTCGGGCACCACGCCGCTGGTATACATGAATTATTAAATGTGTTCGTGATCTTATCAAGGGTCGTTAGTCGAGAACAATAATACTTATCAATTCAAATCATATAAAATTGTCCTTTGCTCCCACGTAATAGAACAAATAATAAAACTTGCTTACTCGTAACATAATGTAAACATCGCTTTTTAAGATTGTACCGACTTCTTTCCGAGAGGTTGATCACAAGGTTTAATTTACCCGAAACCAAACACAATCACATTTTATGCTGTAGTTACAGGGACGTAAAGAACCCGAATAGATTTCCAATCTCTCTTTATTTCTATTTCCCTCCGCTCTGTTTACAAGCGACTGCGAAAAACTGATATTTACGTTTGTTTATTTTTTTCCTGAACGTGACAACGCCGGTAAATATAAAAAAAATGCTTCATTTTATTTATTACAGGATTGTAAATATACGGTGAGAAATGTGCAGTAATAATTTTTATATCTCGCAGCTAAATTACTAGTTTACTTATTGTACCCTTATGCCAGGCTCGTATATAATGCAAGAGATGCCTGTGGGAATTTACTCTCACAGATATTTCTCCCTAGATTGACTGCAGGAATCACTTGACTGCGTTGGGAATGTCTCGTACTCTTTCTTTCTCTCTTTCTTCCCCCCCTCCCCCCAATTCTAACATACCGAGGCATCTTCATCTATTTTCAGTGGTGTATACCTTCCGCATCTCCACTTTTAAATTTCCTTCCTATGCTATTAAAGGGGAGTTGCCTGTTTCAGGATCATCCTCATGAAGCCTGTTAACTAAAAAAATATGTACTCAAAAAATGTTAACAATAATTAAATTTTTATTGTCAAATGTTTTTTTCTTGAGTCTAAATGCTGAAAAATAAGATATTTTTGGACCTTATGAAATTCATAACAGAAATACTATCTTATTAAGTTATAAAAGTTTATCCTTTTTATTTCACAATAAAACTTTTGAAAATGTTATTTAAACAATTTGATAGAAGAATCTATCTTGTATTAACAAAAAAACCTTATAAAGTTTATTATTTATTTACACAATATCGTAGCTTTTTCAAGTATGTAGTGTAAAAATATAAATTTATACGGAAGATTAACAAAAGTGACCATGTTTCGAAATCAAAATTGCTCGATGGAAGCAAAGTTATACAAACATATTTTTCAAATATACGTTAAAAATGTATGAATTTCGCATTCAAAAACACTCAAAGTACCTAAACATATTATTTCGATACGAAGATTTTGATTTTAAGTAACATATTTAATAACTTTAAAATGATTCCACTGTGTATGTTTTGAAAATATTAAGGTTTTATTCAATTTATGACAAATTTAGATTAACTATTGAAACAAATTTTGAGATTGGGAAAAAATTTCGTGTCATAATGTTAAATGAACAAATAAGTTAATTAAAAATTTTGAAACAATAATTATGCTAATTTTATAAGTATCTTATTTATAAATATGTATATTCCATTTTATAAGCTGTTTACACTGATACACAACTAGAAAAATATATTTTCAGAGGTTACACGCAAAAGTACCGCGCCTATGAATTTATCTCATCAGATTTCAATCAAAAACTTCCCCTCAAAAGTAAAAAAATTAATATTTTAGTACTTTGAGCTTTTATAATTAGTTTACTATCAAAATGTTCAAATAAAATATTTAAATGTTTTAACTGTGAATTAAAAAAATCATGAAATTTCAATAATTTAATGAGACATTGTTTTAATTTTAAACTCCATTCAGTCCAAGGATATAAAAACATATCTTATTTTATCGAATTTATATTCTCCTCCAACATTTGAGAAAATATGACATTTATACATTTTTAACATACATTTGAGAAATACGTTGATATAAATTAGCTTCCAAGGAGCAATTTCGATTTCGAAACATGGTCACTTTTCTTAATCTTCCGTATAAATTTATATTTTTATACTACATATTTGAAAAGACTACGATATTGTGTAAATAAATAATATCCTTTAATAAGGTCTTTTGTTAATATAAGATAGATTTTTAAGCGCTGTTTTTACGTTTGCTCTCATGGAGCTACGAGTGAGATGATCCTAGGGTGAGATGATCCTAGAGGAGTGGGGATGACACTCAGACTTATGCCAGTCCATCTTTGGGGGTAACAGGGCTACATGAGGGTTATTAATTATCATTTAATAAATAAGAGACCGTTTTAAGTAGCTGATGTTAGCTATAAATATTGTTTATCGAGGATATTTGTAATCAGTTTCTTCGTTTATTTCCTTATATATATATATTCACAGTGGACAGACGGAATGGAGAAATTTACAGCCAAAAGGGAAACAACATCTGCTGTACTGTCCACTGGGAGGAATCTTCCGTCTGCCGAGAAGAATTTCTTCTCCCATCTGAGACATCCCTCTCCCAGTGCAATAGGGTTGCGTAATGGCTGCCCATCAGATATATTGCTCGCTAATATATTTTGGAGACTGCACCACCCTGCCGAGGAAGCCAACCTCCCTTCCTCCCCCTCCCCAGCACCACCCTATAAGTACGTTACTTACGCCTCACTTCCTGCGCTTTTAATCCGAGAAGGGAGGAAATCGACTCCCTCTAACGTCCCGTCCCGCCTAAATGGATCGTGATTTCCCAACCGCGTTCCTCAACTCTATTTGCGGTTTTATTTCGTCTGTGGGAAGTATATGGGTTTGTATCTTAAGGAGCCGCTTGACTTCTGGACAAGTGGAACGTCGTGTTTTGTGACGAGAAATATTGGTGACCGAAACGTCGGAGACAGAGCCCATGTGACGGCTGCAGGAATTTTATCTTCCGTTTCCCACTACTTAGTTTCTCAAGAGGACGATAGAGATAGTGGAGAGTAACTGGAAGAACCGCTATGGTGTAAAATAAAGATGAATTAATAAAAATAATGTCATATTTAAAGTCATAAAAATTTTGTGCATTTCTTTTTTTAATTATAGGGAAAGGAACGGGACAGAGGAATAGAACAGGATACCATATTTTTTATCTCGATACTGCTGGATGTTAGTAAACAGGGGCGAAACTGGTCAATGAAGATATCCTGGCAGCCATCTTGACCAACTTCTGACATCACCTTTTGGATGAACTCTTGTTTTGGCGTGTTATATCTGTGAATTTATAATTTATTACAGCATTTCTGCCGAAGGTAAGTCACAAAACCCCTCGTATTTAACTCTATAGTGGTATATAATCGTAATATAGGTGTCTTTAGCTGCAAATAAGGTTTAAATATACTTGTATTAAGGCTGGGTAAAAAATATTAGACTGGGACTAGTATGCGTGGCGAAACGGGATACTACTACTAAGGAAAGAGAAACTGCAAACTAATATTATAAGAATGAGTTACAGGTTTTTTGTACCCAAAAAGAATAGGTAAGGAAAGAAAAGGAACGGAAAAAATTTGAAAAATGTTAGCTACGATAGAGCAGAAGAAAAAAATCACTTTGTGAAAGAAAAAATTGATAGAGCGATGAACCGTAGCTATATACGTTTAAGAAAGAAAACAAAATATATGCTAAAATTTTACTTCGATTAATTTTTTGTTGTTGTTGCACGAACTGAATGTACACAACATTCCGGGGTTAGAGCATAACGGGAAATATGTAAGTTCCTACTTAAAAATTTATCAAAAAATCTAAATCCGATGGTTTAAATTAAAATGGGATACATTAAATAAGTAAGAAAAAAATTAATGTTTTATTCTTTCATGAGGTGATTTTCGTTTTGCCATAATTTTACACAAATTGTTAAACAAAAATTTCCTGTTCAGCCCTGACTTACCCCTACCGGTTATCGTGTAAAATAACGTGTTATATACAAAATTATTCTGAATTTCTCGGGCCTAAATCTGTTTGAAACAGAAGTTATAAGTTATAATGAATTATAAAGAGTCACATTAACAGTAATATTCAAAAGACGAAATATATTTCGTTTCGTCTGCCATTTGAGATTTATTCAGGTATAAAATCATTATATTTCAGCCCGAAAGAGTCGTGGAGTGGGAGCCATGAGCAGATAAATTTTTAAACCGAAAAACACGTAGTATTTTAAGTAAAATCAAGTCTGAAATAGAGGCTCTTAAAACTCATTTAATTATTTATATAAATATCAAATGAATTATTTGTTTATTTGTTTTAATAATTGTATTAATAACGTGTATCTATGAAATCATATTGCAAGGAAGAAAATTAAACCCTATGGTTTACCGATGATATTGTAGTATTAGGGGAGTCATAACAAGACTTGGAAACCATAATAAATGGCAAGAATATGGAGAAAGAGTTAAATATGAGGATAATAGAAGGAAAACCAAAATGGTGGAGCGTAGTGTGAGAAGTAGTGGAATATTGAACGCTGTTAGATTTGGAAGGGATATTATGAAGGAAGGTAAGGAATTCTGAAAATTGAACAAAAAGTTATAAACAGAATAGGGGAAGATCGAACAATATTGAGGATGTTGACCGAGAGAAGGGAGAGACTAATAGGCCACGTTTTGAGACATGAGAGTCTTGTAAAATTAGCATTACAGGGACGTGTGTGGTGTAAGAACAGAAGAGGGACGCGAAGGATGGAATATACTAAGCTGTTTATGTAGCATGTGGTAGTTATTAGGAAATGAAAAGGCTTGCGGTAGATAGATTAGTATGGAGGGTTGCATCAGACCAGTCTTAGGATTGAATAACACAACAACCCATCGATGTGAATAGAAGCTGACGTCAGGAAATGACGTCATCACTTGTTGGTTCCAATGATCTACCTAGTCAACTCTAACTGGAAATTTTTATTTCATTTTATAGTATCTTACAGTCCGTTTTGGTCCTATGTGTCCTGTCTCATGTTATTTGTCTCAGTGTCCACACGCGTCACCACGTACAGTTTTTAAACAGACTCCTTCGTCACACAGTATATAGTAAAATGATGGAATTAAATATTTAAAAAAAACATTAATAGTCGTTTAATGTATTTGATTAATAAAAACAGAAGTAATTTTTAGATAATCAAGTTTAGCATTTTTCCAGAAATTACATTTTCGTCCTGATTCTAGATTCGAATTGCTCGCTGGCTCCTTTCCATATCAGAACTTGGCCTTAATCTTTGTATAATGAAGTACATACAGACTATTGTAGATTTGCTGTACGTATTTGAACGCGTGCAGTTTACTTGTTGGCAGGTTCCTTATCTCAATTAGTCATGCAGGTTTCCGGGTTGTGTCGTAAACGTCGAGGTCCAAAGTTCCTCTTTCATGTTTCCGGTTTCACTCTCGCAACAGATCCCGTTATCACCAACATAAACACTCAAACACAGACAGATCTGTATGAGTAAATGGTTTCGTTACGGAATTCCGTTCACCAGCGGACATATATTTCCCCCTCGGTGCCCTGAAGCCTCTCGCAAATGGACCGAGTAAATCAGAGGAAGAGAGATCAGCTGAGACGTAATCTGCTTACGTTGCCACTTGAATCAGTCTTATAAATATCGTAACTCTTACGGGACAATAACTTTTATTATTTATTCTTTGACTGGTTTCTAGTGGTGCTGTACTTTTTTTCTCCTCCATCCAGAGCCAGAGCTGACACAACTTACTACGTCAGACCTTCATAACGGTCAGAATTATGTACTGTGATCCCTGTGTCAGTCCTCTGGTACCCTAAATTCATGGGTCGAATATTTTCAAACTTCTTCTGAACCCCCACAGTCCACTTTTAGACTTTTTTTAAAAAAACAACAACACAGAAACAACTTTTCGATATATATATCAGGTTATCAACATTAGCTTTTTGTGGAGGAATCTCGGGAGATTTTTAAAAAATATTAAACACCTCAAGGAATTTATTAATTTTTTTTGTTTAAAGTCTGTATAGTATTTTTAACGTTTTATCATATAACCGTAACTCTAAACACAATTACGTACATATGTATTTTTAAAAATTGTAATGTTTCATATTTTGAATTTTTTATTGTAGATGAATATGGAAATTGCCGAAAGCTCCTTCACAATAAAATTTGAAAATCAAAATATTTGGTTTTATGAAGTGACTTATAGATTAGGAAAAATTTACCATCATAATAAAAATTAAACATTTTGGGTCAATTTTTCTAACCTTATGGTGTTAATTTGGATCAAAAAGACCTGAAAAAAGTAGAAAGACTTAATGTAATGTTAACACACCTCATTACGGTATTTGCCGTTACAGGATAATATAACCTAGACAGTTTGACGCCGGTCTGGGGTTTCCTATAATTGTTCAGACTCCGTGACTCCCGGTTGTAACCAAACGTTTGTATATTCCCCAAACATCGATGGTAAGTGGGGTTAATGGCTCCTTCAAATATCTAAAAGTAAATACTATAGACTGGAGGGGATTTGGTCCTTTCTACCGAAGCAAATTAAATAAAGAAATGGGGGAGAAGTTATTTTAAAGAGACATAAATTGATTTTCGGCCATCAAGAAGTTGAAATTTGGAGATTTTCAGTTGTAAACGGACTCAAGGAATGTGATGAAAAACTTACAGGGTTATTGAGTGATAACTAAGAACAGGATTAAGATACTATTTCAGTCTGTTGAGTGGTCATGAAGTGAATGATTTAGGGCGAAAGTCTCGTGATCGTGGCACCGGATAAGAAGAATAAATGAACAAGGTGTTCATTTTTCAACACGAATGTTTAAAGGAATCTGTTTGGGACCGGCACGAGATCTGAGGATGAGCGACAAGTTCCTTACAATCAAGATGGTGATTACTCCTTTTGTAGTATTCTTTACTATTCATTTGCACTGACAATTCCGAGTAAGGTTTTATGTTTTCAAAACTGCTTCTATGAAAATACCCTTGAATAGGACCCGAGAATAGATCTCATTTTTCTAAATATTAGTTTGTAAGTAATTTAATTTTGAAAATTGTACAAAGTCTATAAATTTATTCCTAAATTAGAATTTGGTGAATCATCTATATAATCATCTATATATGTAATATTCTTTATTTAAAATATTGTCCTACGTAATAATTGTAAAGCTAATTCATTTACATCCATATGTGTAATATTATTTATTTAAATTAATTATAGCCCTGCACATTCATCGCAGTATCGAAACATGTTTTTTAATTGTATAAAAAAATAAGCCTGAAATAGGTCAATAATTTTATTTCAACTCGTCTAAATGTTCATTCCTCTCTTATAGAGCTTTACAACGTTCTGTGTAAAATAACTGTATTTGAAAAATCTTCCAGAATTTCTCAGTCCTATTTAAAAAATATATTTTTTCTAGGAATATGACCTCTATGATTATATTATGGTTCCTATTTTTCTTGCTTCCTCATTGAAGGTAATGAATTGATATTACAAAATTTTTTCTTTAAATTTAGTTAATAACAACGTTTCGGTATTTTTTTAATTTTACCTTGCTTAGCTTTAAGTTACTGTAAATGTTTTTTCTAAATAAGAAAATCTGAAGACGAAATGTTGTTATTAATTAAAATTAAAGAATACAGTCTGTCAAAGATCATAATTTTTTATTACATATAACAGACGCTAAGTTCAATTTCTTTGAATGCATATAACACCAAGACGAGATTTTGTGTTGCCAAACGACAGTAGGGGGTCTAGAAGGAGATGACCAAAGTTCAACAGCTCCATTAGTAAGACCTTCCTGAGGTAACCAAAAATCGGAAAGGGGCTTCTATCATGTGAGGACAAAGTGCCAAGGAAACTCAAATTTTGATTTTTCAACAGTTTCAAGTACATTTTTTTAAATAATAAAGAAGGGAAATTTGAGAAACGTTTAACTGTTGAAAGTTACAATAAATAATTTAGCTTCTCCCTCCCTAGAAAATCTGCTCTCGTCTGGAGCTAAGAGTTCACTTCACTATAATAATTTATATTAGTTTTCTCCTATATTATTTTTTGGATATTATGCCAACTATTTCCTTAATGCTCAAATTAACCGCTAATTATATCCAGATTAAACAGATCTGAGGTAAACTGTTGCTGGTCGCTCCGGTTTTCTTAATATGAATACAGAGGTATTGATTCAAAATCGCGTTTCGATCGATTTTTATATGACGTCAGCTCGTTGTGAGGTACCACGGTGATCCATATAAATTTACACTCGTCGTCACTGAACATGAGCGCCCCCACCCCTTTTCCAGAATGCAACACGCAACCCACGTTTTGACCCTTGTGTGTGCTTATTCCAGTGGGATTCAGTTTGGAAGAAAAAAATGTCCCCATATTACAAGGGGTCTCTGTTACTCTTTTGCAAAAACCTCTTGACTAAAATAATCAATGACATTCCTTCGTCGTATTTTATAGATATGTGTCCTAAATAATTAAAATTTCAGAACACAACACCTATAAAAATTTGGCGGTGTTAGTCTCTTACTGAAATACTTACGAAATTTTCAGGCTTAGACGTTTGATGACAAATGCTTTGAAATACGTACAGAAGAATCGGGTATTCCATTGCCTATAAAAGTAATATTATTACAAACTGTAAGGCGTGTTCGGACTCTTGGCCTTAGATTTGAACTTAATTCTCCTCCCTGAAGACGAAGAGAGTCCTTCAAGACTGCACTAGTGGTGGGGCTTTCATTTCTCTTTTAACTTTTTCTAAACATGTTGCTATGTAGACTAACCTTTTCACAAATATTCAGAGAAGAAATAATTGGATGAATTCTTTTATGCTTGACCTAATTTAGCTTCCACTGTTTTATGAACAAATTTGTGTTTAATTTTTTAAGATTGGGATTTAATTATAATTTTCACCAACTTCATAAACGATTCTCATTTTCCAATGAAAAAAAGAGGCTCCTAAAGTAAAGGGACGGAAGTTATCAAATTATGTGATATCATTTATGACTTTTTGCCATTCTTCGTTGCCTGTTTATAATATTAAGTCAGATAATTTAAATTGATATATTTTATATATATTTTATTTTTCAGTTAGTCCAGACACAATTAAGAATTTTGTTCAAATAGATTATTTTTAAAATTTAAGAAACTTCAACTGTAGTTAATATAATCTATAGTAACTTGTTTTCTATATGATTAAATCCTGTTGAAGTCCACATCATAACCGATAACTGATAGTTAAAGTTTATTTAAATGCTTGTTTTTTTTTCTGGCTGTCCGTTTTTACATCTGAACATCATTTCTGAAACTATTTCGCTGTTAGCAGGTCGTTTTCCTTCATTTCAGCTCCCAATTAACTTCATCCTTCCCCCTGAACATTCAGGCATATCTTAACCCACCTTACCGTCATGCCCGCAGACCACATCCTCATCCATCCTCCAATAATCAGATCACTGCCTGTCAACCCTCACCCACCCACGTCGTATGCCTCTCAGATACACACACACACACACAAACTAACCCATCTGCTAAAGCAGATTAATTAAATGGATTAACCTACCTCCATGACTACATGTTAATTATATGCACTATTTAAATTTTGTATTCATTATTTTAATATTGTATATACTGGATCATTTATTGTACAAACTGATAATCTTTGTGATAAAAGTTTTTTTATATGAATAAAAAAACACATCAGGAAAAGATCACTTGTGACGTCACACACGGTATTTTTGTTTACGAAGTTTCCAACTACCTGTTCCATGAGGGTGTCGGGGTGAAAAGGGGTGGGAAGGGGCTGATTAATGAATATTTCGTGTCCGCTAGAAAAATGTCCGCAGGAAACACGACCCGCAATAACCAGCGATCCTTCTTTTCCTCCCTACCAAAGACAACTCTTATCTCAACTCGGCAGCAGTTTCAATTTCATTAAGGAACACTTGAAAATGTGTATACTTGATGAGTAAAACAGTAACTGTACTGTATTTGTCTAATAATAAGATCAATGGAAGCTCCGTTGTTAAGTGTCGTAAGTCAGTGTTGAAGGGTTTCTGGATAGGGGGGAAGGACGGGAAGAAGAAGGAGAAGAAGCGGAGGACCCGTAGTTATTTATTGAGAGTGCAAATTGTTTGTGGTGGGCAGGATCGTCCCCGTTAGCGGCGTAAAGAGAATCGGGTGCATGCAGAATTGAAGGGCGATGTTCACGTGCAGTGAGCGCTTTACAGCGCCGTAAAGCGAACCGACGGCAGATTTACGAGCCGGATCCCCTCTGGCCACAGCTACTCCCAACTTCATTCATTATGAAGAGGGGGAGTCGGCCACAACACGCGCTATGCTAAGTACACGAGCCAAGCCTCGGGCTCCTCCGACACCTCAACGCCACGCTAAACCATCTTCCGGTCGCCTCACGTACTAAAGCTGACACATTTGTTACGAGCGGTAACCCGAGACAAGAAAAAAACTATTTATCACAACAAGGATTTTTTGTATTAAACACTTTATAACGCATCTCACCCGACTTTCAAAGTCTTCACACTTAACAGCACCAGGGGCAGCTTCAAACAGCGCTTTCTATCACTGAATCAGTTCACTACTGACAAAATGGGAAAATAAAATAATTATCAAATTAAAACCCTGTTGCAGACCTCTTTATCATGTAGCTTTATTACATTCAGGAGCTTTCGGCCATTAAACGGCCATATCCATATGTAAACGTAGCTTCTTATCAATACTAATGTTCCATCTCATAATGTCCATAGTTAACACTATGAATACTACGAGGTAATATTGACAAGAAGCTACATTTACAGATGAATATGGCCATTTAAGGGCCGAAAGCTCCTGAATGTAATAAATCTACATGATAAAGAGGACTGCAACAAGGTTTTAATTTGATTCTGCATATCTACACCAGTCTATTACATATTCTGCAATATAAAATAATTATTTTAACGATAAAAAACGGAAAACAGGAAGAAATTATACTTAATAAATTAAATTTAAAAAAATCGCCATATTTAATTGCACCCAATATGTCGTCAACATTTGTTTACATTCTGCTACTCTCACATTTCATCACTTAAATAACCCTCAACAGAAACACCAGGAACACGTGCAAAGAGTAAAAAAAACAGTACGAGGTTTATTTTAAAATACGAAATTATTGTTAAATTACGGCCGAAATGATCATTTCCTTCGCGGACGGTGGTCCGTGACACCAAACTCGTATAGAAAGAAACCTAGTAATAATTGGGCAACTATAATCATATTGAAAATAATAACAATAATATAATAATAACCTGATTGGAATGCCATATAGAGTAACATAACAATAATTCTAGAAACAAACAAATATATTGAAAGTAGTCAATTGGAAAAGGAGAAAAAGAAAACCGATAAAGACAAGCGTGAAAAGGGATCAATTTATACAGGAGAAACCGTACCACGTTTATTTACTCTACATATCATCAAGTTGGCATTCTTTGCATCTGCATCCCATAAAATTTTATCTTTTGTAGCAGGACGCATCTCAGTTGGCGGCATGACCAGTAACTTCCTCGTTACGCCCCTGCGAATTCAAAACTTCAGCTAATGTAATCTCGGACGAATAACTGTGGTTTCTGTTGAGCCTTTTCACTTTTTAGAGTCATTGGTCGGCTTTATTGGAACCACGGGCATTTCCCAATCAATCCAGAAGGCTTATGCTAAAAAATATAGTTCAGAATCAGGAGATGCGTCGATATCAACCCCTAGAAAAGCACAATAGAAACTCGTGTGTGGTGTTGCACGAAGGGCTACGATTGTGTTTGCTGGGAACACATTTTTATTGTTCCTGAAAATTGTTTTCCAATTACGTTGACATCAGAGAGGTTACTCGCTAGTAATTGTAAAAGTTACTTACTGGTCTATCCCCTCCTCTCCTCTCCTCTCCTCTCTTACTCTCTCTCTTTCTCCCCGTGTATGTGTGTGCTTCCTCCTGTGAAAACCAGTAAACGCCCGCCGTTCAAGATGCGTCAGACGACCACAACTGTATCATAATATCTGAATACTTCCACACGTTGTCCGTCTGCGTTACGATGTAATTGATTCTAGGACATTTTCTTTATTTACTACACATACTGAGTCCATAATTTATGTTCTGGTATCCATATTATTTTAACTGCCAAATTACTTTACGTGTTTCTGTCGCGTTTCATAAATGTACAGTACCGTATAATTTTATGTGTGTATATATGCATATTAAAAATAAAGTAATAAAATTATCTGATTTAATGTTATAAATAATTCACAGACAATGGCCAGAAGACAAAAACGGAATAATTTAATTTTAGTTTGTATACGTTTCGTCTTCCCCCCCCCCCCATCCACCGAAGTTTAGGTACCTCCTCAGTTCTTTTCCCCCAAAAAATTATATAATGTAATGTATTTGAATACAAATTCGTAAATAAACTAGGTATGTTGTAGGTACTTACAATTAAACTATTACAAAATTTCATGTTTCCTGTGGCAAGGAAAGTGATTGAAAAGATCACGTTGTGGTAAGAGAATGTTCTTAAAACTTTCTAGAACGAACAAATAAACCTCAATAGGATTAGGTAATATATCGAATTAAAAATTTTCGTAACTGTTTTTACATTTTAATGATTAAGATTTGATTTTACTTGGAGCATTTCGCTCATTAATCTAGAATAATAATGTTATGCATCTAAAATTTTAGCATTATTCCAACTAATCCTGTGCCTGCTTTAAATGTTCAGTTAACACAGATATTTTCTGAGCTGGTTGTTTTATTTTGCAAAATTGTCCTTAAATCTTGTCTGAAATTTGCGCTTGGTCTGACCAATATAACAACCAACATTTGTAGAACACACATTGAATTTTATACGCTACAATATATGTGCCTTTGTTACAATTGTTTACACAATCCTTACATTTTTTCACATAATTTTAGTTATTAAAACATCATAATACTAACTGTTTAATTGGGAAACAAATTGATTAATTTACGTAGCATTTTCTCTAAAAATAGGGTAAATAATCAGCTCATGTATTTTTAACTATTATTAATTGTAAAGTTTAAATTTAACGTCTGTTAGATATAATAAAATAATTAATGACATTTACAGCCTTCATTGTTTAAATTAATTAGTAACCACGATTCGGAATATTTTTATGCCTTCTTAAAATTTTATTCCTAAACAGGAAATATTTATAGCAAATTAATCCAAGGAAGGTGAAATTAATACAAAAATTGATACGGAAACTACATCACATTTACCACAATTTTTATTAATTGTAGGTGAATTATTTTTAAAAGTAAAAGAATATAATCTGTTTCTAAGATGTTTATTAATGAAACTAGGGGGATACAAATTAAAATTTTTAATGTTTTTTATCCAAATTGTTTGCAAAATATTTCTTATTGGACCTAATGGTTGAATTCAACGCATTACTGTATTAAAAATGAACATATTTTAGAATCATTAGACATTTTACTGGGAAACTTGAAAAGACAGCAAGCAAATTTAACATTCCAGTGTTACCAACACTGAACGCGGATCTCTTAGTATTCATTGACGTGACCATCACCAGAGACAGACTTTTACAATTCGTTGTGACACCTGCAGCCTTAATTATCTTTGACTGAACAATTGGGAAAGCGTCTCTCAGTCTCACTTAGGAGGATGATAACGGCGCTAGTTGTTGGTAGTTGAAGGAAACTGCTGCAGGCCCAGATGCGGCTGGACGGAGGATCGATCGGGTAAGTCCTCCTCCTCCTCCTCCTCCTGCTCCTCCTCCCCCTTTATTACCGCGTCCTATGCTAAGTGGCAGAGCAGTTTCCAATAGTCACACTCCCAACACCTTCACCCTGTTTGCAAACAAATTTCCACTTTGCCCACGACTAAGCGATTATCATCTAGGAAAACAAAGAAGGGCCGCTCCAACTTGGTCGTTTCAAAATATTTGGTACCTCGAACTACATGCGCCATTCTCGAAGGAAATTTTCGACATTTTGGCAAACTGACACCTGGAAATTCAGCACAGAAAAAAATACCACGGTTTGGAAAATATGAATATGTTAGAACATTGCAAATGAGCTGGCTCCTTAGGACACGCCCAACTCTATACACAATTTCGGCAACGCTGCTTGACCCTAATCTGTACTTCAGGTGTTTATTTTGGTTGACCCGTCGCCATTGGTCTCTTAATTTACAACAGTGTTAAACTTTATTTCTGGGTGGCGGTGAAACTGATTCCTCCTATTATTTAACTATCAATATCGCCATTGATTCACATGACGAGATAAGAAACGATCATATCAAAGGTTGTATAGCATAACGGAATTAGTGAAAATTTTATTTTATTTTGAGAAATTAATTTTAAATATGGAATTTAAAGAAATGTAATAAATTTTCAACAAATGAGCCAACACATATTGACGACAATCTGAGAGGAGTTAACGTATAACTGTGCCTCGTATCTCCCTTTCTATTGTCTAAACACCAGAAACCGACTTGGAAGAAAACCTGAAGAAGGCGTGAACGTATGCCGAAACGTTGTCATTACTTAAATTTGAAGAAATAAAGTCTGTGGAAGGTCATACAATTGTTTTATTATTCTAACCATCATACTACAGCGTTCATCTATGACGTTTCCTCAACAAATATTTACTTCTTTAGATCCATAAATTTGATATGAAATTCTACCTGAAGTTGAGTTTTGAATTGATAAAAGTTCTTACCCAAAATAGGGAAAACATCAGCTACTATGAAATTTTTTACAACTTTTCTTTTTGCGTTGAGCACCGACTGTAAAAATGAATTTTTAAAAACGTAGTAAAAATCTTGAGGAATGCAAATTTTGTAAGTTTTTACAGTGGTATGTTTAGTAAAAAAACCTAATGACATTGGAGGAATCGACCCAGTCCCCAAAAGTCCGGGCTTCCAAAATTCCTGTGACTTGCTTATGAAACACTTACAGGTCCACCTAACTATAATTATCAAACTGAAAATGTCTGTAAACGGTGAAGAAACTCAAAAGGAGGTACTAGTAAAGAAGACAACTCGTAGCGGGACGAGGAAGCTATTGCTCATGCCGCCGAGTGAGCAGCGTCATGTTACAAAAGGAAAGCTTTTAACGATGTAACGCATCTACTCAGTATTTCGTTGTACTGAAGCAAAGGCAAGCTACGTGAGGGTTACAGACAGAGGGTAATAAAAGTCAGACACAACGGCGCTACTGGCGTTTCTCCCACGTCCCGCGAAATTTGGCGACTTCGGGTGGTAAGGAGGATGGTGTTTTTCCCCAAAATCGACGAGGTGTGGGGGGATGGCACCTCCCAGAGAGGACAGACAATAATTTTGATTGGACAATACCGAGCCCCGCCACCGACGGAATTCGAAATAAGGCAGTATGGAAAAATGATTAAGACCCCCTAACACAAACAAATTTTGGGACATTAAGGGAATGATGATTTGGACATTAAGGACGTGAATGTTATCATTTTATGATTCAGGACGAAGATAGGGATAAATAAGAAACTGTAGATGATCCTGGCCGTGGATATCTAAATAAAGGAAGGAAGGCGTGATCCAGTCCTGACCTCCAAACTGCATAACGCGGTCAGCTACAAGTTCCAGGCAAGCTGAGACGGCACTGTTTTTAATCTTTTTTGCCGATTTCCTGAAACTTCCAGTTCCGAGTTAGTCATTCTGCTCTATGATAAGGTCTATTAGAACTACCCTCAGCCTAGAGCTCTTGAATTTAATTGTTAGAAATTTTATTTGTTGGAAATAGATATAGTGTTTGTCATTAAAAATATTTTTAGCTAATGACTTTAAGGTGAGAAAATTGTAGCATATATGTAAATTGGATAAATATAGAGTAAATAGTTTTTCATTATAAATAAACATTTTTATAATAATTTTTCATTGTAATATAATAATTCATCTTAAGCAACTATATTTATAAAGATGATATTTTGTCAGAAATATGAAATTTGTTTGTTCAAGAAATTCTAGCCTTACATTAACTAAACGAGTAAGAAATTTTAACCATTTTAGCAGAGGTTTTAATCACTTCTGTCATATTTTTTTCTCTCGACTGTCTAGCAAGCACCATTTAAAATATTACATTTTCTCTGAATTTTGTTGAAATATACCCATTAATTTTAAGCTTGTTTAACAGTCTAGGGAAGTAGAAATATTTCAAATGAAGCTCAGTAAAGAATATAGTAAATTTTTAGTAGAAAGATAGAAATGGAAAAATGTCGACCGGACCAGGGACTCGAACCCACTCGAACGACTCGGATTAGTTCAGTTGGTAGAGGTCCCGGCTAGAAATCGGGAGGTCCTGGATTCGAGTCCCTGGTCCGTTCGACATTTTTTTTTCCATTCCTATCTTTCTACAAAAGCTTCTTTAATATTTTAATAAGCTGGGTTGTTGACAAATTTTATTCTTCTACGGGTAACTATTATTTTGGAAGTAAATAAGTCTATGTGTCTATATATTTTTATATATTTTCTTCGCTCCCTACAACTAGTGGTCATAGAGCTTTAATTCGCCCTCATTTGTGCGTTAATGGAGACGCTGCTGGAGTTGTGTGTGTGTTGGTTGTGCTGTCTGGCGTCTAGACTCCGCCGCCGCTGCCCCACATCTCGAGGTCGACGACCTCCGTACATTTTCATAGTCGCTTACTGATAAAAGGCCGGCGTGCCGCTGGATCCTGTTTGTAAACAGCGCTTACCTGTCTGGTCGTCTGATAAGCCCGGGTCCCTTATCTTCCTCCTAACAGGTCCGCAGCGTCGCTCCTGCCTGTGTGGGAAAAAAAATTCGCACCCACCCTCTGCAAAATATCAGCTTAAAGGGGGAAACCGTGAAATGCGCAGACGAAATAGTTCGAACCGTACGAATATACAGCTTCCCTCGTCCTAATCGCCTTAGAGTTCGCACAAATACGTTGAAAATGGGAACACTATCCTCTGTTATAAATTTTTTCTTGCCTATTGAAGATACATCGAGATTTATTTATTTTCCCATGAGTCCCGGGAAGAGGAAATCGGATCGGTGAAATAAATGCCAAACAATTTACATACAACTCGCTACATCACATTGAATTTTTTATACCTAAGAACTTCATGTAAAATGATGCGCTAAGAAAAAAAACTGATCCTGTCCACGATTTTCTCGTATCACTAAATCGCCAGAAAAGAATAATTCGTAAATTATAATTTCAAGCACCTAGGATTTACTTCAACATATTATTATTATTATTACTTAGCTGCTATTAATCATTTGCCATGTGTCAGCTGTATACAATGTTGTTGTGGTATTCAGTTCTAAGACTGGTCTGATGTAACCGTCCATGCTAATCTATCTCGCGCAAGTCTTTTCATTCCCTCATAACAAGCACAACCTTACATCCTCCTTAATCTTCTTACCGTATTCCATCCTTCGCCCCCCTCATCTGGTCTTGCCCCAGACACTTCCGTCTAATGCTAATTTTACAAGACCCTCGTGTCTTAAAACGTTGCCTATTAATCTGTTTCTTATCTTAGTCAACGTCCTCCATTTTGTTCGCTTTTCCCCTGTTAAGACCATCCTCGTTTGTGATTCTATCCACCCATCTGATTTTCAGCATTCACCTATAGCACCACATTTCACTGGCTTCTATTCTTTTCCTTTCCCCAACTCCTATCGTCCACCCACATAATGACACGCTCCATACGAACATTTTTACCCACGATTTTCTAACATTCACACTTATGTTACCCGTAAGTAAATTTCTCTTTTTTTTGCGAATGACTTCCTCGCCTCCTTATGTTTACTATACTCCTACCATACTTTGTTATTAAGCTTCCCTAGTAGCAGAATTCCTTAACTTCCGTCAACTTCCCAATCTAACACCCTCTGTTATTAGACAGTTTTCCATACTACACTCCATTACCTTGGTTTTGCCCCTATTATACAAAGAAAACAGAAATAGACAACAGACAATAGTTATAAACAGTAATATTTGGGCAGTTACCGCCGTTGGACTATAATTGTGATCTTTCCCGGCAGCTCAGCCTCATGACACCTCTCAGGAACTTTTGAGATATATAAAAAATGGAGAATCTAAAAAATACCCAGAGAGAGTGCGAGGCATCCCCGACATGATCAGGTAAGCCCCGCAGTCACTCCCGACACAATTCCATAATGGAGAAAAAGTCTGGGCATCTGATTTAATAGAAAATACGCAATTGTTTGGCTGCAAGAATATCAAACTTCTTTGTTTTTTTTGGTACTCCTGTCATCAATAAATGTTGATTTTTGGTTTAAAGAGAGAAGAATTGCTTCCGTTGAAGCTCGGATAAAGCCATGAAACTTAATTTAGAAAATTAGAAACGAAAAGTGGAGGAACGTTGCTTCGTATCTGCGCGGGTCGATCAGGACTGTCTAAATTGGAAACACACGCACGACGGGATTCGAACCCGGGACCTCTGTGATGCGAGGCAGAAACACAAAACCTGTACACCACAGGAGGTCGGCTATGTATATGTGTGTTATTCAACGTAACCGATTAATTCCAAGTTTAAAGTAAAATATTTATCTCAGTAGCCTCATCCCTTATTCTCACAGATATTCATATTCATAGCGAGTTTTAATTCCTTTTGAATTCCATTAAGTATTTAGAATGTATTATAACCCAAATAAATTTTTGCTATATTTTTTTTCACGATTAAGAGGCGGAGTAGATGGTTATAAATAAAATTGACCACTTGTGTGTATAAGTTGGTTCTGATGTCGTGGAGCATTTCACGTATCGGGAAGGTGATCGTGATGACTTCGTCATAAGTATTTGACTTGATTCCTTTCATGGCTGTCAATATTTCACATATTTCCGATGTAACTATATTGGTGTGTTGGTATCCTTGATGTTTAATTTAGACGTCTCGCGTCGTCACGTGGGCTTCCGTTCATTTATCATTGGTTTTTTTAACGTGACCAATTTCTTAAAACTTACCGTATTTGATAAAGATTTATGGCCGGAATATCCTTCAAGGATTGTTCCATAAGACTTCGTGTAATGTTTACAAATAATTTTATCAATAATCTTCGTATACAGCATTTCAGATCATTTAAATAATAGCTCTGTTACGTCGTCCATCTTTCATAGTTAAGGGCTTTGATACGCATTATATAAAGGAAATTTACCGCTGTAAGGATACGTATGAATAACAGAAGTTTGTAAATGGTCAACCTATATTAAGAAGATAAAAAACCAATACATATTTGTGGGAAGCCATGAATCTCTCTGCCCGCAATATATTCTTTGGCGACGTATAAAGAATCTGGCAACGAAATAGTGACGACGAGAATCTTCGAGACCCGCACCAGACGAATGTAACTAACGCCTCTAACTTAATAAATATCTCACACACACTACCGTACATTATGAAACAACGTTTGAAAAATTATATTACGTCGGAATAATAAAACCTGCTGGCGATGATAAGAAACTATTTTACATTTACCTGTTACAGTATTTCAATCGACAGTAATCTCCTGGTTAATGGGTTAGGAACGCCTTAAGGGACACGGGGACTTAAATTTCGGCCAAAATCTGAAGAAAAATATTTTCTATTTTTTTTACATTAATATACCTATAAATTCAGTAAAATGAAAAAAGAACCAAAAGAAGGAAATTGTAGCATATGTTGCAGAACAATTTTAATTTATATGTTTGATCCTAATTTAATAAATAATTACTATTTTTCAGAAAAATGTGTTTTTCATGATTTATGTAGCCTTTTATGCGTCACAAATTTTAAGATACTGTCTTCATCCTTTTCCTACACAATTTCGATGCTAATACCTTTAAATAAAAGTATTAGTTTTTTAATTGTTTAAGTAATTTTGGTGAAAAAAAATTACAAAAGTGCTGAAAAGTACTAATTTTTAAGTAACTCTATGAAGCTCTTAGTAAAAAAATTACTTTCTCCCCTAGAGTCATATTTAATTTAAATAATAATACTGACAATTGATAAAAATGGTCAGCCCTACAGTTAAATGTAAAAGAAGCTAAAATATATTCAAGTGCGTAACGCAAGGTACATTTTCAAAACTGCCAAATTTTGAGTATAATTTTCAAAATATCTAAACAAAAAACAAGTTTACAAAAACAAAATTTTGTACATTGCTACATATTAAAATACGAGGTCTTTCCCGGTGAATGGCAGGTATAAATTCCTCTCGGGTTTCCAACCGGGTCAAAGAGATTATCAGTGACGTTTCAATGGCTTGCTTTGCCATCATCTTGAGACTGAAGTATCAATTTGATACCGGAAGGAATTTTACATTGTTACATATGTTCGTTTTTAGCACAATTTGAAAATTTAAGCCCAATAGCAATACAATTACAGGAATTTCAAATTTCAGTCCTTGTGTCCCTTTAGGGAAACAATCGAACACCTTAGAACTCGCGGTGTACAATTCCGGGTATATAACTCAGAAGCCTGCTGCCTTGGCTATGGTCGATGTATTGGAGCTATTACGGAAATGAGTAAAGCCCAGATGGAGTTCCTGTTTTTCCTTTTTTCCTCCCCCCTGGTCCTTGGCCAAGGTAATTAAATTTAGATTTATTATTATTCAATCCATTAGTCCTCGGTTGAGGAAATAGGATACGTCAAATATAATATTACAAGAAATATACAAAATTTTACAACTAAAAATTGAATGACAAAAAGAGGAAAGATAAAATTCAATCTTCAATTTTCAGTCGACGGAGAAGGCAGCAGAAGATCGTGCGTAGGTTCCCGTCGAACATGAAAAAGAAAATAAGTCAGCAGTTAAATTCTAGTAGAGTATAGTTCTAAAATAATAGGAGAATTTGATAGGACACCAGCAAACTGTTTTAGTCCTTCCTATCTACGAACTCTTTGAGTGAATAATACGCTCCATTCATTAACAGAGATTTACAACTCTTTATAAATAATTTTTGAACCTTTAAAGATTTTATTTCTTCCGGGAGACTATTGTATAGATTTATACCGGAATACTGAATGCTTGTTTCAAAAAGACTTAGACGATGTTTTTCAACACGGAGCTGAGAGAGATTTCTTGTTTCGTACGAATGGCTTGAACCGTTTAGAGCATATAGATTGATGTTGCTCCATACAAATTTTAAAATTTCTAAAATATACGTACAAGGTAAGGTTAAAATTCCAAGTTGGCAAAACAAAGGTTTGCAAGTGGTATTCCACTCCGCACCATTAATTAAGACTCCTGCAACCTTAGACGACCTCGAGCAGTTTGAGAGGTGTATGCACGGGGGTCAAAGACCTTCGGCACACGGTGAGAGTTGTTCGCCGATCCCATTATTGGACCACTCGGCCAACTGCCCCTCAATACTGATCGTGGCATGAAGGCGGGTTTGTTGCGCTTCCACAACAATCCAGCTTCCCGTCATCAGAAGGGCGTAGGAGTAGTTTCCAAGAGCCCGACCTACCTAATGCAGGTTTTCCAGGGTTTTTCCCTGCGTCACCTTTCAGGTGAAACACCGGGTAGGATCCTTACATTACAGCACGTCGGCCCTAGCCAACCCTTGGCTACCTTGCTCTGCCTTCCGCATCCCTTCCCCCTTTTCAATTCCCTTCATATGCTTTTAAACGGGATTTGCCTGTTTCAGGATCACCCTCATGTAGCCTGTTAACCAAAATAGTAATTTTCACGTATTAGATACTGAAGTAATTGTCCTGTGCTGTTCAATCTATCAGCCCAAGTTTTCGTCGGTATAATTATGTTGTTTCTGAAATCGTCTCATGTTTTTGGTATTTAAATTGGTATGTTTTTGTCAAATATCTCAATATGTGTGAACATTTTAAACGGTGTCTTTAGGTTTTTATTTTTCTTCACATGCTAATGCCTTGGTCTCACCCGTACAACCACTGAATCTAAGCAGAAGCGTCTGTTAATAAGCACACAACCCATTATCTGTGTTTAATAAGTCCAGAGTCGTGAGATCCAGCAAGTAGTTCGCCTCCGGCCCTGTCGTTGAGTTATAATGACTCATAATAATTTAGAGTGTTTCGCTGAGCTCGTTTTATCCCGACCTGTTTTCCACGACGCCGGATAGCACAATGAGAAAATAGAAATCTCCGTTCGAGAAGCTCACGCGCCGCTCCGGAGTCTTCAAAATTGCCGTAATGTTTCGTGGGACACGACAGTTAACAAATCCTCCGCTATTAAATAATAGACATGCCGGCCGGACACGACCTTTTAACCTGATTCTGCACGAGTGACAGCCGACTCCAATAACAAAGGCGTCTCGACCCTAATCCGCCATTGCTTTCTCTCATTAGGACTTTTCCGATATGAAAACGCCTTAAATGTTTTGCTGTTAGGTGAAACACTGGGTAGGAACCCATAAGGGACACGGCGACTGAAATTTCAGCCTAAATCTGAGGGAAAAAATTGATTTATTATCTTTTTCCAGAATAATATGCCTATAAATTCAGTAAACTGAAAAATAAGCTGCCAAACAAAATACGGAAGGTGTAGCATATGCTGCGGGACAATTTCAATTAATATTTTTCATTCTAATTCAATAAATTATTACGGTTTTTTTGAAAAATGTTTTTTTCTTTGCTTCGTGATTTCTTTTTTGCGTCACAAATATTAAAATACTATCTTCATTCTTTTATTACATAATCTAAATTTTAATACCTTCAAATACAACTAGTAGTTGTTTAATTGTTTAAGTAGTTTAGGTGAAAAAAGTTTAGAAATGCTGAAAAGTCGTAATTTTTAAGTTACCTAATGAAGCTGTTATTAAAAAAATTATTTTCACCCCACAGTTTTATTCCATCTCTAAAAGAATACTGACAGTTGTTAAAAATGGTCAGCCCTACATATAAATGTAAAGAAAGCTAAAATATATTGAAGTACGTAACGCAAGGAACAATTTCAAAACTGCCAAATTTTGAAAATAATTGTCAACACATCTCAACAACAAAAAAGGTTTAGAAAAATAATTTTTTGTACGTTGCTACACATGTGCGTTGTTAACATTCAATTAAATTTTCAGCTCAGTAGCAATTAATTTACAGGAATTTCAAATTTCAGTCCTTATGATCCTTAATTGCAGGTCGGGGATCCCTTACTCTATCTTCCCCATAACCCCCTTTATAATTCCGTTCCTATGCTATTAAAGGGGATTTGCCTGTTATAGGATCACCCTCATCTAACAAAAAAAGCAAATAATTCCCAAGATAATGGATTAATTACATTTCCAGTTCCTCAATCGTGTACATAACACAATTTGATAAAAATTTACCTTGTTACCTATTGCACTAAACTGTACTGAATTACTAAAAATATAATATTACGGATTTGCAATAACTTGTAACATTTAATTTATTACATGAAGTATAAATTATATTAAAATTTATATTTTCACCTGAAGAGGTTTCTAATGAAATAAACGGCGCGTCCTGATAATTGTATTAATTAACATGCTCTAATTGTATTTTTTATTAAAATGCATTTCAGTGTCTATATTTTGATGACGTCACATTTTTACACGTTACTGTGTGTTATAAATGTGATACAAATTTTATCATCAATTCTACTAATTTTATTGTCAATTATCTGGCCACCCGGCGATGCCCGCGATATTAATTCTTAAATGTAACAGTCATTTTACTAAAGTTGTAACTCGCGAACGTCGTCGTCGCCGTCGCCGCAGGAATACACGCAGGATACGTAATGTATCCTTTTCTATATGCCATTAAGGTTTGGACGGATACAAATAGTGTTCGACACCGGAAAGTATTTAGTCGACTGAAATATCGGTTGATTTTGCATAATTAAAAATTACCGCCTCCTCCACACGCCCCCTCATGGGTGGTAGCCCTGACTTACGCCAATAGTGTTTATTTCTGAGGTCACAAACAACAGGTGTTCAAAATTATGGTAGAAATTGCGCCTCACTTTTCGATTTGTCTGCGGAACATACATACAAAAGACACACTCACAAAATTTGACTTCCTGTTTAGGCAAAAGCAATGAATTTCATTTATCAAAATAAGGTACTCGTTCGATCTGTTTGGCGTGAAATAATTTGTTTATTTGATGAACGTTTTATTTAAGTAACAATATATTTTAAGTATATATTTTACCCCCCGAGTGCGGCGCATACGCTGCGCCATTTAAAATAGACCCGTTGGGATGCTCACAGTCCTGATGCAGGTTTCCTAGGGTTTTCCCTGCATCACCTTTCGGTGAAACACCGGGGACGATCTTTACACTATAGCCTGAGGGATCCTAGTCAACCCTTGGCTACCTTGCTCTACCTTCAACACCCCCTATTTTCAAGTCCCTTCCTATGCTGTTAAAGGGGAGTTGCCTGCTTCAGGATCACCCTCATGTAGCCTGCTACACGTCAACAAAAACCTGCTCACAGTGAATTGATTTAGTTTAAGATAAGATGAATCGCCAATTCAGCAGATAAATTCATTTTTTAAATGAAACAAAATGGCGGTGAATTTTAAGGAGAATGAATGACAGAGTCCAACGAGTAAAACACGAAGGGGAGTGTAGAAGGCGTATTTATTGGAGACCTAAAATTTGAGTGGACCGGTCGGTGTACCTAGACATATTTATCACATGTGAGTACAACTATTAACACGACGATAGTTTAACGACGTAGTTACGCCCAGGAAAATGTTCCCTACGGTGTGATATCACTTGCGAAAATCACACAGATAATCATTTTGCCAAATGGTGTTTGGGGGTGGGGGAGAAAACGGCGATCATTATCAGGTGGTAGAAAGTTAAAAGTCCCTCCGTCATTGTCGGAACATCACCCGGGGCGAAAAGAGAACAACCAACGACTAGTAGGCTAGACTATAAACGTGCACCGGGACAGGTTTCTAATCGGGAAGCGGCGAAATAACAGGATAATAACTTAGGAGAGTGTATCGTTCCTATAAGCCAAGAACAAAGAGGGCGAGCGCATAATGGCGCCCAGTTCATAACTAGAAAAGTAGTTACTCATGCACAACCACAACAACAACGGCTACAGAAACACTGGTTCAAGTTGTGGGTCACACAACTTGAGAGAGCAGCTTTAAGGTGGTTCCACTCAAGACGGAATCATCGTGATAATTGATTAATTAAGAAAAAAGATCTAGGGTAAAAGTTATAGAATGACAAGCGTAGGTCAGTGAAAGGTTACGAATATATAGTGCAGATACATAAGCTTTCGAAAATTAGCAACGCTGACAATAACACATATGAAATAGAAAAAGCGTTTCATAATGTGAACCGGAAGACACTATTAAGATTTTTGAAGAGCAATGAAGGCTTATGCTGACCTCCTGTGGTGTAGTGGCTAGCGTCGCTGCCTCACAACCCAGAGGTCCCGGGTTCGAATCCTGGCATGGGCCTGGATGTTTGAGTTGTCATTGTCAGGAAGACCAGGATTAAGACCGTTGGAGGATCGATACGCTGACCACGTGTCACTCCAAATTCGGAATGTGACAGCCCGCAGTCGACTCGGTAGGCCCAGGCCCTCAATGGGCTGTAGAGCCGTGGAGGAAAAAAAATGAAGGCTTATAGATAACGTCTATAGAAGACAAGCAGCAGTAAATAGAATATAAGATCAACAAAAGAAAGCCGTAATCAAGAAAGAAAGGTGTAAGACAAGGATGCAGTCTGTAGCCCATGCTGTTTAACTTATATATAGAATAGGCAATGAATAAAGTTAAACCGGAATATGGAAAATGAATCATGCTGCAGGGAGAAAAAATATAAACCCTACGCTTTGCCGATGATTTTGCAGTATTCGGGGAGTCAGAAGAAGATTGAAAAACGTAATAAATGGCATGCACGTGGATGCCCATGAATATAAAATAATATGTAAAATGACCGAGGTTATGGATACTGTAAAATAACTAAATAGTTAATGCACTTCAAAATATAATATAATTAAGAGAATAAAAAATTTATTATTCTCGAACGTTGAGTGTAGTAAGGGAAAAAGTGCAATTACAATGGATGTTAGATTGGGAAGGGATATTTTGACTGAACTTAAGGAATTCTGCTACTTGTGAAGCGTAATAACTAGGGATGGTAGAAATATAGTAGACATAAAGAGTAGGATAGCACAGGTGAGGAAGGCTTACGCAAAAAAAGGGGAATAAATTTACGACTAGCATAAGTACAAATCTTAGGAAATCATAACTAAAATTTTTTGTATGTAATGTGGCGTTATATGGGTGCCAAACGTAGACGGTAGGAGTTGCAGAAAGGAAAAGAATAGAAGCATTCGAAATGTGGTGTTATAGGAGAATGCTGAAAATGAGATGAGTGGATAGAGTAAGTAACCAGGAAATTGTTAGCAGAATAAGGGACTTAGACCAAGAAAAGGCCTAGGTTAATTGACCATATTTTGAGGCACGAGGGTCTTGTAAAATTATCATTATAGAGAAAATTTATGGGGTAAGAACAGTAGAGAGAAAATTATGGATGATGTGGGATGTGTTATCTGTGTATAATTGAAAAGTCTTGCGAATGCTAGGTTAGCATGGAGGATTGCATCAGACCAGTCAAAGGAAGGATTACCACAACAACAACTACACAGCACAATAGAATCGCACAACTGGAGAATAATTCAACAAATGTAAAAGAAATAAAGTCGAAGTCAATGAAGGCACAGAATCTTCAGCGCCGGAGGAAGATTTTCCCTCCTACGCAAATGGAAATAGTGGGCGGATAAGACGCTGACGCCCCCAGACGGCTGCTGGCAATGAATGAGTCCAGATAAAGCTTCTTTTAACGATAGCAGCTTCGACCCACAAAAGAAGACGGGAGGAAGGATGTTGACAAACAAATCTATCCTTTGGAAAACCCGATACAGAGCTATATCTGGAGCAAAGCTCTCTAGGGCAAAAACAGGAAACGTAGAGGGGGGAAAACGTACGTCACACTTCATCTTACTTTTAGGATAAACGGTGTAATTTTTTTAAACCTCGATACCAACATTGAGGTAAAATTTATTTTATAAAAAATCAAATTCTATGATTGTTCTGACTGTACCTAGATTAATGAACGTTAAAATTTTCAACAGAAAATTGTCAGAATTAAAATGGTTTAATAATTAAATTACAAATTTAAGTAATAAACGATTTTAATTCTGACAATTTTTGTCCTACGTTTTTCATCATCATTATAAAAAATCATTTTTTATAATACTCGTGGCGAGAAAAAAGTTTTAAATATTGTAAATAACTACCGAGTCTTAACAACGAGGGGTATGGTATTTTAAGTTTCTGCATTAATGACCTATACCAACAAACATAAAGAAAGAGAGAAAACTTTAACAATATAAATCATCCTGATGAAAGGGTCAGAAAGTCTTCTAAATTCACTTATACTCCGAAAGCGCAGAGGAAGAACCGTCGAGAAAAAAAAATGTGACAGATTTAGGTTAATGGCTGTCCAGCATCAGAAAAAAAAATTACGTAGCATGTAGTTCTTCCAGTTGTAATAATCCCTAAACTGCTTCTTAAGAAAGGTTTGGTGAGTAAAAACCTATGCACTTTATAGCTTCGATTAGATGAACCAACTAACTGTAGAGCTTGAACAACGTTTTCGGCTTACATTTTTTTGGGTGAAACTTGAAAGCAATTCAAAATGTTTCTCTTTTATTGATTAAATTTAAACCTAAAAAAAGTTCAATTTAATACGACTAAACAAAACCTTGCTGAGACTCACAACAATGATCAAACAACTTGACTAAAAGATATTCCTCCCGACTATCGTTACTTTCATTACACAAGATAACTTGGGGTAATAAATGCTAAAATAAAGGAATGGAATGCAAAATTATAATCAAATACTACCGGGGAAAAATCAAGAAGATGTTACGATGAAGATGCTAATCAAAAAATTTTAAACAAAAGGAATCATCTCATTTTTAACGGTAAATAGAAAAATTTTCATTATAAACAAATTTAATATCTGACAGTCGTGTACTAACAACTGTTATTGATGTTAAAATTAATTTAGCTTCTGAATTATACGCTGTTTTACCGTTTGAAGAAAATTTTATTACCTGTTTCAGAGTTATTTTTAAAACAAATACAATTATCTAACGTTTCAGTACGTATTTCTACCTTATTCAGGTTTTTATCCCAATATAACACCGTTTGTTATTACACAATTTCCCACACAACATATTTGACAACTTTATGTATATATATATATATATATATAATTAATAAGGAAAGGAAAAAGAGATAATAAAAGTAGGTGACTTACGCGAAGTTCATAGATGGTAGGCACCTTGTGAGGTATGGAATTATTTAAATTTTTGGAGGCATTTTCATCGTGATGAAGGGGGCGGTGCCTCCGAAAGTTTAAAGAAACCCAAACCGCACAAGGTGCGTACCATATATGAACCTCATGTAAGTCACCAACTTTCTATCTCACTTTCCTTTCATTAGTAAATATTTTTACTAACACGACAACGGAATTTCCCGACGCATATATGTTTAATCCCACTGTTCATTATAAACAAATTAAATAACTGATAGTCGTGAACGAATGACTGTTATTGTTGTTTATATAATTTTTTTCTGATGAATTACTGATTTATAGGCTGTTTTACCATTACATATATTCTTCTTCCAATGGCTCAACAGCCTTCTTGAGGGCCTAGGCTTACCGCGGCGGCTGCGGACTGTCGTCTGGCGTGACACATATTATATATAAAATAAATTGAGGTGCGTGCTATGTACAATACAAATAAAATTAAATATGCACTATTTTAAACAGAATGTGCGACAGACTGCATCCTTAATTCCTCTTTTGATACCTCAATATCCGGAGGCCAAGAAAATTCGAAGAAATTTTATTAAGGTTTTATTTCACTGAGGTAGAGAATTTGAACATTTATACGTTATGCTTTAATAAATCGTTTCCACGTGTATTTTCTTCACGTGGGAATGGTCACATACGGACGGCATGGACTGGCTCACAGTGGCGTGTCTCTTGTTCCACTCGAGCTGAGATGATAGGCTCACATTCTTGTCAGGAACACAGAGCTGACACAGTCCAGCGAGCAGCCGACGACTTGTCTTCCGCTTTGCGAGATGCCAGGTAAGTGACACAGACAACTAACCCAACCAACCAACCAGCCAGCCAGACAAACCAATCGAAGTGTCTCTCTCAGGCCATCCGAGCGGAATCTGCAGGACCTCATCCACAAGAAGGAGGAAAAAAACACAACATATTTGACAACTTTATGTCAATTACATACAACGAACTCAGAGCCAGCAAAACTGCGGGAAATATCCAATATTATAACGAATAAACCAACTTGTACCACTATTTTTTGGAAGGTTAGCAGGCAATATGAGGGTGATCCTGAAACTGGCAACTCTCATTTAGCAGCATACTAAAGGCATTGAAAAGAGGAGGGATGTGGAAGGTAGAGAAAGCTACTGTCGTCGTCAAAATAGTAGAGCCCTGAGTTTGAAGCCTCACTGTTTCCATTTGGAATGACCTACGCTATTGTGAAAGCTCTCATTTTACGCATAATTTAATTACATTTTATGATATGAGAATAAAAATAATTAAAGACATATTATACCTGCGGTTTGGCGAAAAAACTGAAAAATAAACAGTATTTTTGTCTTTCTTTCATATAATTCGACTTTGACAACTCATAGATTTCAAACTGTTTCTTCAAACAGTCTGAAACTTTATTAGAAGACAGATCAAAACCTTTCAAACCTTTCCACAAAGATTCAATCATCTGTGTGTCTGAAATTTTTCTAAATTAATTAATTAGTGGACCTCTGATAACTATTTGACTGCGCATCGTAGAAGAGTCAGACAAAGATTTTCTTGTAGCGATTTAAAGAAGGAAATATAAAATTTAAGCTTCATTGATGTAGCAACGCTACAAAAGTTTACACGACTTTTTTAAAATTGTAGGGCGAAAGGAAAGGTTCATTGGAGCGGGAGGGTGAAAGTAGGGTGGCATCCCTGCCCGATGGCCGGGTCTCGGTCTTTCTCCACCGCTTTTCCTGGTTGTCCCCTAAAAATGACGTGTTGGTTATATTGTTATACGGGCAAGAAGTTTCCAGTTCCTTTCACACTTTAAAGAATGTATGTGACTTATTCATCGTCATAATCACTGAGTTCGTCAATATCACTGTCTGATTCCAAACCGTTCAGCTGGATTACTACGGTGCCACATTCAGGAAAATCTTGACTTTTCCCTGTAATATTGGTCAATGTTTTAATATATATAGTAGTCAAAGTTTGACAAAGGATCCCGGGCTATAGTTTAAGGATCCTGCCCGGTGTTAAACCTAAATAAGCACAGGGAAAACCTCAAATAACCTGCATCAGTTAGGTGGGGCTACTGACTTTCGTAGTTACTCTCCGATATTCGTCAGTCGGTCTTTCTCCAATCTCCAAACCATTGGATGTAGAATAGGATGTACAATGGCCGAGGTTATGGATACTGTTTAATAACTAAATAGGTAATAAATTTCAAAATAAAGTAATAATTATGGAATTAAAAAATTTATTTATCTCGAATTTATAAGGCGTTTTGCATAGCCTTCTTTCTTTCCAAAGATGCTTCTCCTCCCAAAGATGCTCTCTCATTACCACCTGCACCCAGAGATAATAATTATTGTCTTCTTATTCTTCAAAAGTTTGTTAATTTATAAATTAAATGACAACTTAATACGCCAATTATGACAGTAGAGAGATAAAATAATTTGGATTCTGAAAAGACTGCAGAATGTTCAGTAAAATTCAACATAAAACGTACATCATATAATTGGAGAAGAATAATGAAGTTAATTTAAATGACGTAGATTGCTATTTCTGTGGTATTCAGTGGTATTCAGTCTGTTGCATCCGTTTTTCTAACCTAACTTGCGCAAGCCTTTATCGTTTCCGCATAACTAGAATATCCCACATCCTCATTAGTCTGCTTGGATGAATTTCATACTTAGCATCCCTCTTCTGTTCTTACCCATAAACTTTCCTCGAATGCAAATTTTACAAGACCCTAATGTCTTAAAACGTGGCCTATTAATCCATCCCTTCTCTTGGTCAAGGTCCTGGACATAGTTCGCTCTTCCCCTATTCTGTTTACTTATCCACACATCTGATTTTCAGCATTGTCCTACAGCACCACATTTCAAAGGCTTCTTTACCGTTCCTCAACTTTTATCTTCCAGTTTCGAACTCTTATAACCCCACAATACATACGAACATTTTCAGTAACAATTTCCTGGCGTGGATAAATGACCTAAACTTTCTTTTAAACAAAAATTAAAAAGCATTGAAAAAGAAGATTGAATGTGGGAATATGGGGAAATTTTACACTCAGTTTGTGATGGAGTGTAAACGTTTGATGTGTTACAAATATACTATGTACATACTAAGTATAATATATTAAAAATATTTGCATAAATTTGTATATATTAACTTAAGTTAAATCTTTAAATTCGAATTTCTTTAACTTTTTTAAAAAAACATTGTGTCTCTGTATATATAAAGTGCTTTGGATCTAAGTAAAGGATGTTTGGTGACAATGGAACCCAATTAAATGCTTTCCCTTTTAAATTTTTAGGTATGCTTGTCCTCTTCTTATTTACAGATTGCCGATGTTCATGTCGAATGTTTTGTGTGTGTTATATAGTTTTTTTAGTAACATTAGGATGCAGTCTGTCACCTAAGTTCTTTAACGTATATATACAACAGTCAACGAAGAAAGTTAAAACGGAATATGGAAAAGGGAATATACTTCAACAGAAGAATAAAAACCCAACGCTTTGCCGATGGTGTTGTAGTATTAGGAGAGTCAGAAGACTTGGTAACCGTAATAAATGGCATGAACTAGATCGTGGGGAATGAACTCAATATGAGGATAAATAGAGGGAAAACCAAGGTAATGGAGTGTGGTATGGGAAACAGTGAAATAAAAAAGAGTGTTAGATTAGGAAAGGGATCCTTTGACGGAAGTTAAGGAATTCTGCTACTAACGTAATAACTAGGGATGGTAAAAGTATAGCAGACATAAAGAGTAGGATAGAACAGACAAGGAAGGTTTTCGCGAAAAAGAGGAAATTTACTTACGGGTAACACAAGTGTGAACAGTAGGATATCATTGCTAAAAATTTTCATATGGAGTTTGGCGTTATACGGGTGAGCAACGTGGACGGTAGGAGTTGGAGAAAGGAAAAGAAAAGTCTTTAAAATGTGGTGCTAAAGGAGAACGCTAAAAATAAGATGGGTGGATGGAATCACTAACGAGGAAGTTCTAAGCAGAATAGTAGAAGAGTGAACAATACGGAGGACGTTGACCAAGAGGAGGGTTAGATTAATAGGCCACGTTTTAGGACATGAGGGTCTTGTAAAATTAGCATTAGGGGAAGTGTGTGGGGTAAGAACAAAAAAAGAAGGTGAATGATGGAATACGCTAAGTAGATTAGGTAGGATGAGGGAGTTATGCTGAAATAAATAGGCTTTCGCAAGATAGGTTAGTATTGAGGTTTCCATCAGACCAATCTTATGATGATGGTGTTTGAGTCTAAAGGATTTAAAAATAAACGAAGTGTTTGTCCTGTAACAACTAGAATTGATGACTGTTTGGTTGGATTGTAATTAAAAAAAACATATTTTGAAATATAAAACTAAGACGGCAAAATCCCGCTGGAATCAGCAGACTCCAATTTCTTGATTTACAAAACGGAATGGATGACTTGCGAGTCGCCTTCCGACAGTAGTCAGCTCTTTTAACTTTCACTCCCGCTGTTTCCGATTACGTTTATCATCGATTTCGGACTCGTTTCGAGATTGCAATAACTTGTTACTCTTTACTCCGTTTCAATCTTCATAGTAGGTTATCATGAGCGGTAATTAACAGGGACGGTTGTAGCCTTTCAGTAGAAAGCTAAAAACTATTAGAATGGAGATAATATGGTAATATTTCCTGCTTACCACACGCGAACCCGCCAGGAATTTGCACTTTATCATTGGATGTTTCGCTGTAACATAAACCGAGAGATACGCGGAGATACATATATAAATTTATTAGCAGCACTGTTTTATTGTCTATTACTTTTTAAGCGTTCATATTGCGAAAATTAGGGCGGCTTTATTTTTTAAAACCCAGAGGAACCTTCTCATGGTGAAATACACTCCTTACCAAAAGTTGAGTAATAGTTCAAACCGTAAATAAAAATAATTTCGATATCAAAAGACTTCACCATATTCGGTATTATTCAACAAAATAGTCCTCATTTTTTTTGTTACAAGAAACCAATGTAATTTTTTTACAAAAGCTTTCGAATCGAACTTCATCATCAGCTTGCTCCAGCCTTTTTGTTTCTGCATAACTCCCACATCCTCCCTAAACTGCTTATGGTATTCCATCCTTTTCCTCCCTCTTCTATTCTTACCCCACACACTTCCCTCTAATGCTAATTTTACAAGACCCCTCATGTCTCAAAATGTGGCCTACTAATCTATCCCGTAGGTTGATCAACGTCCTCCATATTGTTCGCTCTTCCCCTAATCTGTTTAGAAATTCCTGGTTAGTAATTCTATCCACCCATATGATTTTCAGCATTCTCCTATAGCACCACATTTCAAGTCTTCTATTCCATTCCTTCGTCAACTCCTACCGTCCACGTGTGGCACCCATATAACGCCACATTCCATTACGAACATTTTTAACTATGATTTTCTAATATTCGCACTTAAATTACCCGTAAGTAAATTCCTCTTTTTTGTGAAAGCCTTCCTTGCCTGTTATATCCTGTCTACTATACTCCTACAGTCACTAGTTATTATGTTTCCCAAGTGGCAGAATTCCTTAACTTCCTCAAAAATATCCCTTCCCAATCTAACACCCTTTGTTATTCCACTGTTGCCCATACTACTCTCCATTCCCTTGGTTTTCTCTCTATTATCCTCATATTAAAATTATTTTCCCATGACCAGATTTATGCTATTTATTATGGTTTGCAAGTCTTCTTCTGTCTCCCCTAAATCCTACAATATCATCGGCAAACCGTATGGTTTTTGTTTCTTCTCTTTGAAAATTATGTGCGCTATACGTTTCTACAGGTAATGATTTTTGATTCAAAAAGCTTTAGCAAATAAGTGACGTGGTTTTGTTGTAACAATTAAAATTGAGGACTGTTTGGTTGAATTATAATAAATAAATTTACGGTCAAAAAATATGAAGGTCTATTATTTCTTTCAATTTATTTAAAATTATACACCATGTTTAAAAATTAATTAATTTATTGAAAATTAATATTTACTTAATTTGTCTAATTACCTGAAAAAGTCACCGGATGAAACGTTGTTTTTATAATAATTAAAAGGTTAATTAGAATTGTTAGCTGACATTTATAGGCGGGAGTCTATTTATTTACAGTACTTAAAGTTCAAAAAAATATTTTTAAGGGTTAATAACTGCAGACGGTAATTTGTGTAAGTTATCATTGTATGTATTATTTCAAAAATCAAATACTAGGACCGATTTTGACATCATTTGACATTCTTTTACCGGGGGCCATATTTAAAATGTGAACTGCTATAAACATTAGTTTATAAGAAGAAGAATAAGAGGTTGTTGTGTCGTTGGAAGGAGAGCAGGAGTGTCTTTGGTGTATTTTGTAGCATTGAGAGTACGCGCCTGTTAAGTTAATCCTTCATATTAATATAATTCACGTTTTTCGTAGTAAATTGGATGTGTTTTAAGAGGATGAATAAGATTTAACTGAATTTTGATTGGTCTGATGCAATTCTCCATGCTAACCTATTCTTTGCAAGAGTTTTCATTTCCATATAGCTACCACATCCCACAACCTCCCTTATTCGGCTCATCGCATTCCATCCTTGGCCTTCCTCTTCTTTTCTTACCCCCACACACTTCCCTCTAATTTTTATTTTTACAAGACCCTCATGTCTCAAAATTTCCCTATTAATCTATCCCTTCTTTCGGTCAATGTCCTCCATTTTGTCCTCTCTTCTCTTCATTGTAACTGATGATTACAATCAGTTAAGACTTTAGTTTGCGAACTATCTAGTGTGAGGTTTTATTGTAGAGGTCAAGTTTTCCGAATGGAACTTAATGTTGGTTCATAAACGGGAAGTTCAGCTCAAAAAGATAAAGTCGGCAACAAGGGAAGAAAATATTGAAAATTCTAATATGAGGGGAATGTCTGAATATCATGGGAAATAACACCATGGGTTGTTGATGTAAATTCGCCTCCCTTCTCTCTCTATCCCTCTCTCTTTCTGACGTCAAAGAGAAAGCAAGATTTAGGAACGCCGTTGTAAAGGATAAACTACCTACTCGGCTAGAAGATAAGCTCAAAACTAAACAAAGAGAAGCAGCGGCAGGAACGAGAATTATGAATGTCAAACAAAAAATGGCGGTTCGTCCTGTGTAGGGAAGAAGAGGGAAAAATACACAATCTCCGTAATAAGCCTAGAAAATGTGCATATTAAATGGAGAGAGGGAAAAAAAGTAAATATGGAACAAGAAAGTGTAGAAAAAATATCTCGAAAAACATAAAACATTTACCACATCCTCATTGAATTTATGACAATTTATATTTCTATTTCCGCTGATAAACTCCTGTTTCTTGCAGGTAAGTTTCTAATTCCATTTCCCGTCCGTAATTATTAGATAAGCCTTAGCTTTAATTTCGCCAAAGAAACCACGGTACAGAGTGTACACCAGTTCAAAATAGGTAGTTACTTCTACTTTTCTAACTGATATACTTCTATATATTAACCTATTTTATGAACTAAAACTTTATATAATCATCCAAATAAAAATCAAGCAAAAAGGTTTTCTTCCATTAAACCTAGCAGTTGTAATTAAATAGATTCTTAACCTATTTCATGAACTCAAACTAAATATTTCAAACCATGGAAGGATAATGATAAATAATGTTTCTTTTCCTTAAATATTTAAATTTTTACCAAATTTCACGTTACCATGGTATATCTAAAACTATATTTGCCTAATACAATAATTTTTAAGAATTTAATAGAATTTTTGTCAAGTGAGAATTATCGATAACCTTGGTAATGTGTTTTTTTTTAATTTTATGCTTTGTACTTCACACTAAACTTGCAAAGTTGTTTGAAACACAAATTTGATGTTAAATGTTACCTTCTTCGTTGATTGCGCATCATGTAAATGACTATAGATTGTTGTGGCGTTAGTGGTGACGTCACACTGTGGCATGTCTCTAATTACAAGTAGGAACTGAAGACAAAATTTACGCATAATGGAATCACGATGAGTATCTACAAATGGCTAACAAGAAGATATTCACATAGTTCCATTGCAAGCCTACTAGCGACTTTACTGAAGAGTGTAAAAACATTTAGGGACCGAATTAGGGGATATGGTTTGATTTAATATATTTTAGCTTAAATTAGTGTTAACGTGTTTGTGTATCCAATATTAATAGTAGTATTAATTTTTTTCAATTTATATTCCTTTATTGGAATATTAAATGTATGTTGCAACCGGGCTCAGACCTTCTGATGAAATATATCTATCTATATAGCTCCCGTTGTTATTAAGACTTGGAAACTAGGTCGTAGGGAGAACTGACCACGCGTTCTGTACCGCTCAAATCACATTAGTGTCTTATTAAATTCTGTACCGGGAAGGTACAAATAAGTACCCGGCTAGTATGTATAGACTGTTCTGCCAGAACGGTCAGGATCACAGTTTACAATATAATTTAATATGATCTTTGTCTGTTGCATATGTAATAAACTTGGGTATATATGTATTTTAAATTCTATGTTTTTTTAATTGTATGATTATGATAACATAAAAAATACAAACTTATAAAACCAAAATTGAGATATTTTAATCCTTATAGTTTAACCGAAGTTGCCTCAACTGCATGAGTGAGAATTTTCGTTTAAACTTGGTCATGTGTATATTTTAAATTATATGCTGTTATAGTTGTACGCTATATAATTGAAAAGTTGTTTGAAACACGGTTTTGAGGTTGGAGGTTATGTTTTTGTGTTGAGAGAGCATCTTTTTTTGGGGTTAACAGGTTACATGAGGGTGATCCTGAAACAGGCAATTCTCCTTTAATAGCATAGGATGGGAATTAAAAAGGGAGGATGCGGAAGGTAGCCAAGGGTTGACTAGGGCCTCCGGGCTGTGGTTTAAGGTTCCTATCTGGTGTTTCACCTAAAGAGATGTAAGGAAAATCCTAGAAAACCTGTATCAGGTAGGTCGGGCATTGGGTACTATTCCCACGCCCTTCTGAATGACGGGAGATGAGTTTGCTGTGGGGTCGCAGCATTCCCTTCACCGTTTCTCCGCCAGTTTCAGGAGACAGTTGGCCGACTGATCCAATGGGATCAATGGACAACTCTTGCCATATGCTCACGGTCCTCGACCCCAGTACATATACCTCCTAAAATAGGTGAAGATATTTCGGCATGTGAGAACTTTGATAGAAACTCAGAGAGAATATGAAGCATTCCCGACATAATCAGGTGAGCCCCCCATAGTCACTCTGGGGAGAAATGCCTGCGAGAGAAACTCACAGGCACCTCTTTTTTTGTTTAACAGGCTACATGATGGTGATCCTAAAACAGGCAACTCCTCTTTAATAGCATAGGAAGGGAATTAAAAAGGGGGGGATAACCGTTGTAGGCCCTTTCTTGATTCAATTTTCTAATTTGAGTGAACGAGGCAAGTTTAGATTTTCGCGCTGCACCGTTTGCGGACGTCCTCATTTCCATATTTCCCGAGCGGCGGGCTCTTAGTTGAGTACGTATTTACATGCACATTTGCGTAATTGTCTTGCGGCCGAACCGACCAGTCTGGTCTACGACAACTTGTTGGCACACTCTACATTCCTTGTCTCTCCTCGTAGCCGTAGTCGCCACCGCTTGCTTGATTTCGTTTCAATTTGATGGAGGCGGATCCGGGTCTTCTCTAATTAAGCCCTCAGGGGAAGGCGGGTACGATACTTACTCGTCACTCGTCATTCTCATAGAATGTACAAAATATAAACATTCCTCTAACAATATACTTTTAAGGCTATTACCCTCCATTGTTCCCTTGTGCAGCTCACCAAGAACACTATCAGTGAGCTTACAAGGACGTTCTTTAAGTAAACGAGCTAAAAAAAACAACTTTAAAATAGATTTCTCCATTCAGCTCATTACACTTTCCCAACTACGTCATATAGTAACCATACTCGGTTCAAAACAGCAAGAGCCATTTCTAAGTAGCCATCTATTTTAAATAAAAATTCAAGTAAAAGAAAACACGCTGTGCCTATATTTTTGGAAACTTTGCAAAAAACTCATTACAAGCTGAGAAAATTAATAATAATAATAAGAAGAAGAAGAGATGAGCTTGTTGTGTAATCATTGGCTAACTGTTAAGATGATCGCTGGAGGTCGAGCGTCGTTCAGCTGTTATCTTTGTTCAAAAATAAGATGTGATTGTACTGTGTATTGAATAAGTAATTTAAATAAATAAATTAAAAGAAGTCCAATAAGTCAGATATCAATTTAATTAAAACTATTTATTTAATACAAATACAACGTTTCTTTCAAATTTGTTGACTTCTTCAGACAATGGAGAAACCCCCGGGACGGTTACGGTCTAAATCTAACTTTTTGACCGTTTTTAAATTATTAAATTGATTAACGACTGTTATTAAACCCACAAATTAAATAATTTCCGACCGATTTTTACAGACAGTTTTTATTTTTATTTAAACGACGTTTCGGAACATATTCGCACCTTCTTCAGAATTATAATCTGTGAAATACATATTTCAACTTGAGTTGTTAGTTTATTCCTATATATATATATTGTAACATGAAAATTTACATTGAACAATGCAGGCCAGCTTACGAGTTGCAATTGTTAGGAACTGACGCAACCCGGGCCAACAATGTGGTCTGGAGAGTCGTCATGAGGTGATGGGAGAAGCAGGTTGTGTCGGCGGGAAGACGAGAGAATGACATCGCCCTACAGATACACTTGTTTTTTCATGCTCTGATTGAAATTAAAACTATTAAAATCAATTTTTGGTGTTTTTTATGAAAAATACCTGGCGCCCTAAAGGAATAAGAATTCCTCGAATACGGAGGGACGACGAATATTCTACAATATATATATATATATGCTATATATAAGTATTTTCAAATTGAAATATGTATTTCACTGATTATATACCTGTAGAATTTGCGAATATGCGCCGAAAGGTCGTTTAAATAAAAAATAAAAACTGTCTGTAAAAATCGGTCGGAAATTATTTAATTCGTTTTTAAGTTATTTACTTTAAACTTAAATACATAAAATGAAGTCCACAAAGCTGGGTGAAACAATGTATTTGTATTAAACAAATAGTAGTTAAATTATTTTCTGACTTATTGGCTGTCTTTTCATTTATTTATTTTAAACATAAAGTTAGAAAAATAATTAAACACGGCATATGTCTTGAGATTTTACTCGTAGCAAATACGAAGGTAATCTAACAGTAAAACAACATTTATATATTTTCTGTTGTTCTTTCCCCATAATTTCAAGTAATTTCTCGACCTAAGATCGTTGTTTCTTTTTCTTGGGAAAGGGGGAGGGGAACAGGCTACAGCATGAGGGTGATCCTGAAACAGCTAGATAACCCACCTTTAATAGCATAATAAGGCAGTTGAAATGGGACGCGATTTGGAAAGTGGAGCAAAATAGCCAAGGGTTGACTAGGGCTATAGTTTAAGGATCCTACCCTGTGTTTCACCTAAAGATATGCAGGGAAAACCCTAGAAAACCAGCATCAGATAGGTCGAGGAATTGGGTTAAAATTTTAATTCGGGAAGTAAGGCTGTAGTAAAATTAATACATATATATCTGCGAGTGTGTGAGAGGTTGGTCGCTGGACCTCGCCTCAAGAGAGGACGGTGAACCTTGTTGGGTTGAGTTGACGTCATGAACATTCCAGGTTCATTTGCGCAGCGCATACTTCTAATTGAACTAATTCTGTACCTTATTGTCACGTCGTAATGGAGATTTCCTGACAGAGCCTTTAACATTTAAAGATGTTCTATTTAAAAGGGTGAGCGCGGTATTGAGTAAACCAACCACGTTGGGTTTTCAACATTTACCTTTTGGGTTCTATTCTCATGCCCTTCCAAATGATGGGAAATGAGTTTCTCTGGGGTCGTAGCATTTTCTTCTCCGTGTCTCCACGACGTTTAGAAGGCAGTTAACCGACTGGTCGAATGGGATGAGCGGTTAATTCTTATCGTATGCCCAAGGACAACGCCTCGTACGAGTGATGAACGTGAGAGAGACGAAATAAACATGAGAAAGAAGACAGAGAGAAAGAAAAGAGACAGACAGAAGAAAGAGAGAGAGAGAATAGACAGAGAGGAAGAGAGAATAAACAGAGGAGCGAGTACGTAGAGAACAGAAAGGCAAGACAGCTTGGAAAAAGAGAAGATATGTACTAAAGAGACAGAGAGAAGTGAAAAAATGAAAAACATGAAAAATAGAGAGAAGACAGAGATAAAGAAAAACAAGAAACAGAGAAGATAGACAAGAGACTGAACAGAAACAAGAGAAAGGGGAACGAGAATAGAATAGAAGAGAGTGAGAAAATTTTTTTTGGGGGGAGGGTTAGACTACATGAGGGTGATCCTGAAACAGGTAACTCCCCTTTAATAGCATAGGAAGTGAATTGAAAAGGGGGGATGCGGGAGGTAGGGCAAGTTAGCCAAGGGTTGACTTGACTAGGGCCGCCGGGCTATAGTTTAAGCATCCTACCCGGCGATTCACCTAAAGAGATGGAGGGAAAACCCTAGAAAACCTGCATCAGGTAGGTCGGACATTGGGTACTATTCTCACACCCTTACGAATGACGGGAGACGAGAGTGCTGTGGGGTCGCAGCATCCGTTCTCCGTGTCTCCACCAGTTTTATGAGGCAGTTGGCTGACTGATCCAATGGGATCAACGGACAAGTCTTCGACTTCAATACATTTACTAGTAAAATAGGTGAAGGTTTCTCGGCACGTGAGAGATTTGCAAAAAAAAGGGGGAAATTACGAGGCATCCCCGTATGTAAGTTCTATTAACACACTGTGAATAAATACCTGTGACAGAAAACTCCCACAGATATCCCTTTGCCTGCTTTGGTTAGCAGGCTACATGAGAGTTAACCTGAAACAGGCAGCTACCTTTAAGAGAATAGGGAAGGGGATTGAAAAGGTGGGACGTTGAGCTTTGATTAAATTTTAATATGAAATAACTGTCTATAGGAGAAATCTGATGGGTGTATAAAGGCAGTAACGAGGAAGTTCTAAATGGAGTAGGGGAAGAGAAAACAATATTGAGGACGTTGACCAAGAGAAGGGATAGATTAATAGACCACGTTTTGAGGCACGAGGGTCGGCTTCTGTCACCTCCAAATAAATTGTAGGGGGAAAACTATCAAGGGTAACCAGCAAAGGACGGAAACGTAATTCCTAATTAGTACACTAATAACACAAAGCGCATGCGGTTTAAAGGGGAAACGCTGCTAATATACAGCAACAGTCAAGCTGTATTTTTTTCGTTACAATAAACTTTAAAATTGGAAACAAAAGAATAGGAAGAGGCCAAGGTCGGTAAAATAAATTAGATAACATTTTATCAGCTCAACCGGTAGAAAAGAAAACAGTCAGTAATACGCAAAAACAGACAATAAAGGGGGACAGTAACAAGTTTCTCACAAAAGATTAATTTACAAATTAAACATATATCACAACTAAAAGTCTTTCGTGTAATACAGTGAACCGTTTTACTATTTTTCCTTTTTGCAACATCCTCACATTATAAAATCAAAAGTAACTATATTGGATATATATCCTCTATTTACTAAATAATATTTTTCATTAATAATTATGCACCTATATTTCTGTCCTACTTTTTTAAAAAAGACGATCTCGTTACACGCTCTCAGCGCGAGAGAGCCCGAACTCTCTATCTCTCTCTCTACACTACACATCACTCACACACACACACACACACACACACAACACACACAGTACTCTCACCTACACACACTCACATTCTCTAACCGACATCGAGCGAAACATTTTACGACTTTGACACTATATGGGAGGAGCAGAAATAAAGTTTTATAGATTAATAATCAAAATAATAATTGTTGATTGTTTAATTCATATGTAATGTAATCTAAGGACCCCTGTAAAAGAGCTCAGAGAGAGCATTAAGAGCGAGAGCGCGAGATATCTTGGACGACAACATACCTTACACACACACACACATCACACACACACACGCACATGCGAACAATTATCTCTGCTCTCGTATCTAGTCTACGCTCGCTCTAGCCTCTCAAACTGAGTTGCCGATAAAACCAGTAGTCTCGCTCGATCACAGAGTGTGTGACGCGTACTTAGAGCCGCTAGTAACTCTCTACTATCTATCTTACTTAAGCGAGATTATCACACTGCACACTTAGGAATTGATATTAGTGATTGGGGTGAGGATTAAGTTATTTGTTTCAGAAGTGTGTATTTATATAAAGCGCGCATAATATACTATAACCTACGAGCACACACACTATGCCACATTTACACACACGCTATGCGCGAGCGTCTCGAGGTCTACGTCTCTATATATATCGAGTAGTGTTTTGGGGGTGAGTATTGAAATGCAGAGGGGGATTTAATAGTTTGTTTTTGATCTCTTGATAACCAGATGGAGTGATATTGGAATAATAGAGGATTGAAGAAGAGAGAGCGCGAGAGCTGACTTTATATTTTGGGGAAAATTGGGGTGAGGTGGGAAGATAGAATGTTTTGTTGTTGGGACCTACACGCTACTGGAAGCAACTCTTGTGTTTTTGTTTTAGCTATCTATAGTTATGTGAGGTATGGAATGTATAGAACGTAATCTCTATCTACTATATATCTCTCATCTTGAGTCTATCTCTTGAGTAACTCTATCTCTCTAAGACACACACGTGTTGTCTCTTCCTATATAGTGTGAGTAGTATGGTTTGGGATTAATGGGGTGTTGTTTTTTGTATTTGGGGGGATGGGGGTGGGGGGGTTGGGAGGAGTGAGGGGATGGTGGTGTTGGACAGAGGTAATCTACTAAGTATATTTTTTTTTTTGGGGGGGTGGTATTGGATTGGATAAGTTTTGTTGGGGGTGTATTTTGGAATGTATAAATTTTGAGTTTTGTTGTGTGTTGGGATTTGTTTGGGGGGGAGGGGATGGAGTAAGATTATTGTATGATGTGATTTTAAGGGGGGTTAGTTGGTGAGGGTTTGGGATGTTGTTTATAGTTAGAATTGTTTCTTGTGTTTTAGTTGTGGGAAGTTTAGGTGATTTAGTGTTAGGTAATTTGGAGAGTAGGTGGGGTAGGGAGAAGGATAGGGATAGATTGTTATTTGTTGGTTTTTTTGTTTTGTTTTTATGGTTTTTTATGTTTGTGGGGGTGTGGTAGGGTTAGGGTATTTGTTTATGGGTAGGATTGAAGTTTGGGGTGGGGTGTGGTGTGTTTTAGTGAGATAGGAAGAATTAGATAAGGGGAGATAGGAGATGGGAGATTCACAATAATGAATTCATTAATTATATTTTAATTGTATTTAGATATAAAAATGTATTGTCTGTGTTAAATTTGGAATATATGCTCACTATTTCGATTTACTATTAATTTTGCTTAAAAGTATCTATCTTCTTTTTCTCTTTTCTATCTCTCTCACACATCCCTCATGTCTCTCTTCTTTCTTTTCTGTCTCTCCTCCCAGTCCCTTCTATCTATTCTCTCTCATATCCCCCTTCCCTCTCTCTCTTCCCTCTACTCTCTTTTCCCTATCCCTTCCGTCCTTTATTTCTCTCTTTTCTCTCTCCTCTCTTTATTCTCTTTCCCTCCTCTCTATTCTCTCTGTTCCCTCACACTTTTCTCTCTCTCTACACTCGTTTTCCCGGTGAAATAATTTGAGCATAGTAACTCACCTCCTTTCACTGTTTTTTCTCCATCCTGCCACAATTGCACCAGTCTCTAGAACATTTTTATCACGGCGTTCCAATAGCTAGGTTAGCGCTCCAGACATTTGTGCTCATCAGACATCCTGGTACCCAATATAATCCCTTCCTGGACCCTCTTGAACATTTCTTTTTCGTTATTTCAACTTTTCTTCCCATCCCCCTCCTCCACCCTCCTCGCCGTGTCTCTTAAAAGGCCCTCTGCTAATTATCGACTAATACACAGCTACCTTTTGTTTTGACTAGTAATCGAATTCCTATCTCGGACGATGAACCTGTTTATCTCGGTACGGAGGCTCTAAGAGGTTTCGCTAATCCTCTTGCAGTTTTTTCCGCTTCTTCACTTTCAATCATGCATCTCCATTAGGCAAATCTCTATTAAATTCATTTATGGCTTTTTTGTACATGCTTTATCATACACTGTATTCCAAAAAAAACAACGCACAGGTTATTTATAAAATTTTGATTTTCCTACCTTTGTTTTCGTTGAAATATTTTGAAACTTTGGCACTTGCAATACTTTTTAGTTTTTTTTACATTTATATGTAGGGCTGACCATTTATATTAGTTGTCAGTATTATTTTTAACATTTAATAAAACTGTGGGGAGAAAATTTTTTTATATACTACAAGCTCCATAGCTTCATAGGGTTCCTTAAAAATTAGCACTTTCTGCATTTTAAAAAAAGTTCATCTAAACTACTTGAAAAATTAAAAAAATAATAATTGTATTTGATTGTATTAGCATGTAGATTAAGTACAAAAAGAATGGAGACAATATTTTAATATTTGTGAAGCATAGAGGGTTTTTTGGTAACAGAAATCGTGAAGCTAAGGAAAACAGTTATAATTAATTAAATTATAGTCAAAAATATTAATTAAAATTGAATCAAGGCTTTCCCGGTGTAGTTGATGCAGAAATAGTTGTCGGGGTTTTCCACTCGGGTGCAGGTTTCGATTAAATCGCGACGTTTCGACGACCACGTGCTCCGTCGTCATCTTCAGGCTGAAGGCGTGCTCGCCGAAACGTCGCGGTTTAATCGCACCTGTACGCCAGTGGAAAACCCGAGAACTATTTCTGAGTTATTTAAAATGGTCCTGCATTATATGCTACACCTTCCGTTTATTGTTTGGCAGATTATTTATTCAGTTTACAGATTTTATAGTTTTAATAATATGAAAAAATTAGAAAGTCAATTATTTATTAAAAATTTGGCTGAAATTTCAGTCCCCCTGTCCCTTAAGATTAAGAATTAATGATTTAATTATACATGTTAACTCGTTTTCCGCTACACTCTTATCCGCTAATGTAACGTTTATTGTCTACCATTTGGAATCAGAATATTCCTGCGGCTCCTTCCCTCACAAAATTAACATGATTAGTAGTCTCTATCTCTCTCTCTCTCCCCATCTTCATAAACACTACGGATGGTTCACGAATTCTCCGTCTCCCTTCTAACGGCGATTTCTCCTTATTCCCCCACGTATTGAATAAATGGCAACAGCGACGCCGACATTGACCTTCTGGTAGCTGCCGATCGTGACATATTCCGACGTAATTAGTACATGTCCTTCGCTCCTTCTATTTTTTTTATTTTTGTTGTTGTTGTGGAAGGAACATGCGTTAATGGGCTTATCGCGGCCGAAGATAACCTTGAGGCGGCCGTTGCGCCCAGAAACGAGACTCATTAATTTGTTGTCTGGTGCCAACATTTCACTACGCTAATGGACAACGCACTCCTCCCCCCCTTTTTTTCCTCATCGTTCTCCCTCCATCCCTCCTTTCCCCCCTCGGCATTGTTTCTGTCCGCTGTTAGGAGGAATTTAGGTCAGCAATTCGGCTGCGCTGCAAAGTGTGTTGCGTGAGGCCCGCGGGATTCCCGACCCCCGAAACCGCGAGATAGAGACGAGTCCACAGTTTCCGCTCACGCCCGGATTACACCACTGTCCATAAAATGGGAGATCTGATTATTAACTGATGTAAACGCCCTTAATTACTGTCATTAATACTTATTATTGAAAACAATAATAAATAGCATCAACGTAGTGCTGGAGAAACAGTTCAATATGAGGATTAATAGAGGGAAGACCAAGGTAATGGAGTGTAGTATGGGAAAAAGTGGAATAACAAAGGGTGTTAGATTGGGAAGGAATATTTTGACGGAAATTAAGTAATTATATGCTACTTGGGAAGCGTAATAACTAAGGACGGTAGAAGGATAGTACGCATAAAGAGTAGGATAGCACAGACAAGGAAACCTTTCACGAAAACGAGGGATTTACTTACGGATAATATAAGTGCGAATATTAGGAAATCGTTGCTAAAAATGTACGTATGGAGCGTGGCGTTATATGGGTGCGAAACGTGGACGAAAGGAGTTGGGGAAAGAAAAAGAATAGAAGCCTTTGAAATGTGGTGCTATAAGCGAATGCTGAAAATCAGTTGGGTGGATAAAGTAACTAACGAGGAAGTTCTAAACAAAATAGGGGAAAAGCGAACAATATGGAGGACGTTGACTAAGATAGATTAATAGGCCACGTTTTAAGACACGAGAGTCTTGTAAAATTAGCATTAGAGTGACGTGTGTGGGGTAAGAACAGAAGAGGGAGGCCAAGGATGAAATCCGCTAAGCATATTAGGGACGACGTGGGTTGTTCTAGTTATGAGGAAATGAAAAGGCTTGCGCAGGATAGGTTATCATGGTGGGTTGCATCAGACCTGTTGTAGGACTGAATACCACAACAACATTCCTTATTAGTTGCAGAATTATCAATCATGGTACAGATCGGGAGATTAAGCTTGTCGTGTGTCAACTCGATGCGCTGAAGACAACTTCCCTGATATTTAAAAGGGGTTAGTCCAGAACACAGTTAAGGGCAGATTTTGGTAGTGTGAAATAATTCTGAAAACATTTGCACTGGAAAAAATATTTTGCTATTGTACGTCAAGAAACACCTCCGGAAAATGCGAAAGATAATGAGTATAGGAATCATACTACACGGAGAAGAAATAAAAACCCTACGGTTTGCCGATGATATTTTAGTATTTAGAGGAGTCAGAAGACTTGGGAACAATAACAAATAATGAACCTGGTCCTGGAGAAACAGTTTAATAGGAGGGTTAATAGAGAGAAAACCAAGATAATGGAGTGTAGTATGGGAAACTGTGGAAGAACAAATGGTGTTAGATTTGGATGGGATATTTGGAAGGAAATTAAGTAATTAATTCTACTTGGGTACAAGGATGGAATACGTATAGTAGACATAAAAAGTATGAAACAGGAATTTACTTACGGGTAATAGAAGTGTGACTATATTAGCAAATCGTTGCTAAAAATGTTCGTTTTGTGCGTATATGAGTGCGAAACGTGGATGATAGGACTTGCGAAAAGGAAAAGATACTTTTCAAATGCGGTGCTACGGGAGAATGCTCTTTATCTTATATATAGAACAGGGGATAAAGCAAATTCAAGAGGAATATGGCAAATAACTCGTACTGCAAGTAGAACAAATAAAGCTCCTAAACTTTGCTGATGTCATTGTTGTATTAGGGTACTGGAGAAAGAGTTCAAAATGAGGATTAATAGAGGCTAAACAAAGGTAATGGAGTGTAGTATGGGAAACAGCGGAATGAAAAAGGCTGTTAGATTTGGAAGGGATATTTTGACGGAAGTTAAGGAATTTCGGTACTTGGGAAGGGATTGTAGACGTATATTAGACATAAAAAATAGGATATCACAGGGAAGGAAGGATTTCGCGAAAAAGTGGGATTTACTTACGGGTAATATAAGTGTAAATATTAGGAAATCGTTGCTGAAAATAATTGTTTGGAGCGTGGCGTTATATGGATGCGAAACGTGGACGGTAGGAGTTGGGGAAAGAAAAAGAATAGTAGCCTATGAAATGTGGCGCTATAGGCGAATGGTCTCGTAAAATTAGTATTAGAGGGAAGTGTGTGGGGTAAGAACCGAAGACGGGGGCAGAGGATGGAATACGCTAAGCAGAATATAGAGGATATTCAGTGTGTTAGTTATAAGGAAATGAAAAGTCTTGCGCAAGATAGGTTACAATGGAAGGTTGCATCAGACCAGTCTAAGGACTGAATACCACAACACAAAGGGCAGTCACAAAAAAAGTTGGAAACCATAATAAATGGCAAGAAAGAGTAAGACATTAATTGCATCTGCCTAACTAGACAAACGTCTGATTGTACCTAGAGAGAATAAGAACATTTAGTAATTTCTGGGCATCTATGTCGATTTTTTATTTGAAATAATCACACATACGGAAACACGTAATTTTTCGTTCAGTTATTCACCTTTTAAAGTATTAATACTTTTTTATCCCCCCAATATTTTCCAGTTCTGCATCTCTTATAACCTTTCCTATGTCTACGTTGAAAAGTAAACATGATAGGGCGCTCCTTGTCTCAGGCCTTTCCGTGTATTGTAGGATTAACTTCCATATTTAAAAAAAATAATGTGATTACTTTCCCCAGTTACAGTAGCGAAATATTTACATTTCTCTTCCTACTAACGGCAAGTTGTTAAAAAAAGTAGGTAAAAGAATACCACTATGGCACTTTAGTAATTAGACGTGGCTGAGTTGTGTGAAGTCATAATTGATGAAGCAAAGGCTGAGAGATATTGCATCATAACTGTCAAGATAAAGATACGTTTTAATACACTGCTAAATGTTTCCTTTTTTTTGTCTACTCCTTTCCTACAGACGCATCCATTCGGGTGATGCAATCGGAATGATTAATAATACGCCTTATTATTTTTAGTGGCGTACTTCAGATGTAAGCGTGGAATGTAAATCATACGTTATGTACAATGAATTAAATATCATGATGGACTCGGATCATTTTAATTGATACGAGGGACACAGACATTCCAGTGACATACAATTCAGCAAGCAAAGGCGTAATTACCCTAGTGATATCGGAGAAAGAGTTCAATATGAGGATTAATAGAAGGATATCCGAGGTAATGGAGTGTAGTATGGGAAACAGTAGAATAAAAAAAGGGTGTCAGATTGGGAAGGGATATTTTGACGGAAGTTAACGTATTCTGCTACTTGGGAAGCGTAATAACTAGGGATGGTAGAAGTATAGTAGACAAATAGAAAAGGATAGCACAGGCAAGGAAGTATTTCACGAAAAAGAAGGATTTACTCGCGGGTAATATAAGTGTGAATGTTAGGAAATCGTTGCTAAAAATGTTCGTATTGAGCGTGGCGTTATATGGGTGTTTGGTGATTCATGACCCTTACATTCATCGGGTAAAGCAAAAATAATTTAGTTTTTGTTACTTGCGTACACAGGACGGAAAACGAGAATGGTTGGTGAGGCCGAGTAGGCGGGAAACGTCACCGTCTACAACATTATTGATTGCCTGGAGTGCATTCTAGATTCCACAATTGGTTCGGGGAGCTCTCCTGAGAAGGTCTGGACGAGAGAGAGAGAGAGAGAGAGAGAGAGAGCAGTGGAGGAAACAATATGCAGACAAGTTAATTTCGCCATTGTTCGAGAAAGAAGATTTTTGTTTTGTAGTAAGGAAAACAAAAAGATGACATTTTGATAGAGATTTAAGCTGAAGAAGAGGCGCTGGAGGAGACGTGTTCAGCGAAGGAACATCCTGCATGGCAAACCAGGAACGACGTCACCAGGCCATTGTTAACATCTGTTAACGGCATTTTAATCCGGTTTTCCACTTAAACCATTCTCGTTGATTCGCGATTTTTAATACAATTTTATCGTTTGTCACCCGCGTTCCCGGTAGCAGCCATTTAGAAGCTGCGTAGATTATTCTTTTTGCTTTACCGATTGAACCAATTTGATTAAATTTTACTCGTAAATTTATATTTTCACTAAAATTTAATTCGAGTTAGATTTCTTCTGGAAATTTGATAACGAAAAAAACATAATTAAATTGAATATTCAAATTAAATACATTTTTATTATTATTTAACAATTTGATTGTACAAAAATATTTTTGTTGGTGTAAGCAAACGAACACCACCGGTGGACGATAAGAGTTGGGGAAAGGAAAAGAATAGAAACCTTAGAAATGCGGTGCTATAGGCGAATGCTCAAAATCAGATGGGTGGATAGAATCACAAACGAGGAAGTTCTAAACAAAATAGGGGAAAGCCAACAATATGGAGGACGTTGACTAAGAGAAGGGATAGATAAATAGGACACGTTTTATGACACGAGGGTTTAGTAAAACTAGCATTAGAGGGCAAAGTGTGGGGTAGGAACAGAAGAGTGAGGAAAAGGATGAAATCCGCTAAGCAGATTAGGGTTGTGCTAGTTATAAGGAAATTAAAAGTTTTGCGCATGATAGGCTACCATGGAAGTTTGCATCAGACCAGTCTTAGGACTGAATACCACAACAACAACATAAAGTCGTTGGAAGAAGACTCAAGTAATATTGATGTGAATCCATTTTTTTATATCATTTTACATCTCACAATTGTCAAAATATAACGAATGATTTGTAACAATTCAGACCAAGAATTAAATTGAAAGTTTAGCGTATAGGGTATATATGGTATGTATATTTCTATAAAGGAAATCAATGGAGTGCTGAAGGAGAATGAGATGGGTGGATAGAATCACTAACGAGGAAGTTCTAAACAGAATAGGGGAAAAGCGAACAACATGGAGAACGTTGACCGAGAAAAGGAATGTTTAATAGGGCATGTTTTAAGACACTGGAATCTTCTAAAATTAGCATTAAAGGGAAGTGTGTGTTTGGGGTAAGAGCAGAAGAGGGAGGCCGAGGGTGGAATACTCTAAGGAGAATAGGTAGGATGTGGGTTGTGCTAGTTATAAGGAAATGAAAAGGCTTGCGCAATATAGATAATTATGGAGGGTTGCATCAGACTAGTCTTTTGACTGAACACCACAACAGCATACTGTGAATCGCATGTGTAAAATAGAGTGTTACTGTGTTTCCTCATTCGCCATGGACGAAGAAAATCACTGTCAAAGGAACGTTGAACGATAAATTTGTTCCATTAAATTCCGAAATGCTATAAACAGACTTACAAACAAGAATGGATGGATTAATAGGCCACTTTTTAAGAAACGAGGGTCTTGTAAATTAGCATTAGAGGGAAGTGTATTGAGTAAGAAGAGAAGAGGGAGGCCAAGGATGGAATACGCTGTGTGTAGGTAGTTATGAGGAAATTTAAAGGCTTGCGCAAGAAGAGTCAGCATGGAGGGTTGCATCAGACCAGTCTTAGGACTGAGTTCAACATCAACATTTCTATTAGTGTTTGAAATTATTTTCTGATGTATGTAAGGGTGGGGGGAGGCGATTTTGGCATGGGAAATTCTATATCTTTCTTTCAGTAGAGGTCCTTCACATAAAATTATGCTGCTGCCCGGCGTTCTCTGCTTTTTTATTTATCTAAACTCTGTACAATATTTCTGGGTCATTATTACCATCTTTCACCCTTATATAACCCGACTGAATATTTATTTCACCATAGCCGACATGATGTCGAGCGGTACTTAAGCCCAAGTCAAGAAACCTCCTGGTATCATAAAAGAAACATCCCGGTGTATTGAGAGAGTGAAAATACTATCGGTACTTTCCTAGAAACAAAATAATTGTCCCTGTAGATTAATGAAGGGGAGTCAAGAATTCACTAGGTGTAAAATACCCCACGTACCCCAAAGAAGAAAACTAATTCTCCTGGTACCTGTAATGAGGTCACGAATCTTTCCGGTATGAACGAAATCATTTATTTGACTGCACGATCGACACAATACTTTCATTTTAATTGCGTTTCGGAAATTAGCTTCCCATCAATTATGGTAAAATGCCCTTTTTGCCATGAGTTGGGTGAGCACCAACTTTGAAAGACGTCACAAACCTGCGCGCGTTAAAGTTTGGAGGCGTCTGGTCTGAAACTTGCTTCACTATATAAGACAAATGTAAAAAAAAATTGTAAACCATCAAATAGGGAAAAAATAATTCTGTGTAATGACGTATTTTTCTTGGAAAACCTTCTTCTTTACATTTATTTCGTCAGTCCTTGCACATCGTGAATCAAATCTATTGATAGAAGTGGCTGAAATATTTTCCTTGTTGTTGTTGTTGCTGCTGTCGTAATCAATCCTAAGACTGGTCTCATGCAACCCTCCATGCTTACCCATTCTGCGTAAGCCTTTTCATTTCTACAGCACTACCACTTCCTTTCTTAGTGTATTCCATCCTTGGCCTTCTTCCCTCTAATGCTAATTTGCAAGAAACATGGCCTATTAATCTTTGGCCAGAGTCCTCCATATTGTTCTCTCTTCTCTCCTGCTTATAACTTCCTGATTAGTTCCTCTATTCGCCCATCTGATTTTCAGCATTCACCCCATTTCGAAATCTTCTATTATTTTTCTTTCTTCAACTCCTACCGTCCACTTTTCACACCCATGTAACGCCACTCTCCATTTTTAATAATGTTTTCCTACTAATAATGTTTTCATACTCACTCCTTTATTAGCCGTAAGTAAATTTCTCCTTTTTCTAAAGCCCACCTTGCCTGTGCCATCCTACTTTTTACTCCTACCATCCCTATCCTAATTAAATATTATTATTTAATGCACCAAAAAAATAGAAACACATTATCAATAATTATTATTGCTTTAAACTATTTCATCAGTCTTTGCAACTGTCAAACAATGTCTTAATTTACTGGCATCATAATATTTTATCAGTGATTTTGTGGCACTATTTCATATTTATCAGTCCGCAGTCGACCCGGTAAGCCCAGGCCCTCAATTGGCTGTAGAGACATGGAGAAAGAAAATAAGAAAAAAAATATTTTTCGAAGCTCTGTTTTCAGGATATAATTGTGTCAAAATTTGAGCATAATCATGTACCATTTCCAAAAAATGTCAGGGTAAAAGGTGGTTCTAAATGAAACGGAAATACACAAATTCAGGTAATCTCTCGTTTAAGACTTTATCACCCACCCATTTAAGTGTGGCAAACTATTAAATAATAATCATATCATATTATTTCTGTATTCCTTCGCTCTATCGTCAGAGACGTACGCAATCTGAAATATTCCCCGGTTTAATTATTAATATTACACGTTTGTCCTATAAGTTTCATCTCCATAGCTCCTTCCCCCTTTCCTTCTGGGTTTTTAAGAATATTAGTAATAATTTTTGTTGCCATTGCTCCGCACGTTAAAATTTTTACAGTAAAATTACAAGCAATTAAACATACATTCTTTCTATTATACGGAAAAAATTCAAATATTTATTACATAGTATTATTATTACTATTTTATTCGTGTAACTTGTATCTCAGTTTCATTAAGTCGTCAAATCGTCACTTTAGAGTCCCAGAAACTTCAAGTAACTTCGACAAACTTTAAAAATGTTGATCTCCCTTTCCCGATTTGTTTGTATACTATTAAAGGCTTTTATTCATGGGGAAAATAAAGTAGTCGCTATGTGGTAACGATTAATTTCAAATTTTTGATTATGATTATAGAAAACTAATATCTGATTTAGTAAAACTACCGTCAGGACGAATTTATGACTTTCTTTTTCCAGCTTCTTTTATCGCCCCTAAAATTATTTATGGGACTGATATTTAACATTAAAAGGAAATTAATAAATGATAAAGATATTTTTTCATTTTTACCTAATTTAAAACAAGTAATTTGTATGTACATACTAATAAATTATTTTTTATATTATTTTTATTCCTTTTTTGACGTACAAACGTTAGAACTATTTCACTTTAGATATTGAAGTAAGAAAATAATGACCATAGGTCGTGAAATTACCTCCTGGAAGTAATATCTAACAGATTGGTGATTTAGTTTTGTCGTAATATTAACGTAAAATGGCGACAGTAGATTTATTTCTCTTCCCAGAGGTCTTATCAATCTGGCAACAAAATAAGAGGGGTAAAATATGAGAAAATATCCTTAAGACAAAGTTTAAAGTTCTTGACCTCGATATCACAGCTTGACTGGCAAATTGTGCCCGTCGACATTTTCCTTGACGTTTCTGCTGAACACTGTATTCACAAAGTTGCTTCCGGATAAGATAAGGTACAGCGCCATAAATTATGCTGGAAAAGCAGAAATTTGTCAACGTGACCTTCGTTCTCTATCTCCTGCCTTCATACGGATTTTGAGTGCGTATTTTCTCCTTGCACTTTCATTTGTTTCGACTTCCCATCACTCGCAAAATTCTTCTTAGATTGTATTCGACATTCTTTTTTCCAAACTGAAATATTAGTTTCTTTATTTCCCACATTTATTCGAGAGTCAGTCATCCTCGTATCATTTCCATACTTATTTTTTCATTGTACTCTATTGAGCGGAGAATTTAAAAAAAATCGTGTGACTAGTTTGGTAATCATTTACTACTCACATCCCCCGGTTTCATTTCACCGTCCACTGGAAAATGGGAAAAATTGTGGGAAATAAACTTTTATTAGGACTTCATCATATAATTTGAAACGGGGAAACCTTGAGAAAACCACAATCGGGATGGGAAGAATGGAAATTAAAACGGCAATCAATACCAGCTGCGTTGCTCGGATGAATTTTTCTTTCCGCTTCCATTCTTCTTTCATTCCTACCTTCCGATATTTATCAGTCGCAGAAAAAGCTGATTCAATTTATGTTATAGTCTACGTGAATAAATTTCTTGGGTCTAGAGTTCTCAGTAGTCTATAATACTAAATTCATTGTTCGTACGAATGTTCTCAGGCCTTTTTCCTGTTCCACAGAGTTCTTTATTTTAATTAAATTTGTCACATTCCCAACGAAGACTTCAAACGCCAGACACCTGAATTTTTTTTCCCTCGGAAAAATCGTGGAAATATTCCAGCTGTATTATTAACAAAAACGAGAGCAAAATAAGTTCTATATTTTCAATATATCTAATTTAAATTTACTGTTAAAAGGGCAGATAACTCAAGACGTTTACGAGCTGCGCGCGCAGCAAGAAAAATAATCCTAGTAAGCAGTTCAGCTGACCTAAGTAGATATTAAACAGTTGGTAGCAAGAAGGCGGGTTAGCAACGAGCGTCAGCCTGTGCGCTCGGGAGTATAATTTCCAGGAAGTCTGGTGCAGTAGCAAAAAGGGTTATATTTGAGAAAACTGGCCTGTGGAAATTTTCCAAGTGATAATTAGGAGACTATAGAAGGGAGGAGAGAAGTTTTAAAGGTTCAAACATGAAAACAGTGAAGACCAGCCGCTTTAGAACCTTGATAGAGAAGGAGAATAATGATGAAAAGCCGTAAGGAACAACAGTTGACATTGAGTACTGGGAGCTGTTGTAAAACTTCCAGTTATTTGGGTATCCACGGCCTCTAGAGTGAGTACTACGATTTAACAGACAGATCGTTTCGATTTACCGTTATACCATCCCGCTCTCGAACCATGGTTTCTGAGAATTGATGTCCGGTGACCTTTTGTAAGTAACTACCGCAGAAGACAACAATAAATATTTTGGATGAAGAATTCTCGGGATTCCAGTCGGGTGATGTCGTTTGTAATCCACAACGTTTCTATGGCTGACACCGCTATCTTCTTCAGGTGAAGAAGAAGATGGAGGTGTCAGCCATAGAAACGTTGTGGATTACAAACGACATCACCCGACTGGAATCCCGAGAAGTCTTCATCCAGCATCTTCGTCGGGAAAATCTACGTTCTCTATAATAAATATTTTGCCAACTTGTTGATGTGGCGTTTCATTCCAAAGCCATTGGATTCGCTGTAGGGAGAGAGGGAAATTCAGTCTGAGGAAGCCTAAACGTGTAGAAAATTAAATATTTAATTCATATGAAGAATTAAGGACTCGTATAATAAACTAATAGAAAAATAATTGAAAATTTTCTAAACACAAAGTAGACGTTTCGACCATCCATTGCGGTTCTTGTCAATAAACAGGTCGTTAATTCTTCATATGAGTTTTGATACGAAGTAAGAATAAAGTAGGAGGTGGCACGTCAGGATCTTTCCACGCTCGATATTGCTTGGGAGAGAGTTCGAATTTCTTACCGTGGTTTTCCATAAATATAACAATTATAATAAGAAAAGAAGTAGAAATGCTTCAATTGAAGCACAAGTAGGAGCGTATGTCTAATTAGGAAGAAAAACAAGAATGGAAAAATTTCGACCGAATCAGGGCCCCGAAACCTAGAACTCCCGTCTTCCCGGAAGAAAGGAGGTCCGGAGTTTGAGTCCACTGGTCCGGCCAACATTTATCCATTCTCGTCTTTCTTCCAAATATAATAAAAAATTTCTGCTTGAGGAAAACAGATTGCACATAGCCCAAACAACTGGTTGTTCAAAGAAACCTAGAAAATAAATGTCCTACACCTCTACTTCACCATACAACGAAAAGCGGAAACGAGACTCAAGCAATGCCCACTCTCGTCGACCTCACAAGTTGGATTCTAAATACAGTGGCGAACGGCAACGCCAGTAGTTGAGAATCGTCAGCGAACGTCTCCACATTGTATAGAGGCAGAGCGACGGTCTCTAATTGAAAACTAGAAAATCTTCCTCACAAGAATGTAGCTCCGCAATATATATGCCACAAATTATCCACCAGTTCGTAGGAAATACTCCGAGGGATGGGGACTCGTACCAACCGAATTGGTGCAGTTTAATAGCTGCGACCACAATGGATGGTAATTACGTCTGCATAATATTCAACAATTTTTCCAAAATTTATTGTATAAGTCTGTTATACAGGTCGTTAGTTTTTCCTATGTATTTTTTCTTAGTTGTTAATTGTTCAGATAAATATATTTTATTTTCTGATTTTACATTTCTTTTGTTGCTCTCACATTTTCTATTTTAATAAATATATAGAAATATACATACCCTAAATGCATATATACCTATACGCCTCAATTACAATTTAATTCTTGGACTGAAATTGTTAAATCTCATTTGTTACATTTTGAATTTATTGTGGGGTGTAAAATGAAATTAAAAATGGATTCACCCTTACCTATGTTTGACATTAATATTACTTAAGTCTTCCTCCAACGACTTAATGTTGTTGTTGAATTATTCAGTCATAAGATGGTCTGATGCAACCCTCCATGCTAACCTGTCATGCGCAAAACTTTTCATTTCCTTATAACTAGCACAACCCACACTCTCCCTAATCTGCTTAGCGAATTCCATCCTTTGAATCCCTCTCCTGTTCTTACCCAAACACACTTTAGTTATCGCTAATTTTACAAGACCCTCGTGTTTCAAAAAGTATTCTATTAATTAGATTAATATCTATCCCTTCGCTTGGTGAACGTCCTCCATATTGTTATCTTTTCCTATTTTCTGTTTAGAATATCCTAGTTTGTGATTCTATCCACCCATCTGATTTTCAGCATTCCCCTATATCACCACATTTCAAAGGTTTCTATTCTTTTCCTTTCCCCAACTCCTATCGTCCACGTTTCGCACCCATATAAGCCACGTTACATACGAACATTTTTAGCAACGATTTCCTAATATTCACACTTATATTTCCCGTAAGTAAATTCCTCTTTATCGCGAAAGCCTTCCTTGCCTGTGCTATCCTACTCTTTATGTCTACTATACTTCTACCATCCCCAGTTATTACACTTCCCAAGTAGCATAATTCCTTAACTTCCGTCAAAATATCCCTTCCCAATCTAACACCCTTTGTTATTCTATTGTTTCCCATACTATCCTCCATTACCTTGATTTACCCTCTATTAATCCTCATATTGAACTTTTTCTCCAAGACTACGTTCATGCCATTCATTATGGTTTCCAAGTATTCTTCTGTCTCCCCTAATACTACAATATCGTCGGCCAACCGTAAGGTTTTTATTTCTTCTCCTTGCAATATTATTCATTTTCCATATTCCGTTTTAACTTTCTTCATCGCCTGTTCTATATATAATTTAAACAGCATGGGTGACAGAATGCATCTTTGTCTTACTCCTTTCTTGATTACGGCTTTCTTTTCTTGATCTTCTATTCTAATTACTGCTGCTTGTCTTCTGTAAAGGTTATGTATTAGCCTCCTTTCTGGATATTTTATTCCAGTGCTCTTCTAAATCTTTAATAGCGTGTTTTGAGTTAACATTATCAAACGCTTTTTCAAAATCTACAAATTCCATGAACGTAGACCGGATTTTTCGTATCCTATCTTCTAAAATTAATCGCAAAGTCAATATTGCTTCTCTTGTCCCTATATACCTCCTAAAACCAAACTGATTTTCTCCTAACTCGCATTCTATTTGACGTTCCATTGTCCTATATTGAACGACTTAATAAAATAAGTTAAATTCCAAATCATAAACTTGGGCAGGTACGTTTGTCCCTTGCAAGTTCTCACCAACCAACGTCATCATTCATCACCGGACCAGAAACCGAACTTGAATTTAACCACATGACGCTGACAAAAGATAAAGCTAACAAAGTCCGGATATTTTCATATCTAAAAACATGAAGTGTGGTAGCATGAAGATACAATTTTTTCTTTTTGGAACCTGTCAACTGAAGATAACGCCCCACGAACCGAGAGACGACACCCTCTGGAGAATACTTGGAGCCTCGGGAGGATCTGGAACCAAGACGTCCGTTCCAGCTGGAAGACAGTTGTTACACTGCAGACTTCTCCCTGAAGACCAAAACAAACCTTCCAGTCGCTAACGTCGCTACTGGGAAAAGGTTGCATGAAAAATCACGCCTCTAAACCTTCCAAGCTTAAAATGAAAGACTGGAAACGATTTTTTTACTATTGTAAATGTCATAAACTTAAGAACATAGTTTTATGACTTTACAATTGCAATAATAAAACGACGGGAAATAAGTCATTTTTGGGTTAACAGACTACATGACGGTGATCCTGAAACAGGCAACTCCCCTTAAATAGCATAGGAAGAGAATTCAAAAGGGTGGATTCAGAAGGTAGTGCAAGGTAAATTCATTATCCGTGAAACCAAATTCTTTACATACGAATTCTTCAATACATTTGATAGTATTTTCGGCTGAGGAAGTCAAGAAGTAAATGACGTGAATTGCTAAATTTGTAAACCATGTTTATATATATATATATATATATATATATATATATAACAAAGAACCTTTATTTAATTTCTTCTAATTTTAAGTTTTTAGTATGCCTGAGGAAGCCTCAAAAGAGAGACGAAACGTCGCATTTTCGTTAATTAGATAGTAATAGATTTATATGATGACTTATTGGCCGTCTTTTTATTTACTGTCAAAAACTTTTATTAAATTTTTACAATAAATTTTCACCAAACAAAGGACGTGAAAACTTGAAAGTAAAAGCATGTGGACGAATTCCCTTATTTAGGTTCTCAATTAAGTAAATCTAATATAATTTTCAATTAAATTAAAACAGTGATAGTAAACGGAAATAGGTGTTATTACGCTTATAAAAACTTAATGAAGTTGGAAACATTAAATAACAACCTGAAGCTTCAAATATATAATAACATTATAATGCCAGCTGTGACTTACGGTTGTAGTCCTGGACAAGTATGGATGAAAATATCCTTGGCACCTGTGGAGCGAAGAAATAACGATGGTAGTTACAAGATTATGATGAACCATGAACTGGACAATTTAATCCGACGTTTAAGGTTGATGAAGAGCGGAAGAATAACAGTTTGCGCATGTGATGAAAGAATTATGCTGGGGGAACCAGAGGGACGAAGACTAAGAGGAAGGCCCCGGAGAAGATGGGAGGAAGGAGTTGAAAGATCACGGGAGGGACGCGCCTGGAGGAGGATAGAGGAAAATGGAAGAAAATAGTTGAGAATGCTTAAATACACCCTGGGTCGTTATGCTGATAAATAATAATACAGTAAATGTTACATTGGATGATATATTATAACTAAAAATAACTCAAATACATTAACAACGAAATTTAGACAAAGTTTTTATTTAGCAAAGCCGACGTTCCGTCATCATACTTGTCACTTTCTCAGCTAATTGTTACTACAAAAGTTATATAAAAAAGGTACAAAATGATACGTTATTAAAATTTTCACAGAAAAGATTTATCATTATATATATATATATATATATATATTACAATAATTGTAGTTACGCTTTGAAAGTTTTACTCTTGAATTCCGAAATAAGGGGACAAACCGTCTGTTTAATTGTAATTTTGTCGTAAATTTATTTTATTTAATTAAGGCGAAAAATAGACGCTATAAAGTAATTGAAAATAAAACGTTTAGCTCACCAGGAGATTACAAAAGTTTTTATTTATCTGAATCCACTTTTCATAGCCATATTTTCGATTACCTCAGTTAATTTCGTCAAATGTTTCCTACAAAAACTGTACAAAAAAATCATAAAATTTTGCAGCATAAGTTAATTATTTACAATTTTTTAACCAATTTTGCAGTTATATTTAAAAGTATTATTCGAGGATGTACCAATTATGGTGACGAAACGTCCGTTAAAATAAATAGAAAGCTTTTCCTGTAATTTATTCGTAAATTTATTGTATTTAATTGTTGTTGAAAAACAGGGTTTAGTTGATTTACAAATAAATATAGTCTTTCAGCGATGATGCTGCTTCAGCAATTTTCTCGTCAAGGACTTTCAGCGACTGAACAAGTAGACGGTAGCATGTACGGTGACGTAATCGGTCCACATATTCAAGTCATCAGCACGTAGTTGTTGCGATAAAGATAGGGCACGTTTTGCATCTTACATAACATAAGACTTCGGAAGAGAACATCGCTGATTTTCAATATATATATATATATATATATATAATTTAAGAATCACGCTGACGCAGAGGACTTTCATTGTAGCGTTACGGGACTTTGGATTATACTGAAGCATTGCAACCAAAGTCCATCAAAACTATTCAAGTTCATTCAGAACAAAACGTTGTACCTAAAAATGGGAGATTTTGGGAAGAAAATAACACACTTGAACAATTATAATTCACTGTTTGTTGAGAAACGTCTGTTGAAAGGCCGAGATATTATCTGAATTGAACGGTACGTGAGAAACACAACCTCTACACAAGACAGGCGGCAGTAATAAGAATAGAAGACCAAGAAAAGAAAGCAGAAATCGAGAAAAGGAATAAGATAAGGATGCAGTCTGTCGTCCATGCTGTTTAACTTACATATAGAACAATCGATGAAGAGAGTTAAATACTGGAGAAGATATAAAAACCTTACGCTTTGCCGACAATATTGTAGTACAAGGAGAATTAGAAGTAGACTTGTAAACTATAATAAATGGCATGAACGTTGTCCTGGAGAAAGAGTTCAATATAAAGATTAATAGAGACAAAACCAAGGTAATGGAGGATAGTATGGGAAACAGTGGAATAGCAAAGGCTGTTAGATTGGGAAGAGATATTTTGACGGAAATTAAGGAATTCTGCTACTTGTTACCACATCCTACACTTCCATTACTGGTCACTTTCTGTTTTTATATACAGATATTTACCTTTTCCTTGCTATCCTATTTCTCTTGAAGATGACGCGACTTAACCCGTACAAAGTAAACGAGACTCTATTAAGTACAGAGCGATTAATTTTCTTACGTTGGTGTTGGTGTGTTTATGATTACGTAACTTAATTGGGAAGCGTAATAACTAGGGACGGTAGAAGTATAGTAGACATAAACAGTAGGGTAGCACAGGCCAGAAGGGCATTCACGAAAAAGAGGGAATTATTTACGAGTAATATGTGTGAATATTATTAAATCGTTGCTAAAAATGTTCGTATGGAACGTGGCATTATATGGGTGCGAAACGTGGACGATAGGGGTTGGAGAAAGGAAAAGAATAGAAATGTTTGAAATGTAGTGCTATAGGCGAATGCTGAACATGAGATGGGTGGATACAATCACAAACGAGAAAGTTTAAAACAGAATAGGGGAAGAGCAAACAATATGCAGGATGTTGACTAAGAGAAGGGATACATTTTAAGACGCGAGGGTCTTGTAAAATAGCATTAGAGGGAAGTGTGTGGGGAAATCACAGAAGAGGTAGACCAAGGATGAAATACGGTAAGCAGAATAGGGAGGATCTAGATTGCCCTAGTTATAAGGAAATAAAAAGTCTTGCGCAGGAAAGGTTAACTTGGAGGGTTGCATGAGACCAGTCTTAGGACTGAATACCACAACAACATTGATATAGAAACGTTGTACGTGAAAAGGGGGAGGTTCGGGAAGAAAATAAGACGGTTGATCGAGTAGAATTCACTGTTAGTTGTGACTGGTCTCTTGAAAGGCCGAGATACTATCTAAATGTTTGCAAACTTTCTGTTTAAAGATAACTGTGTGTATGATCATGAGGATTTCTTCAATCTATTATAAAATTTCCGGTCCTAAAAATACGAAAAATATATTTATGCAACCAATAAATGAAGCTGAAATAATTATAGTAATATTAAATTTGAATTGTTCCTCGGCAGCAGATATATATTGGTGTAACTAATAAAATGTTAATAGTATGTAATTCTTTATTCTTCTATGGATTCTCTACTTGAAATAATATTTAATTAATGTCTTTCCTTCTGCTCAAATTTTTCCCGATGCTTTGAAAATCGTAATTCCCCTGTTTAAGTAAGGGTCCGTAATATCAAATTAAAGGCCCATTTCTCTCGTCTCTATTTGTTCTAAAATATTTGAAAAAATAATATATATCAGATAAAATCTTTTACCGAATAAATAAAAGAATTTATGAACAGCACAGTATGGCTGATTTTAAGGGAAAGTTCACAGATTGCACAATGTGTACGACTTCATTAAAAATATCCGGAAATGATGGGATGAAGGACCGACGGTAGCGGCAATATTTGCTGACCTCTCTGAGGTTTTCGTTACGGTGGATCACCAAATATTAGGGACAAAGTTGCAATATTATGGAATTGGGGAAAATCCGCGCCAATTTTACTAATATCGTATCTTACACAGAGTAAAATAACGAGCAGTACTTGAAACTAACGACGGCCAACTTAAGTTATCCGATTGGGAGTTTATAACGTGTGGAGTTCCTCAAGGATCAATTCTTGGGCCTTTACTTTTTGTTCTATACACAAATGATCTTCCAGGATACGTAAATCCTCCAAAATCGATTCCCTACAAATATAGTCATTGCAGTTAAAATATTCGATAATCTGGTTAATAAAGTAGACAGCAGCACTCTGGACAGTCTTAATGTACGGATTAATGTGCATAAATTATCTCTCAGCCTAGATAAGACTAAGTTATTTCAGTTTAGTGCTGATTCTAATAATAGACCCGTAGACAAATTATCAGCAACAGCTTCAGCCTTTCCTGGGCTTTCGGATTGATGATAAATTAAAGTGGAATGAAAATTGTAGATCTGCTTGCAGGAGTTCATCTTTTATTCTCTAAAAACACCAATGCAACACGTTGACCAAAAGTACTTAAAAATGGTTTACTTACCGCATTTTCATTCAATTATGTGCTGTGGCATCTCTAATCGGGGGAAAATTCTCCAAGCAGTAAAAACTCCAATGCGTGTGTTTGTGTTTCTCAGTGTGTGTTCGTGCTCTCTAGTACTTTTTATTTAATTAATTTATTTGAAGATTATTTGTAATTAATTATGCATCTTATTTTGTTATTTGTAATGTATGACTTTTCCTCTTTCTTCAAACGACGACTAATGGAATAAACAATAAATCTAAATATCACAAGAAGTGAATGGAATGTGGGGACGCGGAAGGTAGAGCAAAATAGCCAAGGGTTAACTAGGGCACCCGGGCTATGGTTCAAGGATCCTACCCGGGTGTTTCACCTAATGAGATGCAGGGAAACCACTAGAAGACCTGCATCAGGTAGGTCGGGCATTGGGTACTATTCTCACGCCCTTCCAAATGACGGGTGACGAGTTTGTATGTTTTTGTTTTTGGGCTAACAGGCTACATGAGGTTGATCCCCTTTAAGAGCATAGGAAGGGAATTGAAAAAACTCATAGAGATTATAAGTGAGTGAGTTGGTGACGTCACAGTGAGATATATCTGTAATTACGAGTCGGAAAAAATACAAGTGTTGGAATCAGTTCAGTTTAGTGCTGATGTCTAGTAATAGACCAGTAGACAACTTCTCAGCTAATGCACCTTTCCTCGGCCTTCGGATTGACGATAAATTAAAGTGGAATGACCATATAGATCTGCTTTCCGGAAAACTAAGTTCAGCTTGTTATTCTCTGAGAACACTAATGCAACGCGTTGACAAAAAGTACGTCAAAATGGTTTATTTCGCGTATTTTCATTTGATTATGAGCTATGGCATCTCTAATTGGGGAAACTGCTCCAGGAGTAATGAAATATTTAAGTTGCAAAACTGTGCAATTAGAATACTTTCTAGCATGAATTCTAGATCGAGTTGCAAACCTTTCTTCAAAAGTTTGCAAATACTTTCTTTACCAAGCGTATATATTTATGAAATATTAAAATTCGTTTCAAACAAATGGCGAGTTTCATGAATACGCGACTAGAAATCGTTCAGCTCTAAGGTCGGACAAGCATCGCCTTGCTCTACACCAGAAAAGTATTCACAATACCGGGATAATTTTATACAACAGCCTTCCGCCAGAGGTTAAAAATAGTACCTGCAAAAGCTTCGTGAAGCAGAGTAAAACTATTCTTTTAAATGGCGCGTTTTACTCGGTACAGGATTTTCTTAATCGTCCTTCTAGTATTTAAATCAAGGTTCCTGCAAAAAGTGTTGAATGAGCTGCCTTATAAAATAGCACATCACATATCTTAAAATTTCTATTCAGTTTTTTCTGCTCTTTTGTTTGTTTGTTTCATGTATTGCCTGGAGCTACTACAGAGGGAAGGACAGTTTCCTGGTCGCAGAGCTCCAAGTAGTTAAAACTCCATTGCGTGTTCCTCAGTGTGTGCTTGTTTGTGTTTCCCAGTGTGTGTCCGTGTTGTGTTTATATTGACTTTTGTCTATATACATCTTTTACTAATTTATTTTAAGTTTATTTGTCTTTAATTATTTACTTTATTTTGTTCATTTTTAATTTTTAATGTATGACGTATCCTATTTCCTCAATCGAGGATTAATGGAAACAATAATAAATCTAAATCGTGATGAGTATCAGTAAATGGCAAGTAAGACGTGATTCACTTAGTTCCATGACATATACCCGGAATAATATATATTTTTTAAATCGTTCTTAGAACCCAAGGGTTAGGGAGGCCCTACAACGCGCTCCATACCGTTTGAAATTACGTTAATGTCGAATTAAATAGTGTACCGGGCATGGCCGGGCACCTGGCTGGTAAATAAATATGAATCACACATCTGATTGATAACACGTGAAAATTTATGTTTTATTAATCTTAATTTTTAGACTGGGAGTGTCTTGTTGCAAAGCCGAAGGACGCGTAAGAGGAGAGGAGATGAGATGAGACACCCGCCACATTAATGGCTCCGGTTTTTTAAACCTTCGATTTACGGACGTTGCTAAACGGACGGAATTCCGTAGGATGGTCCAAGGTCAGCAACGGACGATTCCGCTGAAGACATTCTAATGTAATATGCAAATGGTGTGAGGCAATCTCAGGGCACATCCGTGAAAAGGACAGTAGAACAGAATCCGCTTATGAAAGTACGCAACTTTCAAGTAACCGTACTCGTTAAACTAGATCGTTTATTCCGAAGTCATTACAACGGTGTAATGTCTCTAACTTTCGTAAATACCCATGTAACACTCTCTTTTCTTCTTATGTTGCCAGATTTTTTAAGCGAAACTTTATTATCTCTTAATAGAAACCTTAATGTCAGTGCTTTGTCTCCGGATTCTACTTCCCAGAGTAATTACTTAAGGGATTAAAAGACAGGATAATGCAATAATTTTTTAACAGAACTAAACCAACATGGAGACAACGCTAGAAAGGGAAACGAAAAAGGAGGGCGGAAATGGAAATAAGACAGTCGTTTGAGAACTGTTTGAAGTTATCGATTCCCAGGATGCAAGTCAGAAAACTACACTGTATTATGTGAAGTAACTGCCACTGTAACAATTTGTAATGGTTAAGAGTGGTACTCAAGCATTTTTCACCATGACAAATAGGTTAGAAAAATTTACTTGTTATTTGGTATCATGAACCCTATTTCATCCCCGAGGGCTCATGGAATTAAAATAATTCTAAAAACTTCTAAACATCCTTAATAATGAAGTTGTTAAAAATTAATACCTCTTCTTATTTTTATACTCGTTGACAAACATTCATGGGTAGACTTCTGTTACTTTTTTATTTCAGAGAAGTATTTACTTCTAAACTAAGTTAGTGGTCATGCTTAATTCAAGCCCAGTAAAGCATATAGTTAATTTTTTAGAAGAAATACAAGAAAGGAAAAATGTCAACCGGGCCAGGGAATCGAACCCAGGGCCTAGCGATCGATTCCCTGGCCTGGTTGAAAATTTTCCAATTCTTGAGAAACAATCTCATGGTTTCGGAATATTAAGCTAGTCGGAATAGTGAACTTTAAAACTTAATTTATTGTTGGTTAAATAATTGATTGTTGTTTAAAAAATCTATTCTGTTTGTACCTTTCCAATATCAGTCCTTGATTTAATTTAAATATATATAGATAGATACAGAAAAATTTCAGAATTGAAAAATGGCGCCCAACCTGGTTGCACGGGATTAGAAACAGTAATTTGGAATGGGGAACACAAGAATAGTACGCAAACCAAAGAGGAATCACCTTATATTATATAAAATATTTTATACATTATTATATATATATATATAATATCAAAATATATATGACGTATAAAAATAACTGTATAGAACATTTGTCAATGAAATGTAACGTAAGTATTTACTTTTCTAACACAAAGTATTTCAGGACTAGAGAAAATGGAATAAAGAAAATCAATAAATTATGAATGTTCCAAATACAATTCTCGGATTTCAACTCGGGTCAAAGTTTGTTTACACGGCGTTTCGACGGCAAGCTTCGCCACAGTCGTCAGGTAAACTGTTTCAATTACAACTCTGGGGTTGCTACGCGACGTTTCGACAGCAAGCTCCGTCAATGAAGGAAGAAAAGTGATCAAGGGAGGAAGACCCCCAAAAACTGGCCCGCCTGTTCGTCTTACTGAAAGACATTATTTCCCAACGCATATCCCAGCCACAGAAAAGAAGAAGTTTCCATCCCAGTAGAGTGTGTCGAGTTTTTCCCGGAAGGGACGAAATTGGTAGGAATGGAAACAGTGCAAGAAAACATCCTGAAAACTGCTTCGAAATTTATCACACAAAGAGAAAGTACTAGATTTTGTTTATTTTATAATAATATTATTATTTGTTCAAATTAGGAATGTTTATATTAATTTATATTATGTGTCACAGTATGATCAGGCATTATTAAATAAATACCTGTAATCTGTTTATTATATTATTAAATAATTTTGTATGACGTACGTTTTTTCCTATCCATTTTTAAGCCAACCATTTTAAAAAGCCACCCTAGGGAAAATTTAGCCACCACTGAAGGGGTTAAAACGATGCTGGCCCACCCATTGACCTCAAAGTTGGGGTAACAGGGATCTGATCACCAGAGAGGACCACGTCAGGACACTTCCAGACATCAAAAGTAGCTTATAGAACCTTTTTTTGGCGGGAGGTTAACAGGCTACATGAGGGTGATCCTGAAACAGGCAACTCCCCTTTAATAGAATAGGAAGGGAATTGAAAAGGGGGGACGCGGAAGGTAGAGCAACGTAGCCGAAGGTTGAATAGGGCCCCAGGGCTATAGTTTAAGGATCCTACCAGGTGTTTCACCTAAAGAGATGCAGAGAAAACCCTAGAAAACATGCATCAGGTTGGTCGGGCATTGGGTACTATTCTCACGCCCTTACAAATGAGTTTGCTGTGGGGTCGCAGCATTCCCTTCTCCGCGTCCCCACGAGTTTTGGGAAACATTTGGCCGACTTATCCAATGGGATCAGCGGACAACTCTTGCCCTATGGTCAAGGTCTTCGACCCCGATACATATGTGGGAGCCAGCGGAATTCCACCTCAACACAGAACGAGAGACGACTTCAATTACACCACACGCTACGTCATCACAGCTTCAGCTGATCCAGACGCAAACTCTGCTACATCGCTGACTACTTAAGTTATCTCTGCACTTCGGGAGAAGACCAAGAAGAGACGACGTCACGCAATACACACTAGCTTTTTTATTATATAATTTTCTTGGCTAGTAATACGCAATACAGTTGCTCTCAAGTCTTCATGTCTAATGCTTTGCATTGTTAATCACGGCCGCATTTTTTTTTCGGTTAACAGGCTACATGAGGGTGATCCTGAAACAGGCAACTCCCCTTTAATAGCATAGGAAGAGAATTGAAAAGCGGGGATGCAGAAGGTAGAGCAAGGTAGCCAAGTGTCAACTAGGGCCCACGGGATATGGTTTAAGGATCCTACCCGGTGTTTCACCTAAAGAGATGCAGGGAAAACCCTAGAAAACCTGCATCAGGTAGGTCGGGCATTGGGTACTATTCTCACGCCCTTTCGAATGACGGGAGACGAGTTTGCTGTGGGGTCACAGCATTCCCTTCTCCGTGTCTCCACCAATTTCAGGAGGCAGTTGGCCGACTGATCCAATGGGATTAGCGGACAACTCTTGCCATATGCCCAAGGTCTTTGACCCCAGTACATATACCTCCTAAAATAGGTGAAGGTGTCTCGGCATGTGAGAACTTTGATAAAAAGTACCCAGAGAGAGTGCGAGGCATCCCCGACATGATCAGGTGAGCCCCGCATTCACTCTGGGCTGAAGCGCCTGAGAGAGAAAACTCCCACAGCGCCCTTCCTTCATCCTTCGACGTGACCACATCTTTTTTTTTTGGGGGGGGGGGTAACAGGCTACATGAGGGTGATCCGGAAACAGGCAACTCCCCTTTAATAGCATAGGAAGGGAATTGAAATGGGGCCAAGCGCAATATCACTTAGCAGTCACTCTGGGGTGAAGCAGCTGCGAGAGAAACTCCCACAGGCATTCCTCAGGTAGTTATGGAACCTATTATTCCAATTGCTATTTCAATAAATAAAAATTTTAAAAACATCTAAATAAAACATTGCCTGTACGAAACTGGTCATTGAATTGTTCAATTAAAATATTTGATTATGAGACTTTTGTAAATTTACTAAATTGTTGTGTTCAATGCAGAAGAGAATCAAGTTACGTTGCTTGTGTTTTGCACTGTGATGGAGTGAGGTTCTTCCTTTGTGTACAGTGCTTACTTTCCCTTCGGTCTGTTTTTAGATCTGTGAGGAATAATCGTCAGGAGCGTAAAGTGGTGGTTGTTCCGTGAAGGAGCTGCTAAATCACGTAGCGCCTGGTGCTAATGAAGAGCGACGGAAACAGCTTCGCGCCTCCGCGGAGCTCCAAGGTCGGTCGCAACGCCTCCTTCAACCCGAAATCTCGCTAACAGCTTCTTCTATCCTTCTCTCTCTCCCTCTCTGCTCTATGGGTGCTCGTGCGTGGGAATCTGCAACTACCAGAGTACTCCACATGACGCAGCCATCCTTCCTTGTCGGAGGCGTAGGAGGAAAATAGAGGACCGACCTCGGCAACTGCTCCCAACAGCTCAAATTAATGACGTGACTCAAGCACGACGACGTCTCTCCCTGCAGTTCACGAACCCACCGTTTTTACTCGTTCTTAAGTCTGTTAACAGCTTTTGTGAATTTAATGGAACAATATTATCCTTCAACTTTTCTTTTGCCCTTCCGTCCATACAGAATGGTGAAAAACAGTCACGCTCTACTTTACACATGCGATTCACAGTATGTTGTTGTGATATTCAGTCCTAAGACTGGTCTGATGCAACCCTCAATGCTAACCTATACTGCGTAAACCTTTTCATTTCCTCATAACTAGAAAACCCACATCCTCCCTAATCTGCTTAGCGTATTCAAACCTCGGCCTCCCTATTCTGTTCTTACCCCACACACTTCCCTCTAATGCTAATTTTGCAAGACCCTCGTGTCTTAAAACGTGGCCTATTAATCTACCCCTTTTCTCGTCAACGTCCTCCATTTTAGAACTTCCTCGTTTGTGATTCTATCCACCCATCTCATTTTCAGAATCCGCCTATAGCACCACATTTTAAAGGCTTCTATTCTTTTCCTTTCCCCAACTCCTATCGTCCACCCATATAACGCCACGTTCCATACGAACATTTTAGCAACGATTTCCTAATATTCACACTTATGTTACCCGTAAGTAAATCCTTCTTTTTCGCGAAAACCTTCCTTGCCTGTGCTATCCTACTCTTTGTGTCTACTATACTTCTACCATCCCTAGTTATTATGCTGCCCAAGTAGCAGAATTCCTGTATATATCTGTATATAAAAACAGAAAGTGACCAGTAATGAAATTCTCTTCCTTGTCTTTACAGGGGGGGCAAGAATAGATCTGGTAACAAGTAGCAGGATTCCTTAACTTCCGTCAAAATATCCCTTCCCAATCTAACTTCCTTTGCTATTCCATTTTTTCCCATACTACAGTCTATTACCTCGGTTTTCCCTTTATTTATCCTCATATTGAACTTTTTTTCCAATACAATGTTCGTGTCTTTTATTACGGTTTCCAAGTCTTCTTCTGACTCCCCTAATACTACAATGTCGTCAGCAAAGCGTAAGACTTTTTTTTCTTCTCCTTGAAATATTATTCATTTTCCATATTCCATTTTAACTTTCTTCATCGCCTGTTCTATATATAAGTTAAACACCCTTGGCAACAGACTCAGTCCTTGTCTTACTCCTGTCTTGATTTCTTCTTTCTTTTCTTGGTCTTCTATTCTAATTCCTGCCGCCTGTCTTCTGTAGAGGTTATGTATTAGCCTCCCTTCTGGATATTTTATTACAGTGCTCTTCAAAGACCTTAATAGTGTGTTCCAGTTCACATTATCAAACGCTTTTTCTAAATCTATAAATGCCAGGAACGTAGGCCGGGTTTATTGTATCCTGTCTTCTAAAATTAATGGTAGAGTCAATATTGTTTCTCTTGTCCTTATATTCTTCCTAAAACCAAACTGATCTCCTTACAGTTACTTCTTTGATCTTTTAACAGTCCAACACATCTGCTCGGGCTTTTTGGCGTCGCGGAATCAAAAGAACGGCTGGAGACAGCATTTGAGCCAGGGGCAATAAATCCCAGACTCAACGTCGCGCCTTAGGGTGGCGTGTTTTCCCTAAGTGTAACCATGAATGTGATTGGTCAATATCCAGCCCTGGCACCTGAATAATATGGACGAAAGACGTGGGGAATAGAATTTTAAAAATTCTAGCAGAGAGAGAGAGATTTTTTCACATCGTGCGAGAGCGCTGACATGTGATTAGAACAGATCGATAGTAGGAAGAGATTTACACAAGAGATTTTGGACAGAATTTTGGAGTTGGTGAGAAATTCCGCCTACGCTAACGCTAATCTTCTCACTCATGACTGGCGTTGAAATTGTGGAACGGGTGATTTTGAAATGCTTGCTGAAACAGGAAGAATAGGAGGTCGGCATCTGTAATATCAAGAGTGGACGAGCAGCCAATTAGGAAGAAGGAACTGGAACCTACATTAAGCCAACACGGTAAATTACAAATACAATCCTTTTTGCTGATTTCCTGTAGTGCCTGGTCCGAGTAGAAAATATTTTTCTTCTATGAGAAGGCGTAACTTACTTGGGAAGCGTAATAACTAGGGATGGTAGAAGTATAGTAGACATAAAGAGTAGGATAGCACAGGCAAGGAAGGCTTTCGCGAAAAATAGGGACTTACGTACGGCAATGAAATCGTTACTAAAAATGTTTGTATGGAGCGTGGACAATAGGAGTTGGGGAAATGAAAAGAATAGAAGCCTTTGAAATGTGGTGCTATAGGCGAATGCTGAAAATCACAAACGAGGAAGTTCAAAACAGAATGGGGGAAAGGTGAACAATGTGGAGGACGTTAACTTAGAGAAGGGATAGACTAATATGCATGATTAAGACATGAAGGTCTTATACAATTAGCATTAGAGGGAAGTGTGTGGGGTAAGAACAGAAAAGAGAGGCCAAGGATGGAATACGCTAAGCAGATTGGGGAGTCTATGTGATGTGTTAGTTATAATGAAATGAAAAGGTTTGCGCAAGATAGGATAGCATGGCGGGTTGCATCAAACCAGTCGTAAGTCTGAACACCACAAAAACCCAACAACTAAATTCAATATCAATTTAAAGTGGGAAGGTGAACGTCTGGCGTTCATAGTTTATAATTAAGACAGTTAAATAATTGTCTTTTCTTTTAGCTCTGTGTCCTAATGTGTGTGTTTGAAATTGTCTAGAACATTTTGAGTCATTTGAACCTTTGTTTCACGATGTAGTTATATTCATTACCGTAAAGAAAAACATTTGTAGCATCATTTTTCACCATCGTGCTTTATTTCTCAATTCATTTCCTTGAGTCCTCTATACTCTCGCTTGCATTCCATTATTCCTACTTACAAACCTCTTACAGGTTGGTTGAACAAGTTTTAAATAAAAATGTTTTTAATTTCTTGTTTTTGCAATCCATCCAAGCTTGATTACCGTCCATCATGATGGATTTTCCCTCATCAAGATCTAAAAAATACCTTTCCTCAACTCCATTCCTTTATCGGAGTGAAATTTATTCCATTTACCATGATAATCCATCCGACGTGTGATTTACTCGTCTCATTTTCTCGCCACTTCAAAAGCAAAGCTCATCGTTTGTATTTTGGGGATTTCCAATCGCGTACCTCGGTAACATTGAAAATAGAATCGTTGTTACCGTGGCAACTGTCTCGTTAAGCTGCATATTCATTTGCCTTTGTGACTCTCCGGACCAATTTGCAGAACTCCCCTGACTCTGGAAATAGAGTCGTGCTGAGCTATTCTCGAGGATTTAATCTTTACAGCCGAAACGACTTACACCGGCGAGGAACTTCACCGAACCTAACCTTCCTCAAGAGCGGAAAAAGAAAACAAACATTTCTGTATGTTTCTTTTAAGCGGATGAAATATTTTTTATCAATTTTAAAATTAAAATATTAAATTGCAGGGAGAAATATTTTATAAAGTATGTACCTAGTAACGTTTCTGGAAACCCTTGTTGCTTTCGTCAGGTGTTATCGAGTGGCTCATAACAATTAAGAACTTTTATTGATCATTAGAAAAAATAACTAAATTAATATGGCAGAAATAATTTATGAAGTAAGTACCTAGTGACGTTACTGGAAACCCTTGTTGCTTTCGTCAGGTGTGTGGTGTTTAGCCTTTGTTTACACCGCAAAAATATTATTATAACAAGGAATTGTTAAATAATAAAAAGAGTATATTTAATTTGAATATATTCCATTTAATTATGATGATATTACATTATAAAATTTCGATTAGAAATATAACTCAAATTAAGTTTTAGTAAAAATATTAATTTACGAGTAAAATGTATAATCAAATTGGCTCAGTCGGTAAAGCAAAAAGAATCTATGCAGCTTCTAAAAGGCTGCTCCCGGGAACGCGGGTGACGAACGATATAATTGAAATTTAAACAATCGCGAATCAACGAGAATGGTTTAAGTGGAAACCGGGTAAAAATGCCGTTACCAGATGTTCTGCGTGGTGACGTAGTTCTTGGTTTGCCGTTGCCGGATGTTCCTTTGCTGGACACGTCTCCCCTAGCGCCTCTTCTTCAGGTTAAATCTCCATCAAATGTTATCTTTTTGTTTTCCGTACTCCCATCAAATGAATCTTCTTTCTCAAAACATGCCGAATTTAACTTTTACGCATGTTGCTTCTTCAGCCACTCTCTCTCGTCCCGCCTTTCTCAGGACAGCTCCCCGGACCAACTGTCCAAATAACAATGCACTCCAGGCAATAAATAATGTTGTAAACGGCGACGTTTCCCGCCTACTCGGCCTCACCAAACCACCCTCGTTTTTCGTCCTGCTGTACGCAAATAACAAAAACTAAATTATTTTTGCTTTACCCGTTCAATGTAGGGCTCATGAGTCACCACAGGTGTTATCGAGTGGCTCATAGCTATTAAGAAATTTTATTGATCATTACAAAAAAAATAATTAAATTAATCTGCCTTGATATTATAAATAAAATACTCTCGTTGTTGCTGAAGCAAGAATAATATTTTAAATAATGAATTGTAAATGTCCCGTAAGTTGGGGACGAAACGTTTCAAAAATTTAAAATTCTTCTATTTATCACTTTTGGCCATTCTTTGCACCTTCTTGATGATCTACCTATTCTAATAAAGATAATTTGGTCTGTATTAGTCTCAAAAAGGCTGGTGTTGTAGGGGAAAACTTACCATTTGATTCATCTGACACGTCTTCACGAGATTTCCTCCTCGCCAAAGTTATTTCGTCATTTTATATGAATCGCACTTCTATCAATTTCTAATCGTTCCTTTTCGTTGATTAATCCAGGTAATAATTTTTTTAGGAAATATAATGGAGTTATTGTCTCCCCTGTTAAATTGCAATAATTTTATGGGAGTGTTAAAAACCTTGGTGCTGTACGTTATGGAGGCGGCTTGCTTTATAAATAGAAAACAGGAATTTTTCCTCCATGTGGCTGGCTTCCTGTTACTTTATCCTAAATATCTGCACGCCATTTCGTGGTTAAGACGAGGCAGGGATCGCATGTCTTCAAGTTTACTTAGAAAGCAACCGCTTAGAATTACGCTTCCATAATTAGAAACGTGCGGCAAATATTCTGTCCTTTTTTTAATATAAGAGAGTTTGAGAGAGAAAAATGAGTCAAAAATATGATTTCTACACGACGCCTGGAACTATATTTAATCTGTTTTACTTCTTCTTTTCCTTTTCCTTGGTTCTGCAGCCCATATGTGATATTGGCCTACCGGTCGACTACGGACTCTAATCGTGCATGACACATTATGAATTTGGAGCGACACGTTGCCAGCAGTCTTAATCCCAGTCTCCGTGACCGTGATTACCATTAATTACAAATTTTAAAAAATATCCAGTCAAATTTTCAGCATTTTTTTCCTTCGACTGGTGCCTGAGGAAGCCCAAAAATGTTGACGAAACATTGTAGAGATATTAAATAAATATTAATATTGCTTTCTAACAAATTGGCCGGAATATTTGATTTACTTCTTTTGTGATATCTTCCTAATCTACGACACCATGACGGCAACAAACATCCAAGTCCTTGCAATGATTAGAAACCTGGGATCTCAGTACTGTGAGGCAGCGACCAGTTGTACAAAGAAAACTGATCTGTTCTATTTAAACACAATTTGTAAAATGTAAGAACATGTTGGTTTTCAATTCATAGCCTATGCGACATTAAACATAAAGATAAAAAATAGGATTGATAGGGAAAACGTTGACGATCGAGGAGAAAATATAAGAAATTTATTTGTAAACTTATGTCGTATAAGAATTTTTATTATTCATAATCTTGAAAACATAGTGAAAAGTAAAAATGAGTTTGGAACTGTCGGGATAACGTTTGCTGAATTATTAAACTCTTTAAAGGAAAGTTTTTCGTTAGTAGCACGATTTTAATGGAACAAAAACAACACTGCATGGACACTTTTTACTTCTCGGGGTAATTCACGGTAGGAAGATAAAGAAGAAAATTTAAAATAATGGCTAGATATGAATGTAATTTTCGCAATAGTTTATATCAAATAACTTTTCCTTTCTTTAGAATTAGGTCACGAAATCTCTCTCTCTCTTTCTTTCTTTCTTTCTCTTTCTCCCTCGCAGAATTTACCTTCTTACAATTCTGAACTTTTCAGCAAGAAAATCACTGTACTCTGCCTTTTAGGACGACTTCACTTTATTGCTTCCAAAAACCAATCCAGAAGTATTCCTTTTAACAATTGTCACGGTAACCGGAAAATTTTCTATTCGGCAGAAGGTCCGAGACACTAAATTATGCTAAACTTCTTAGCTGTCCCCCCGGACACCCCTCTTTACAGAGTCTAGCCCCGCAACACAAGGCGTGACAAAATACTCTACACGGCCCAGTCTTTAAATTTGAAACAAATATTCTGGGAACTCTCAATTTCGCCCTCAATAAACGCATGACGACGGACATACGACAGCGTATTTGACGAAGATAGCTGACAAATTGTCAGTATAGTGATGTAAGTGAATCATTTGTATAAAAAACAGTAAAACTATTAAAAATGGTATTTAGGATGTGAATCAGCGCGACAGAGCCAGTGAAATAAATATTGAGCGATTTATTACAGTCTTGACAAATAGACGTTAATTTGTTTCATAAAAGCATTTGCGACGTATTTCCATATGTCTGTTATTATTTATTTCCACGTTATGGCGAATTCGTGATTCGACGCGTCCATCAGAATTAAAGTGTACGACATTAGCGAGTTATTCTCTCTCCTCTCCCCCTCTCTCTCTCCCTATTGGCGGTTTACTGGTGCCATAAACAAGTCGTCCAGCAAAATGGAAATTATTCTCTTTTTCTCCTCCTCCTCCTCTTCTACTTGCAGTGAGTGTGTGAAAATCCTGTGTATTCGTAAATCGGGAGAACAGAGAGGTACATAAACAGACCGCAGACGCTGAGGAGGAGATGAAGGGGAAAAAAAATTGTTTAGTCGTGATTAGGAAGGTCCTGGGACTAAGTGAGGCATCTGTTTGTTTTGGTTGCCGCTGACGCAAACTCCAGACTGCTTCGTGGTCATTGCACCTCAAAGGCCAAGATTATCCAAACGACGACTCGAGGGCGACTTTTTATAAACTCTCCCTGTAATAAACCAGGATATTTTTTAAGAGAAGGAGACGGTTGGTCTTAAATCCCATATAAACAGATCAATTACAAATGAACGTAGTGTGACAAGGAATTCTCACACGGACACACGAATAGAAAGAGAGGGGAGAGGCGAAGCAGAGAGAGAGGAAGAAAAAAATGTCACAAACCTTGTTTATCACCAGTGAATTTTTCTTCTTCTTCTTCGACTTTTCCCCCTATACAGGTTTTCTGTCTTCAATTTCCATTTCTGTCTGTCGTTCAAATCTCCCTCTTCCAAATTCTTATCTTCCATTATGGTTTTCCACTTTAATCCCCGTTTATTTTTCCCAGGAGGTGACCATTGGCATATTTATTTTGTCCATCTTTCGTTTTACATTCTTTGTACATGACCACACCATCTAAGAGTTTTTATTTTCAATCCTTTTAACAACGGACGTAGTTAAGTTCATTTCTTTCCAAATGATCTCATTTCTAATTTTATCCTGTCTTGTTTTTTTGAAGACTTCTCCTCAGATAATCGAATTCTACTGTTCTAATTTTGTAATTCTGTCAGGGGCCACGTTTCACTTCCATAACATAGAATGTTCTGTATTATGCTCTTATAGATTTTGAGTTTTTTTTTGATAAATCTTTGTTCTAATTTATTCCGTATAGAGTCTTGGTAGCATTCTTTGCCATTGAAATTTTAGTTTATATATCTCTCTGACATGTTCCTCCTACATTTGTAATTATTGGCCCTAAGTGTTTAAAAAATTCACTTTTTTATTTTTCCTATTATGCCTTCCCCGCATTTTCCTACACACATGTATTCTGTCTTCTGCAAATTTACGTTCAGTTGCCATTTTTATATCCTTCCATGAGCTTATTTATCGTGTATGTCATGTCCTCTTCATCTCCTGCAAATATTACCTGAACAATAATGAATGTAGTGTCTTATCTCCTATAGTAATAAACATTCCAGAGCATTTAATACCATAATTTAAGTGCCTGATATTAAAAAGTGTCGGTGAATTTAGAGGACAAAAATAATATAAGATCAGACCGTTTGCAATTTGAGAAGCTCCTACTTGATCAAACATCACCAAGGAAGCATCAAGAAAAATAGCCTTTCAACCGCCCGCACTTTCTTTCTCCAACAATTAATATGGACCGACGAGTCATTGATGTGGACGCTGAGGCATGACGCTGGATATGACTGATCGTTTTCATCACGGCGTAGGAAGAAGAAAAATTGTGAGGCGAGAGGGAAAGGACTCGCTAAAAGACTATCAAAATAATATATACAATTTTTTTAGAAATTAGTTGGGTCAACACTTTGAAATTTTCAGAAATTAGGTGAGTCCCGTCGTTCTCCCTGACGACCGTCGAATAATTTGGTCCGAGGTAATCGTCTTTCACATTCGACCACAAAACCGCTTAAGACAGAAAGTGATAAAATTCAGAGGTATGTTTCCAGTACCAAACGTTATAACTTGAAATAGATCTTTGACGTATATGACTACTAATTCACAGTACAAAATGTTACAGAAAATCCATTCTAATTCAAGTCATGTTTTTTTAAAAAAATCGATAAATAATTCATTATTATTGAGAATTTCCTTCAATTTCTATGCCATAGAAGCTGCAAACAACAAGAAACCACAAAGCTAATTTCCTGAATCCTACTAGAAAAAAAACTTAATGACAAAAATTCTCTGACACGCTGTCCGCCATTGAAAACTCGAACAACTCGTTAAACGCTCGGTCTTCATCGGGTATGCCCGGCCTTAGCTTCTTCGAAAAAACCACGGTACATAACGTTCAGTTGAGTTCAAATTCGTTACTTAGTGTTACTTCTACACTTATAAATTTTATACTTCTGTAAATTAACATATTTTATGAACGGAAAATTATTGCCTCAAACTAAAATACGAACACATAGAAGGATGTTGACAATAAATGCGAAAGGTTTTTCTTTAATGCTTAATTTTTTCTCACATTTCAAGTAACCACGGCAGATTTCAAACTACATTTATATATGACAAACTTATAAAATCAAAGCTAAGATATTTTAATCATTAAAATTTAATAGAATTTTTTGTCAATTACATAAGTGAGAATTTTCGATATACTTGGTTACGTGTGTGTATTAAATTATTATTTTTTTGAATCTTATTCTTGTGACACTACAATAAAAGTGCAAAGTTTTTCATACATATTTTCAAAGAGTAGAGGATATATTTTAAGGTAAGTGCGCATGACGAAAACGGTCAGATTATGTAGCTGATTGGTGACGTCACAGTGATATATCTCTGGAATTGAAAATAATGTGGTTATAGGAATTGTGATGAGTATCTACAAATGGCAAATTCACACCGTTCAATTACATACATGCCCACGTGATAACAAGACTTTATGAAATCGTTCATAGACCCATGTTGAGGCAGTGCAGCTTTATTTCCCACGAAAGGAATACTGTGATAGTTCCTGTCGCTGCCGTGATTTCCTGTGGCTGTGATTGTTTAAGCTAGATGGGCACTCGCCACCTCTTATGGCCACGTGAGTGCCTCTAGACTTAGAGTGTTCGAGTGTCTATGAAGGACCGCATGCAGACTCATCAGTCTCATTCAGTAATAAACTCCGCTCAATTCTCTACATGAAAAAAAAAAAGAATCAGTTTTCAACAGGACGTTTTGAAAGACTATATTCGTTTTCCAGCTTGCCTACAATAAATTTTGCTGGGTTGAAGTTGTTCCTTTTTTCCCCACAGTCACAACGGCCTCCGGAAGTCACCCTTTGTTGCGTGAAACAACTCCCTGTTATCTTTCCCTTGTTCTCTCGAAACGTAACTTTTCCCTCCCAACTCCGCTTTCCCCCCCCCCTCCCCCTCCCTTCTGCTCTGCTGCAAACTTTATTTTATTCTCGCTTCTAATCGTCAGGTGGGTCTCCCTCTACACAGTTTCATCCCTGTACGCACCCCGACCACAAAACATTTTCCCTCCTAATTTCATTTTTTAAAGGTTACGACAGAATACGCCAGAATGAAACTTCAGTGCCCATTTTTGATTAATTTCCCGAATGAGTTATTTCTATTTGTTACAAACTTCCTGGTCGCAGTTATTATTAAATGTTTTTCTTGGGAGTGTTTTCTGAAATAGGATGCAACCTCCCCTATTGTACTCGTACGTTATTTCAGTTCCGTAGTCCGATTTTCTTGTAGCATCTATGAGACGCACTTTAGTTCCCCTCTATTTACCATAACACCCCATTACTCTACATCCAAAAAACATTTCATCATATTGGAGTTAAAAGAAGGCCAAAAACAGACAAAACGAATTAAAATTTGAAACTCATCACAGTCAATAGTGCGGTTTAGACAAAGACAGTAACTACAAATCCCAATTTTATTTTTAGAAATGCTTCACATTTAATGGAACATAAATACTCTGAATGTAAAAACGGACACTGATTTGCTCAGTAGTATATATAATATTTTAATTTATGAAATGTAATGTATGAAATGAATAATTGAGATTATTGTTATTTTTTAATTTATTTTCTTTTGGTTCTTTATTAACTGTATTCTTTGGCTCTACTATAATATCTATGGAATGTTATAAATTTTGTGCATTGTTATTCAATTCAACCTGAAGAGGGTTCATATCAGGACCAAAACTTGTAGTTGTTGTTAAATTATAGTTTTTATGATTCAAAAATTTGTTTTGTCCTTTTTTTAACTTATATTTAACTTACAGACATTAATAACTATTATCTCATATCCCTAGCGAGCATATTTTCTTGATTTATATAAGGTTAGATATGGGTGAAACGCAAACACCTTTAAGGCCTACCGAGTGCAAGGTCCAAACAGTGGGCTCAGCCGATTACTCAGCTAGTGTAATATAGACCGTTAGTTCTAGGTCTAGTAAAGGCCAGAGTGACTAGGGCGAGATATTGGATAGGAGACCATTTTATCCTCTGGGTCGGGTTAAACCTCCGTCACACCCGCCAGATTGTTTCTACCTGCTTACAAACCGGTTCCTTTTCAATCCGGGAAATATACTCTAACTAGCAGACTTGGGTGTGCCAGAAGTGAAAAAATTAAAAATATAAGATCGAAACATGATCAAGAAACGAAAGAGGTTGAAGAATTTAAGAACAGAATAAAATTTAAAAAAATTATTTCTCTTAAAAAGACCGATGAAACTTTCAACTTAAGCAGCTACAGCTGAAATTTAGTGTCCATGGGCGAGTAATCACCACTCATCACAATATCACGAGCCAGGGTGCTTCGGTTGCTAGTTAACTCAACCCAGCACTCAGATGTGATACGGCCTTTACCAACTTGGTCTATGCGGTAAAGTTATTTTCAGGAATCGTCAACTATGACTCACAGTACGATTCACCAATCACTAGTTGCTCTTCCGTTGCATATTTTTAGTGATTTGAAATTTAATTAATCTGTTTAGGTGTCTTAAAACAGCGAATGAATGAAAATTTTTTAATTATTTTTCATTAAAACAGCGACCCACAAATTATCGTAGAGATCGAAATAATTCATTTCGTAACAAATTAACTTATTATTGAAATGACTTTATTAGAAAAAATATATATCAGAATGGACCAGGGACTCGAATCCAGGACCAGTCGGGTGCTCTACCAACTGAGCTAATCCGAGTCTACGCCCAAGGGCCGATTCAACATCTCTCCATTCCCGTAAACCTAACCTAGTCTCGCCTACAAATTCACTAATCACCCTGGTCCGGTTGATATTATTCCATTCTTGTCATCCTTCTAAAATTAGCTGTATGCTTTACTGAGCTTCATTTGAAGAATTTAGATTTCCTTAGACTAAATATATTTCACTGGTTCTCATTTGGCCCGTTTCCTATTTCCGTAAACCTTCACTTCCCTGATGTTTCAGTTCTCAGTTCTGTTTGGATCTGATGCTTAAGCTGAAGTATAACGTGACGAATGATGATCCGAGCTGAGGCTAGGGTACCTCCCCCTCCCCTGCTGCACTTGAGTGGAAGAAGTAAGTGTGTTTGTGGAACTCTATTAACGGCAGGCATGGAATGGCATGGCATGGCATGGCGTGGCGTGTGGGATGAATGGCTCGCGACTGATGAGAAAGCGAGATCGGATCTGCTGGATCTGGCGTATGACAGGCGAGGCGAGGCGAGGCGTGGACCACGCCCTGGGAGCGATGACCTGCGCAAGTCCGGGTCCAGTCACGACTGCGGCGACTAATTCACACGGCAGTCAGCTAGCTCACTGGGTCAACAAGGTCACGATCACCGGCCCCTCAAGGTCACGTTCCACGAGGGTTGGAACTGCTGCTGCAATCCCTCTCACCACTCAGCCGGACAAAGTACATCACCCCATCCAGTTCGACGACCCGAAAATATTTGTATAAATGGCTCAGTACTCATGATGAAAGTTGCAGCGTTGTCAGATAAAACTGAATCTTAGCTGGGCAACAAACAGTTATAGATAACAGGAACATATCTCCTAGAAACTGGTCCCCACTCACTCCACTCTTGTACAGTTATTCAGACACAGTCCACAATGGCTGAATAAACGAACCCTCTGGCAATGAGCAGAATGCTCCACCCAAAAGAGGTACCCAAGTTAATTTCTAACTCTTGCAATCCAAGTTTCTCCTTGATTCCTTCTCCATATTCTTCTTAATCCATCTATTTACCTCAGGGACCATAAACGGAGCATTAATTCAAGAAGTATAATTTAGGCGAATTGTTTTTGTTGTGGAAATCCGTCCAAACACTGGTCTGATGCAACCCTCCATGCTAATCTATCTTGCGCAAGCCTTTTCCTTTCCTTATAACTAGCACAACCTACATCCTTCGTAATCCGCTTAGTGTATTCTATCCTTGTCCTCCCTCTTCTGTTCTTACCCCACACACTTCCCTTTACTGCTAATTTTACGAGACCCTCGTGTCTTAAAACGTGGTCTACTAATCTATCCCTTCTCTTAGTCAACGTCCTCCATATTGTTCGCTTTTCCCCCCTATTCTGTTTAGAACTTTCTCGTTTGTGATTCTATCTGGCCATCTGATTTTCAGCATTCGCCTATAGCACCACATTTCAAAGGCTTCTATTCTCTTCCTTTCCCCAACTCCTAGCGTCCACGTTTCGCACCCACATAACGCCACGCTCCATACGAACATTTTTAGCAACGATTTCCTAATATTCACACTTATATTGCCCGTAAGTAAATCCCTCTTTTTCGCGTAAGTCTTCCTTGCCTGTGCTATCCTACTCTTTATGTCTACTATACTTCTACCATCCCTAGTTATTACGCTTTCCAAGTAGCAGAATTCCTTAACTTCCGTCAAAATATCCCTTCCCAATCTAACGCCCTTTGTTATTCGACTGTTTCCCATACTACACTCCATTACCTTAGTTTTGCCTCTATTGATCCTCATATTGAACTCTTTCTCCGGGACTACGTTCATAGGTTTTATTACAACTTTTGCGTAGATCATAGATCATACGGGCTGGGACTATTTTCATAAATTTTTAACATATTGTTCAGTTCGGTGTTTGCCCTTGAGGTTACAAATTTGTCCTCATCCAATTCTTTTCCGCCGTAGTAGGTCGTTTCATTGTGGGGCCATTGAAGAGCGAGTTCATTTCCGAAGTGCCCCGTCACCCCGAGTCCGCCCCCGACGTGTCTCGTCCCACGCCTCGTCTGTCAGGCCCACTCTCTCTCTCTTTCTCTCTATCTGTGTCTCTCTCCCTCACTTCCTCCTCCTCCTCTTCACTCTCCTTGTGTATAAGATTTTCTCCATGCGACGCCTTCCCCGCCCTTCTAAAATTATCTTCACTCAGCAAACGCAGCAAACTAATAAATTCCTATTCATACTTCGTCTGCTTTATTATCCAAAATAATATGCTTCTGAAAATGAGCAAAGTTCTCATCCCCGGTCATTAAAATGTTCTATTATATTCTTTGATATTTTCTTATAATTCTGGTAACTGTTCTTTTTTACTTCTCATTTACGATTATGTATGTTTATTGTTTATTTTAACTTTCTCTCTATTTGATTTACTTCTATTTTAACAAAAGTATATTAATTAATTAGTATTTTCTTCTGTATGTATTTTCTGTGAATAGAAGTGCAATATTTTTTTCTTATTGATTTAATATTTTTTTTAATAATATAGTTATTATGAACAAGTGTTCCTATCTAACAGGTTAAATTAAGTTTAAATGTTATAAGATTATCAAACGGTATTTTTTCCTCTTTATTTAAGATTTAATCCATTATTCACTTTAAAATTTTGCTTTTTCTTCTAATTTTGTACTTTTCTAGTTCAATTATTATTATGATTAATTTTTATTTAATCAATGTAAATGTGACGTTTTGTCTCCTTCTCAAGACAACATCAGGTATAAAATTTAGCAATTATGTCCTTTACCCCTAGAAGGAGGTTGTCCGCGGCCCCAAATCCTTGTCATGTCAAAACTTCAATACATTTAATGATTTTTTTCCAACGAGGGACTCAATGAGTGGAGAACATGAATTATTAACTTTTATGTCTCAAAAGTGAGACGGAACTTTTCATTTATATTATTTAAATACCAATAAAATTTTTATGCTGACTTATTGACCGTATTTTTTTGTAAACTAATAGTCAGAAAACTGTTTGAAATTTATGATGTATTATAAGCTTTTTATAAGTGTTTCTCTTATTAAATCAATTAACGTCTTATATTAAAATAATAAAATGAAAAAATTTTCGACCTTTTTTTTCTGTCAGTTATTTTATTTTTTATTAAACAACGTTATGGCGCATATTCGTACCTTCCCTTATTGTTCTCACCTGTGTGTGAACGGCGTATGAAGTATTTTCATAAATGAAGCTTAATTTGTAAAGCAGTTATTTAAATTTCTTGTTTGTTTTTTAGCAGTAGAGAGCAAACGGACCGAATAATTATATTAAATCAAATTAAATACTTACGAATTTCATTAATTTAAACTAATATATGTATATAAATGATCACTGTTATCCTCGATTCAGAATGAAAAGGACTAGAATTTCCCTTAATAGTTTACTGATAGTTCTAAGGAATTGTCTATAGTACCACATTTCAAAGGCCTCCATTCTTTTCCTTTCTGTAATTCCTATCGTCCACGTTTCGCACCCATAAAACGCCACGCTCCATACGAACATTTTTATAACGATTTCCTAATATTCACACTTATATTACCCGTAAGTAAATTCCTCTTTTTCGCGAAAGCCTTCGTTGCCTGTGCTACCTACTCTTTATGTCTACTATACTTCTACCATCCCTAGTTATTACGCTTCCCAAGTTGCATAATTCCTTAACTTCCTTTAAAATATGTCTTCCGAATCTAACACGCTTTGTTATTGAACTGTTTTTCATGCTACACTTACTTTGGTTTTCTCTCTATTGATCCTCATATTGAACTCTTTCTCCAGGACTCCATTCATACCATTTATTATGGTTTCCATTCTGATTCCCCTTATACTACAATATTGTCGGCAATAGAATAGAGGAAAAGCGAACAATATGGAGGAACGTTGACCAAGAGAAGGGATAGATTAATAGATCACATTTTAAGACACGAGGGTCTCGTAAAATTAGCAGTAAAGGGAAGTGTGTGGGGTAAGAACAGAAGAGGGATGCAAGGATAGAATTTGCTAAACCGATTTGGCTGGAAGTCGGTTGTGAGTTTTATAATGAAATGAAAAGGCTTGCGCAAGTTAGGTTAGCATGGAGGGTTTCTTAGGACTGAAAACCACAACAACAACATTCATTAGAAATGTATTGTTTTGCCTCTTAGTGCCTTTACGGCGTTTGCGGTTTAATTACTCTGGAGTAGATTTTCGGTCGCAGGAACTAAACGAACAGAGAGTGTGACTTTATTGTGTGTGTACAATGCGTAGTGTGATTCAGCACTGAGAGGACCCTCGTCGTTCTCGTCCTCGTCGTGTGAATGATATCGGCAATGACCGGAGCGCAATCGCCTTTCCCTTGCACGAGGTTATGCGCCCGCCTATTCAAAGGGTTAGTAATTAAAATGTTCGAAAGGCCAGGGAAATGCGATGAGTTGCCGAATCACGCACGCATTGTGCGCGCAACTAGGCTAATAGCCAGCCATGATCGCTATAGACTTCCAGGCCTAATTGAACAGAGCCCGCAGCCCGGGCCAACGGCCGAAATTTCTCCTCCGCACGCCCACAACAACCTCCCGCCCGCGAAAATATACGGCACAATTACTACGGCTCCGGAAAAAAACACGCAACGGCCTCGATGCACCTTTAAAAAAAATAATACGAGGAAGTGAGCCATTAATATCATGAACACGAGACTCCGCCGCAGCAGGTGTTGAAATACAACAGCGGAGCCTCGCAAATATTACTCTTCCGAAAATTGGCAGGCATTTTGGATTGAAAATCACATACACTTGCACGCGTAAAAAAACGGTCTTACCATTTGGCACATTTTATATTAAATTTTGGTATTTTTATCCCTTCATACATGGAAATTTATCTATTTAAATACTTATTAAAGTACGAGATCTTTCCCGGAGAATGGCATGTATAAATTCCTCTCGAGTTTCGAACCGGGTCAAAGATTTTAACAGTGACGTTTCGATGGCTTGCTCTGCCACCATCTTCAGACTTAAGTGTCAAATTCGGTGAGTGTAGGCATTTATATAGTCTGAGGCAAGTCTGTGCAAGCACAAACCGCCTGTGATTGGTTAGATGTGGACGCGGGAGCGAAGGCGTCTCCCATTGGTATTTAAATACTTAACTGAAATTTGTAAACACAAGTTAACAGTCGTTTACAGACTGAAACGGTCCTTTGTCATCTTTGGAAGGTTTACTAGTAGTGTCTTTGAGGGCTAGTCGAGGGTTGTTCCAATAAAATTGTGTGAACGTCATTTAACAATTAGTGGAACAAATGCTGATTGGTTGAAGCAAACAGCACAGGACAATTGGTTTAGTATCACATGCGTGCAAATTAATACCACGAAAACAGAATATAATGCAAGTTCGGAGTGGAAAAGTTTTCTTTTTAGGGACCAGAGAGGCAAAATTGACTGAGAATGAGAAAAAAATCCGGCATACGTTCATGGCAGTCGTAGATTTAGGAAAGGTCTTTGAAAATGTAAACTGGAAGAGCCTACTGAGGATAATGAAGAGGATACGATAAAAATGCCGACAAAGAAGACTTATCCAAAACTACCCTAGACTACTCATGACTGGTCTGATGCAAGCAACTCTCCACGCTAACCTACCTTGCGCAAGATTTTTCAATACCTTATAACTAGCACAACACACATCCTCCCTAATCTGCTTAGCGCACTCCATCATTACCTCACTTTTCTATTCTTAACCCACACACTTCCCTCTAATGCTAATTTTACAAGAGTCTCGTGTCTAAAAACGTGCCCTATTAATCCATCCCTTCCTTTAGTTCTTCATATTTTTCGCTTTTCCCCTATTCTGTTTAGTACTTCCTCGTTTGTGATTCTATCCACCCATCTGATTTTTAGCATTCGCCTATAGCACCACATTCGAAAGACTTCTATTCTCTTCCTTTCCGCAGCTCCTATCGTCCACGTTTCGCACCCATATAACGCCACACTCCATACTAAAAATTTTAGCGACGATTTCCTAACATTCACACTTATATTACGCGTAAGTAAATTTACATAACCTTGTAGAGTGAGCAAAAGCCTATATTCGTAATAAACAGCAACAATCCTGAAAACAGGAAACTAGGGCGATAGAGAATAACATTGGAAACAAGACAGGCTGGTTAAATTACTAAATTAAATTTCACACACATATAGTGTTTCCGGGTGTCAAGAAACACGTATAAAAATGTGGTAAAAATTTGTTTGCGTACACATAAGCACTCAATTCGATTTTAATTAAACGAAGATATTTGAAACATCTCTTGCTTGACTTTGGCCAACGTCCAGCCATTTCTGATCATCACACCTTTCTTTATACGGGGTAACACACGTCTTCTTCCAGAGAAGTGAAACTTGACGTACAATCAATTAACACTTCCCTTTGAATAAATACGTACGTGCTAATGATGTGGCATCTGAGATATTCCCCTTGAATAATTTATAATCTTTTGTCAGTGGCCGAAAATTTAATCCCTGATTCAATGGAGATTTGTTTAACGTAAAACAAATTTTAAATTTAACGAAAATTTGGTTCAAGTAATAATGTGTTCTATATATATATATATATATATATATATATATACTAAATGTGCATAAAAACGTTTTATAACTTACAAAGAAGTTGTACGAGTTTCCTTTCATATTGAAAAGAAACACCAAGCCTTCATAAACTCAATTTTAATTATTAGATATAACGGAGTTAAATCTGACACTATATGGTAGTTGGATTCCCATAATTTCCCGAATTTTTGGAACGCTTAGTATTCACTGTTCGTATTGAATATAGAACTAAATTTTAATTAGTTACAAGAAAATGTCAGCTCATTCAATTTCTGCCTTCATTGATTTATTTCTTTTTATGCAACACGCCTTCCACTTAGGACACGCCTCGCCACATCATAACGACCTACCTTTTTTTTTCTCTCTCTCTTTGTAAGTGCTTAGAAAGTCAATCTCTCAATCGCCAAATTCCAAAGGGTCATTGCTAATTGGGTCACCAGTAGTGACATTTTCAGGACAAAATAAACATCATTACGCTTAGAAGCTGCTGTGAGTTTGCACCACGACTGTATCGAATAATTATAAGTTAAACCTTTTTTATTCCGATAATGCATGTTTATTGACACCATTTTCAAACGTCTGCAATATCGTTGGGAAGCTATTAGTCTGAAGAGGATGAAAGAAAGGTACGGAAACATCCCACTCTTAAATTTAATTTTTTTTTTTTTGGCTGGAAAGAAACTCCATACCGTATGATACTAAATTCGGTGGTTTATCCGGAAATTTTATGCAACTAATAAATAAAATTCAGTGAATGAAACCCTTGGTCTTCTTTATATAAAAAGCCTCACTTATAACATACAATATGTATATTTTATCTAATTTTAATATATTAATATCTAAATAAAATTTTCTTTAGTTTAAAAATGTTAATAAACAGACCGAAGAGACGGTTAAACTATTATTTTCCCAATTAATTGTAATTGTCAGTAAAAGACTTGCTAACCTCACTGAATGGAATGAACGTCGTCCTGGATAAAGAGTTCAATTTGAGGATTAATAGAAGGAAAAGCAAGATAATGAAGTTTAGTATGGGAAACTGTAAATAACAAAGGGTGTTAGATTGGGAAGAGTTATTTTGACGGAAGTTAAGGAATTCTGCTACTTGGGAAGCGTAATAACTGGGGATGGTAGAATTACAGTAGACACAAAGAGTAGGATAGCACAGGCAAGGAAGATTTTCGCGAAAAAGGGGAATTTGCTTACGAGTAATATAATGTGAATATTAGGAAATCGTTGCTAAAACTGTTGGTATGCAGTTTGGCGCTATATGGGTGCGAAACGTGGACGACAAAAGTTGCGGAAAGGAAAAGAATAGAAGCCTTTGAAATGTGGTGCTGTAGAAAAATGCTGAAAATCAGATGGGTGGATAGAATCACTAACGAGGAAGATATAAACAAAATAGGGGAAGGGCGATCAATTTGGAGGACGTTGACTAAGAGAAGGGATAGATTAATAGGCCACGTTTTAAGACATGAAGGTCTTGTACAATTAGCATTAGAGGGAAGTGTGTGGAGTAAGAACAGAAGAGGGAGGTCAAAGATGGAATGCGCTAAGGAGATTGGGAAGATGTGGAATCTGCTAGTTATGTAGAATGGAAAATGCATGTGCAAAATTCAGCATTATGGGTTTCATCGGACCATCTCAGGACAGAATACCACAACAACAACTGCAACTGAGGAGGTTACGAAAGTTGGTGCAAAAAACGTTTTCAAATAAATGATTACAGTTCTGACTTTGTGTTTTATTTTATATTTTAAACTATTAATTTAAGGACACTGAAACAATCATAGGTAATTTATGAACATATATTTACTACTTTCAAGTAGAAAATCAGCACAGGGTAATTATATACATACATTAGGACGTACTATAATTAATGCAAATAGAGATTCTCACTTCAAAATTTGGGTACAGCATCACAGTTATAGTCCACGTGTTTGTTCTCTTCATTATGCACATACATAAGACACAAATTCACCGTAGTTGATTTACCGAAATTATATCTGCAGCTAAACTACATTCCTCCGTGTGCAGAAGGCAAGCAAGAATCTACATACAGTAAAACCCTCCGCAATCAACACAGAAGCAGGTTCTTGGAATATTAACGGGTGGAGGGGAATTCAAGTAACAGCTACTCATTGCGAATTATACGTAAATTCTAGTGCTGACTCCATTATTATCTTGAATTACTGTGAAGCATTTGTAAGCAGATAAAACCACTGTGTATTTGGGAGAAATTTAAAAATACTGACGGTAAATGCAAATGAAACGTGAAATAAAACATTTTCCCCAGTAAAGGCAAAAGTTTCCTCCATTTTTAATATACATTGCAATATTTAATACAATGAACCATAAAACTCGCGGCAATTAATCGTCTCTCCGTAATGTAGCTATAGTATGCATGTTATAGGTGACCACTTTATCATTTCTCCTCTGGGGCACAGACGCTGGTGGCCTGCAATAATGTTTCTGTAAGCTCTTTGGAATTTTCTTCTTCATAATCTTCAGTTACTTTCCATCGTCGCATAAGAGACACTTGAAATGCTATGAGCCATTAATCAGATTCACTACTCAATAATGAGACAATACGGATGGAATCATGAAAGTAATGTAACTGCATGAGTGTGCATTATATGAAACTATTTCAAAAGGATATGAAATAATATAAGATTTTGTTGACCATATTTTTAGAGTGCGGATAGTGTGTATTACCCAAAAAAGTTCAAAAAGAGGATAAATTGGATTCACCCCATTTAGAAATATTAAATTTTGTATTTCTTTTCTTAACATATTGTTGTTATAGTATTCAATCCTAAGACTCGTCTGATGCAACCCTCAATGGTAACCTATCTTGCAAAAGCCTTTTCATTTCCTCATAACTACCACAACCCACATCCTCCCTAATCTGCTTAACGTGTTCCACCCTTAGCCTCCCTCTTCTGTTCTTACCGTCTAATGCAAATTTTACAAGACCCCGTGTCTCAAAACGTGGCCTATTAATCTATCTCTTCTCTTTGTCATCAATCTCCATATTGTTCGCTCTTCCCCTATTCTATTTAGAACTTCCTCGTTAGTGATTATTTCCACCCATCAGATTTTAAGCATTCGCCTATACCACCACTTTTCAAATGCTTCAATTCTTTTCCGTCCCGCAAATCCTATCGTCCACGTTCTGCATCCATATAACGCCACGCTCCATACCAACGTTTTTATCAACGATTTCCTAATATTTAAATTATATTACTCGTAAGTAAATTCCTCTTTTTCACGAAAGTATTCCTTTCCTATACTATCTCACTCTTTATGCCTCCTATACTTCTACCATCCCTAATTATTACGCTTCCCAAGTAGCAGAATTCGTTAACTCCCTTTCTAACCTAACAACCCTTTGTTATTCCAGTTTCCCATACTTCACTCCATTACCTTTGTTTTCCCCCTATTATTCATCATGTCGAACTTTTTCTCCAGGACCCCGTTCATTCCATTTATCATGGATTTAAAGTCTTCTTCTTAAATAATAATGACTAAATAACGAGTCATCGTGAAAGGGACAACACGATTTGCTCTATTCAACCATTGGCTTCTTTGCTCTAGGTTCCACGTCCCCCTTTTCCAATTCCCGTCCTATGCTGTTAAAGGGGAGTTGCATGTTTCAGGATGACCCTCATGTAGTCTGTTACTCAAAAAATGCCTTAGTAGCTATGCATCTTCTTCAATATGCTACAGTTATATAAGTACTAAGAAAACTAACCTTCAATCATCTTACAACAATTAAGTATTACATGCAAGAGAAGTTTTTTGAAACTACTACGAAGTACTTCAATGGCCTATACTAAATAATTTACATTGAGTAATAAAACCTAATTGTTAAAATGAAAAACTGGTTTGAAGTGTACTCTATGCAACGTTTTTCTTTTTTCACGAAGCTAAAGCCGAGCGTTTCCGTGGTTAACCGAACGTTTCGTGAAGTTTTACTCACGACTATTATATATAGTGATGTCATTAGTGCCTCAAAATGGACGATGAGCACATATATATAAGGTATTGTGCTTAATAAAATTCAAGCACTAAAAATATATTTTTTTTAAAACTAAAAAGTATCCTTTAGGCTTTGTTGAACCCATTAAATATTAGCTATTATTGTTATTGATTATTTTCTACTGGATGTGTTTAATTTTATTTCCCCCGGACTTAACTGCTGAAAGAATCATTTGCAATAAATTATTATTCGTCCTTATTATAATTATCATAAATGATTAATTTTCCTTCTAAGTATGTTCAATTCCCCACTAAATCCCCTTGAACACAGAATAGAGTAGCAACAGATACGAGTATTATCCGGGAGGTTCCCGTGTCTCCCTCTGCCTGCACTCTCTTCTACTTCGCCCAGCAGCGGCATTTCCGGAGAAATTTCGCCCCAGTTATTGGCGATGACTTCATAGGTCGAAGAAATCTTTTCAATGAACAGCTGAAACAGGTTCCGCTGCATACACACACATGTATATATATATATGCACACACAGACCACCCTGCCACGTAATTAACCAATAACATCAAACCGCCGCGGACTTTCGCTTCGTACAGTCCAAAGTGACGAACTGGAGCACGTGGTGCGGGCGGATCCTGGAATATTATCCTTCTCACCGCCATTCCTCAGGATCCTTCAGGTTCCGTGATTTGAAGAAACGTCGGATAGTGACGTCATCGACACTCTACAAATCAACCCGTTTTTAAGTTATTTTATGTAGAAACTACTACAAAGAATAATTACTTACACCTGACTCGTCATTAAAAATAAAACACGAAGAATGGACAAAAGGTCTTTAATTTGAAAACGTCTCGCTCCCGCCTCCATCAACTACGGGAAATCCTCAGCTCTATAATTAAAATATAACAAAAATTCCATGTTACTGCTGCAAAGTCAAGGCGCCGAAATGTGATATATATATTTTTTAAAAAGGAACTGAGGAGGCCCTGAAACTTGGGAGACGAAATGATTTTGACTATTCAGTCAATTTAAAATTGATTTTATAATTGTTCTGACTGTACCTCGAATAATGTAGGCGAAAAATTACGGCCGAAATTGTTCAGAATTAAAAGTATTTATTTATGAAATTATAACACGACGTTTCTTTCCTTAGTTTTGAACCTCCTCAGGTGTGAAAACAATCTAAAAATAATAATTATGAAATGAAATAAACAAAATAAATATGCCTATATATAAAATAAATAAGTTGCACTTACCCAAAAATAATCCAGAAAGTTGCTATAATCAAAGATTGCTCACAGATTTATTTTATTTATTTCATTTACTTCAATTATAATTACTTTTTGTATATTGTTTTCATACCTGAGAAGGTTCTAAATAAAGGAACGAAACGCCGTGTTATAATAAATAAATAATTTTAATTATATCCAATTTTGGGCCGTAATTTTTCAACTACATTATTCAAATGGTTTTGTTGGTCATATTAAGTAAAATATATACACATAAAATAAAATAAACACTATTACAAATTTAAATTAAATAAATTTATTTAAAAAAATTAAATTAACAATGACTACGTCAAACTGCATGTCAATTTTATAAGAATTGCTTGTTTTTAAGACAATAAAGTACATTTTGAAATTTAATTTATACCAATAATGTATACAATATTTATAAACTAACCTATATGGATTCCCGGTAGATTCCCAGTTGCATGTTTGTCTTACCCGAGTACAATATTTAATTCGACACTAAAGTGATTTAAGTAGTATAGAGGGCGTTTCAAGCCTCCCTATTCACCTGGTACTAAAAACTATTATAGAAAGTCTTATTAGCAGAGGGAACTGTTTGAATCTCATCTTATTTTGCCATTTGTAGATACTCATCATGATTTCAATACCAGTATTTGTCGTAATCACTGTGACGTCACCACTCCGCTACAATCTGGAACCATTTACATGATGCTCACTCAATCAACAAGGTATCCCATACCCAGAAAATTGTGTTTTATCAATTTTGCACCATTATTATGACGTAAAAATCGTACAATTAAAAAAACATAGAATTTTAAATTCACACACAACCAAGTTATTGAAATTCTTCAGTTATTCAATTGACAAGAAATTCTATTAACCTAAAATGATTAAAAAATCTTAGCTTTCTTTTCATAAGTTTGTCTTAGGTTACTTTAAATGTGGAGAAAATTGAAATATTTAAGAAAATCTTTCGTAGTTATCATCATTAACCTTCCGTTTGTTCGTATTTTGGTTTGAAATATTTAGTTTCAATTCGTAAAGTAGGTTAAAAATCGATTGAATTACTAGGTTTAATTGAAGCAAAGGTTTATACTTGATATTTATTTCGATGATGACTAGAAGTTTCAGTTAAAATATTTGATTAATTTATAAAAGAAGAAGTAACACTAACTACTTTGGTCTGAAATGTACTCTCTGTACCGTGGTTTCTTTGACCTCGTGTGGCCCGAGTAATTCACTAAAATAAAAATATTTTGAACATGAAGACAAATTGAAGCAGTACAATACAATAATAAAAGTCAAGAAAGAAAATATTTGCATAAATATGAATGATTCCCCCTGATCATTCAGGTACACCCTAACCCACTCTACCATCATGTCCGCAGACCACATCCTCATTAATCCTCCAAAAGTCAGTTCACTACCTGTCAATCCTCACCCACCTAAGTCGTATGCCCCGCAGGTACTCGCAAAAATAAATAAACATAACCAATTCTCCTAAAGTAGGTTAATTAAATGAATTAACCTATCTTCACGTTATCATGTTAATTATATACCTTTTTAATATTGTATATACTGTATCGTTATCGTCATAACTGATAATCTGTACGATAAAAGTTTTTCAAATAATAAAATTAGATTTAAAAAAATATGAATATTAAAAATATTAATCTATAGGCCATAAAAATATACACATAACAAAATTTATTGGACACAATCCCTTCGTATATAAGAGTCCTGAGTAACGATCTTAGTTAATCACTAGGGCCACACCGGCTCAGGGAACCCGCGGTACAGAGAGTACATTCGAGATCAAAGTAGGTAGTTATTGTATTTCTCTTTGAAAAAATTATATACTTGTATAAATTATTCGATTTTTAATGTGAAGCCTATAATCGTCCGTCCGGAAATAGGGAGATTCGATATTATATTCCAAATTCATCCTGTGAATTTATTTTCATGGTATTTGTCTGAGCTTCAATTGGAACAGTTCTTGTTTATTTGAAAATTTTCTTATTTTACATTTTTCCTCATTTGTGTTCTTATTACTTCTGTGTTGTCTATTTTATGTCCTTAACGTTTTTCATTTTGGTATTTAATGCTTTTCTTCTTTTTACCTTATTTACGTACTTTCATAATTGTACATAATTCAAAATCTAGGCTTGCAGCAGTGCTTCGACTTGACCTCTTACCCCTCCTAACTATACTGATATTCTCTTAATGAAAGAAGTTACTAAGTAGAAAAGAGCCTTTGTATACAGGACATTTGTTAGTCAGTTCAGAAAGGTAACTTTGCAAAATATTTAAAAAAGAAAATTAAGAATTCATGGGTAAAAAAATACGTTTTATGAGCAGAAAATATATTTTAGCTCTTAAAATGTTTGTTTTTTTGAGGAGGATATTTTCGGTTTTCTTGCAAAGCTAGAAAACTACCAGTAAAAGGCGTGGTGTTCTTGTATAATTTTAATTAAAACTACGTTGTTGGCCATATCAGTTATCGAAATAATCTTAATATATTACTTCTGACTTTCTAATTTCAGTTTTCCAGCCGCCTCGAAAGCTCATTTTCATCAGCCCTTCCCCCGCGCCCCCTGGATTGTGCAACGTTGCTTCATTGTGTAACTTTCTACTGCATCAACTCACTCAAACCTTGCCTAAAATGTATGAGACAAACAATGGACAATAGAGGATGTGGGAGTTTCTGAATTAGTCATTTGTAAATGTCACCCGCGATTATTACTGCGCGCTTGCAGTTGCATTTACCGGTCTCTTGAATCTGTCCACTTTTCGCAAGAGGTGATTAATGATTCTCTCGGTATTTACTACAATGTATTGACTCTTTGAAACTGCACCTGCATTGTTAGTTAACTATTTATAATTATTGTCAATTAATTTATTTTCAATTCCATTTAGGTCTTCACCTTAATTGAAAACACTTCTACGTTGCAATTGATTTCATACGTTTATATATACATTGTGATAAAAAACGCGGATTTTGTGATATTGTGGCGTTATGAGGCGCAGTTCGGCCAACAACAATGTCTAGTCGGCTGAAAGCGGGTGAAACCCCGAAGGGGTTGTAAAAAATGATGGCGGGGAACCCCGAAATTTTATGAAATACACTGGCGGGGAACCCCGGAATTTTATGGCGGGGAATTCCCGTCGGAGAATTTAAAAGGGGAGCCGATGGGTGGCTCGGGGAGCAGAAGTCAGACGATTTGAGGAGAGGACGGACGAAATCAGATGGAAAGAGATGCTGTGAGAGAGGACAGATGAGTTGCGACCAGATGGAATGAGAGCTGAGACGTGGTCAGACGTCGACAGATGCTGTCAGAGGTTTGCAGAGATCAGATGTTTCGAGGAAGCAGATGAGTTGCGGATGTGGTTCCTACTACCTTCATCGATAAAAATCCTGCAAGACGCTAGAGAGACGCGGAAACATTCGTGAGGTGGATGTTTGTAGGCCCAGTAATTTGGGGGTAAGTTATTAAAAAACTGTGAAACTTGCTCATTGTTCTGGTTGAATAATATTTAATGATTTTTTTTCTATTTTCAGCTACTGCATACTCCATCTCTCGAGAGACCCAAAATCCCCTGAGATTAAGCCCATGTAATCACTTTAAATAAATAAATGAAAAATTTTAAAATTGATTATAATTTTTGAATTGATTAATTAATGTTTTATACCCTGAAAAGTATATTACAATATTTATTTAAAAGGAGAAGAAATAACAACCCTACGCTTTTCCGATCATATTGTAGTATTAGGGGAGTCAGAAGAAGACTTCGAAAAGATAATAATTGACATGAACGGGGTCCTGGATATAGAGTTTAATATCAGGATTATTGGGGGGGAAACCAAGATAATAGAGAGTAGTACTGGAAACAGTGGATTAACAAAGGCTGTTAGATTGGGAAGGGATATTTTGACGAAAGTTAAGGATGTCTGCTACTTGGGTAGCATAATACCTAGGGGTCACAGAAGTATAATCGACATAAAGAGTAGGATAGGCAAGGAAGACTTTCGCGAAAGAGAGGAATTTACTTACGGATATTATGAGTGTGAATATTAGGAAATCGTTGCTAAAAATGTTCGTATGGATCGTGGCGACTGGAGTTGCGGAAAGGAAACGAATAGGAGTATTTGAAATTTGGTGCTTTAGGCGAATGCTGAAAATCAGATTGGTGGATAAAATCACTAATGCTGGTTTTACGACACCTTCCGCTTATCAGCTTAGAATTTTCTCCTTAGTTGCTCTATCCATCCATATCATTCTACTATAGCTGCACATTTTTAGTAATGATTTACTAATATTCATATTTATATCTCCCGTAAGTCAATTATTTCCCTTACTGCGCTATTCTACTCTAATTTTATGCTTTCCCTTCGTTATTCCACTATTTTTAATACTACACTCCAGCACCTTGGTTTTCCTTCAATTAATCCTCATGTTGTAACTCTTCCTCCAGGATCACGTTCATGCCATCTATTATTATTTCCAAGTCTTCTTCTGACTCCTCTAATACTACTATATAATCGGCAAACCGTATGGTTTTTATTTATTCTCCCTGCATTTTGATTCCCTTTCCACGTTCACTTTTAACTTTCTTCATCGCCGCCTGTTCTGTATATCATTTAAAGGGCATGGGCAAAACATTGTATCTCTGTCTTAATCCTTTCTTGATTTCTGCTTTCTGTCGTCTTCAAAACCCTTAAGAATTTATTCCACTTGAAATTATCAAAGGTTTTTCCCAAATAATTTTCTAAATCGTCCATTGGCCACTTAAGAGACCAAATATGTTTTTTTTTAAATAATGTCTGTCTATGATTGTAAATAAATCATTCATTCCAATCAAAATGATTAATTTAATATTTTTTTGAAGCACAATAGCTGCATTTTTCGGTTTCTCACTTTATGGACATTATTGCGCCTATGACGTAGCCGAATAGAGTAGAATAACCTCCAATAATCAAAAGTGTAGTGTGTGTTGCATTCATGACGAGGCGCTGGATTTAGGTGACGAGGAGACTGCGGGTAGACAGACTGAGACTGAAGGAGCCATACGGAAATGATTAAAAAGAAGAAGAACACTTAAGTGTTGAAGTATTTTAGAATAGAAAACATATACGCATAAATTTGTATGCTACTTAACCACACAGAAGTGTATTAGTATGAGTTACTTGTATCACTTACCTTTGGATTCTTATTCTTTAAAGAAAGAAGTCTTGAGAAATAATTGATTTAAATTTGTTAAATTTCTATTTGAATATTAGTGAAATGAAGCAGTCTATTCGTAAAATTTTTCGTCGAATAGGACAAGTTTGAGAATTCTATTTAAATGGAATGTTCATATAAGATTTTATGGCCTTGACTTAACTTTGACACTAATCCCCCTTTCCCCCTTAACGTCCTCCATAATTTAACCTCTTATTATCCGTATCTGACGTGTTGTTACATCCGACGACGACGACGACATAATGAAAACCTTGTTGCCTTTCCAGTTGTTGTTGTTGTCTTTCTTATATAAGAAGTATCACTTCTGTTTTCCGTTTTAGAAAAGTAACTTGGCCGAAACACGTGCGACCCGGGTATTAAAAACTTTTTCCGTTGAAGGCAGAGAAAGGCTTACGAGAAACTCGCTGACACTTCTCAAGGGTGGTGAGGGAGAGATGGGGGGGAGACGAGAAGGATAAGGGAAGACGGGGGGGAAGAAAAAACTTTTACGATTATATACAGATCAGCGATTACAAAATTCACGACTAAGGGGGTGGAAGGAATTTTTTCCCCTTCTTCGTTTTTTTAGTAAAAAAGAAACGAGTAAAAAACAACCCCAACAATTTCTGTTCTAAAAATATTTTTAAAAAAAGTTCATATGAATTAAAATTTTTTTTGAACTGTCAATAATTTATGAAAACCTTAAGTATTTCTTTTAAAAGATCATTACGATAATCCTCATCACCACTTCTCAAAATTTTCATCAGCCCTTTGTTATTTTTAATTAGGGAGGCTTTAACGTCCTAAATATTATATAGTTTTACCCACCTGATTATATACTATCCATTTGGTCTCTTCAAATACCTTGGCAATATAATTTATCATGCGGTGTGCGAGAGTATCGATCTATTTCTTGGAACATCCACAGGTTAATACTTATAACAAGTTTAGTACTCCTGAATTTTGTGTAGCAAATCATTCACCTTCCGAAGTTTATCTACAGATTCTTCATTATTTTATTGAAGTTAGACCAAATAAACTATATTGAGACTTTTATAAATTATCTTACTAAATTCTTTGTACTTGTGCCGCCCTCTAGAAGGTTCCAAGAAAACGTAGTGATAATTTTCGTGGTCCTGCGACTATTACGGTAGCAAGTCTACCATACAAAATTATCTACACGAGAATATATCGGTTTACCCATTTCAAATTTACCTGATGAAGTCCACATAGATAGCCGAAACGTATTCCTGTAATAACTACTGTTGAATCCTTTGTCTCTCAGCTTCTCTATTTATTAAACCATCGCCAAACAATTCTTATTATTATGAATAACTCCCCGTCATCTTTCTGGTGGTCCAGTCTGTCTATCTGTATGAAGAGGCTGGCGGAGACAATTTTAGGATAGATTTTTGCAGGTGATACAAGGTGATGGTGAGAGGATATTGAAGGAGAGTGGTGGACGGATTTCTGGTGATACAAGGAGGTCGAGAGAGGAGATTGAAGGAGAGTGGTGGAGAAAGAGATTGCTGGTGATACAAGGTGGTGGCGAAAGGAGATTGGCAGCAGAGAAGTTACGGCCAGAGCAGATTGTGAGGTGGCAGCGGAGAGGTGGACTATGCTTTGATCAGTCCAGGAAGCAGGGAAGAAAGAGGAAAAAGCGAAGTTTCCTACATTCCGGCAGCAGCTATTGTCGACCGGCCGCTTCAAGTTCCACAACACGGAACTCAGGTTCGTCAACGAACGAAAAATCTGCTACACGTGGTCACCCAAACCATTAATACCCTGAGATCTTTAATACAATCCCATTTTAATTAATTATTTTTGTACATAATATATACACGCACGACCCATATTAAAATTATTGTGTTTACAATTAATAAATGTATATATTTAAACCAAATTATTAAATTCATTAATTAATATACGCCCATCATTTACAGCTCAGACAACGGCGGTGCTGAGTCAAAGAAAAGGAGACAGTATTTGAGCCAGGGGTAATAAAACTGGTGTGTTTCCGAACTATGGTAAGATTTGGTGGCATCGGGTGGTGTTTTTCCCCAGAAACCTTGGGGGAGGGGGGCAAACAGCTAGGCTCAGAAAAGAGTAACCATAAATGTGATTGATCCATCCCAGCCACCTTCGTGAAGGGAGTAATTATTAAAAAGGCTTGCAGAGAGATTTTTGAAAGAGATATTTGACAGATAATTGGAAATTAGCAAGGGAGATTGTGGAGACGAGAGCTGTGATCAGATTAGATTAGAGGTCGGTTGTGGAGACGAGCAGATGATCGACATTATAGGACAGGTAGTCCCAGGTGACGAGGATAAACTGGAAATTGTCCCGAATTAGGAAGAATAGCAGCGGCTGCTTTGATTTGGATCGAGTACGACCCAAATAGAACGAAATTGCAACGGGGAAGACACTGAAAGGTCCATTATGTCGACACAGTAATTACTCCTGTAACCTTTTGCCGATGAGTGGATTTCATATGAAATATTTCGATCCATGAGAAGGTCAATAATATACGACCCTGAGTTTAGAGATCGCGAATTGTTAATTTTAATTAATCAATTTGTACAATTTTTATGTAATTATATATAAAATGTTTAAAAAAGAAATATTTGCCTTATTAAAGTTTGAAAATGAGAAAAGTATATTATTGATGAAAATTTATTTAGGTTAAATTAAATTGTTTTTATTATTATTATAAAAGTTCATTATTAATATATATTAATATTGAACTAAAATAAATAATACCCCCTATTTATTTCACCTTCACTTTGTCAAAATATTCCAATTATTCTACAAATAAATATGAATATTATTTGCTGAATAATTGAAATTGTCAGATTATTGATTAATGAGAATTATGTCCGACATGTTGACTGCATTATTTATAATTTTTAAGTTCACGTAAAGCGAATTTCGACTGTCAAATCATCCTTTTTCTGTATAAAAAGCTACATGAGGGTGATCCTGAAATAGGACGCTCCCCTTTTGTAGCATAAGAAAGGAATTGAAAAGGGGGATGTCGCAAGGTATCCAAGGGGTTACTAAGGCCCACGGGCTATAATTTAAGGATCCTACCCGGTGTTTCACTTAAAGAGATGTAGGGTAAACCCTAGATAACCTGTATCAGGTACGTCGGGCTTTTGGGTACTATTTCACGCCCTTTCGAATGACAGGAGGCGAGGTTGCTGTGAGTTCGCAGCATTCCCTTCTGCGTGCCTACACAAGATTTAGAAGGCAGTTGACCGAATGAATCCAATGGGATCAACGGACTACTCTTAACATATGCCCGTTTCAACTCCGGTAAATACACGCCCCAAAATAGGTGAAGGTGCCTCTGCGTGTGAGAACCTTGATAAAATCAGAGAGAGTACGAGGCATTCCCAACGCAGTCTGGTGAGCCCCGTAGTCCATCTATATTTTTCTGTATTTTTTTTGGTAAACAGTCTACGTAAGGGTGATCCTGAAACAGGAAACTCCCCTTTAATAGCATAGGAAAAATAGTTAAATGACTCTACTCAGTGTTTCAACCAAAGACTTACAGACGTATTTATTTTTTTTAATTAAACCAAAACGAGTTTCGACTGTCAGTCCATTCATTTTTTGGGGGGCGGTTAAAGGCTACATGAGGGTGATTCTGAAAGAGGTAACTCTACTTTAAAATCATAGGAAAGGAATTGATAAGCAGGGGTATGGAAGGTAGAGCAAGGGAGCCACCGATTGACTAAGGGCCCCTGGATTGTTATAATTTAAGGATCCTACCCGGTGTTTCACCTAAAAGAAATACAAGGAAAACCTTAAAAAAAACCTGCATCAGATAGGTGGAGCTATTGGGTTACATTCTCATTGGTGTAACATTGATAAATATTATTGCGAGTGTGTGAGAGGTTGGTCGCTGGACCTCAAGAGAGGACGGTGAACCTGTTGAGTAGAGTTGACGTCATGAACATTCCAGGTCCATTTGCGCCTCGCCTATTTCTAATTGAACTAATTTCTGGACCTTCTTGTCACGTCATCATGGAGTATTCCTGGCACTATCTTTAACATTTAATGATGTCCTTCCTAATAGGACGAGAGCGGTGTTGAGTAATAAACCGCGTTGGTTCTGAACACAAACCCTTGGTTATCCCCTGTAATGAAAAAACAACGATCTGTTATTAAAACAAAACTTTATTATTTTCACCATCATTTCTTCATTAATTTCAAGCAATATTCGTAGTATGCATGGGGATAAAAAAGAATCCGAATTTTTCAACTTCAGACAACGAATCTCTTCTCTCCCCCCCCTCGCCCCCCAAAGTGTGTCAAAGACCACTCTGTTCGTTCAGTGACCTCTGAAGCCCACCTGACCAAACCAATCGGTCATCAATCCCTGTCATCAGAGTTTGAACGAACCGGAATTGAATGAATGAATATTTATATTCCTCCGTTATGCGTCTCAAGTTGATGATGGCTGCCCACAAGTGACGGACAAAGTTTGCAAGTAGCGTCATTAACAATTCAAAACAGAGAATGGAAGGGGAGGGGGTGGAAGGGGAAGGAGAGAAATTAATGCGCAAACCTTATAACATTCTACAGTGTTGAATCAGTTAAACTAACCGTGATATAGAATTATTTTCCGTTGAGTATGTGTAAGTTTTTAAGAAAATCATTGTATAAGTGTTTAAAATCACTCTTTCCGTTCACTTAAGGGACACGGGGACTGTATTTCGGCCAAAATCTAGAAAAAAAGCCTATTTTCTATTTTTTTCATATTAAAATGCGTACAAATACAGTAAAATAAAAAAAGTTGCCAAACAAAAGAATGAAGGTGTTACATATGTTGCAGGACAATTTTAATGAATACATTTGATTCTAAATTAATAAATTATTACTTTTTTTTCAGGAAAATGTGATCCTCAGCTTCATGATTTATGGTATAAAAAACCTTCTATTCGTCACAAAATATTAAGATACTGTCTTCATTCTTTTTGTACATATTCTAAACTCTGATACCTTCAAACATAGGTATTAATTTTCTATTTGTTCAAGTAGTTTAGAGGGGGAAAATTATTCAAAGTGCTGAAAAGTATCAATTTTTAAATAACCGTATTAAATTATTAGTAAAATATTATTTTCTCTCCACAGTTTTATTCAGTTTCAAAAATGATACTGGCAATAAAAAGGGCCGGCCCTACATATCAATGTAAAATAGGTAAAATATATTCAAGAACGTAACGCAAGAAACATTTTCAAAACTGCCAAATTTTGAAAATTGCTTAACAAGAAACAAGTTAACAAAAATATAATTTTGTACTTTCCTACACATGTGTATTGTTAACACACAGTTAAAATTTCAGCTTAGTAGAAATTCGTTTACAAAAATTTCAAATTTCAGTCCCCGTGTCCCTTAACTGGAAACTATAATTTTTTGAAGACTTAAAGAAAATATACATCAGCAGAGATTTTTCTTAAAAATTTAATCCGGAAGTTAGCAATATGGGTAACGAAACGAACTACTTTGCAGATTTAAGGTGAAGAATCTAACAGGCCTACCACCTTAATTACAATGTTCAATTTCTACCAAGAGTTATAGCAAACGTTCAATTTACTGAAAAAAATAATAAAACTATGAAGAAACAGTAGTCAAAAAGTTTCAAAAGTAATTAAATTATTTGACTTAATATTATAAACACAAAAATTGGCTGAAAGTCAGAAACGTAATAATTTCATTTGAATACGTTTCGTCTCCCTTCCCCAAACCTTTAGAGGCCCACTCAGCTCTTTAATTAAAATACTTACATAATTTCATGTTTCTCCTACCATGTCCAAGGTCGAAAAAGTTCCCGTTTCTGCAGTTTGGCCATTCTTTTAAATCTATTCAGTTAATATAATAAGCGACGTTTCGTCCATAATAAGTGGGCATCATCAGGTGATTTTTAAAGGGATTTAAGTATTACACACGCGGATAATTTAGCGTCGTTATTATAGTACTGAATCATACTGCAAATGACAAAAAGGAAAAAAGGCTACGGTTTTCCGGTGATGTTGTAGTATTAGACGAGTCAGAAGAAGATTTGGAATCCGTAATAAGTGGCTTCAACGTGATCGTAGAGAAAGAGTTCAATATGAGGATTAATAGAGGGAAAAGCAAGGTAATGGAATGGAATATGGGGAAAAGTGGAATAAAAACAGGTGTTAGATTGGGAAAGGATATTTTGAACGAAGTTAAGGAATGTTGCTACTTGGGAATCATAATAACTAGGGATTGTAGAAGTACAGTAGACATTAAGAGTAGGATAGCACAGGCAAGGAAGGCTTTTTCAAAAAAAGGGGGGGAATTTACTTACGGCTAATATATGTAAGAATATTAGGAAATCGTTGCTAAAAATGTTAGTATGGAGCGTGGCGTTATATGGGTGCGAAACGTGGACGGTAGAAGTTGGGGAAAGGAAAAGAATGGAAGCCTTTGAAATGTGGTGCTATAGGCGAATGCTGAAAATCTGATGGGTGGAAATAATCACTAATGAGGAAGTTCTAAACGGAATAGTGGAAAGATCGAGAAAGTGGAGAACGTTGACCAAAAGAAGGGATACATCAATAGGCCTCGTCTTGTAAAATTAGAATTAAAGGGAAGTGTCTGGTGTAAGAACAGAAGAGGGAAGTCAAGGACGGAATACGCTAGGATGTGTAACGCTGTTGCTATGCGGAAATGAAAAGGCTTTCGCAAGCTAGGTTAGCATGGAGGCTTGCAGTATTAATGATGAAATATAGACATCACAAAACAAAAGAAAAGTAACACTAGTTTAGAGTATCTTAGGTTCCTGCTATATCTTTTATTACGACAGTTTCCACCCCACTTTTTTGTATTTCTGATCTTGTTTCTATATACCTTTGTTTTCTAAGTTAGTCTAAACCTTGATCCCATTTTTTTCCTACCTATTGAAAGTTGAACGTACTCAAATGTAAAATACCAGACTTTTTTTTACATTTTCCCTTCTCTCCCGTTGCGTTAACGAACAAAGAAAATCGCTTCGATTATTTCCTTAAATATTTAATTCGCGTTACTCAGTAATTCTTCAAATCGATATATGATTGTCCAGAGTGAAACCCGAACCCGTGGAGGCTCGTGATTATCCAATGAGGAAAAAACCTCCGTCCGTCGTTCGCTCTGACGCAAACTGAGATTTATGGACGCCTTCGTTGACGACAACGACGCAGGAGGAAAATTGGAGAAAGAAATACAAGAAAACAACGTGATACCGAGAAAATGTCCTAGAAAAATTAAATTGTGTTGAGACAATAATTTTTTGACCCTATAAATAATCATTTGGGGTCCAAGGAAAAATAATGCAACTTCTGATTTAAAAGGTAAAGTGTCTAATATTCAGAACTACCTGGAAGCTCGGTGATGCCCGAGTTACCACTACATTATTCCGCTTCAGAAATTAAATTCGACAGTAACCTCTTTATCTACACGCGGTTAAACCATCAGCTAAAGAGTCACATTTTTTACAATTTTACTTTTCCACGTTCTCCACCTTATGAAGTCATGATGACGCAACATCTTAATCCAATCAAACAATCCAATGATACCTTAAATAAGCACATACATACAGAAAAAATACAGAGAAACAGTCAATTATATTTATAACGATATATATATATAACCATCTCCCAACGTCTGATTACAGTGAAATACTGTGTGCAGATACATATTTACATCTTCAAAAAAATTGTGTGTGTGTGTGTGACCCTGGTCTTTATATATCGTACCACAATAACCTTTCTTGTGATTTATATTTTTTGAAAATTCATTAAGTAATTAAAAGTGTCTCCAGTTAAATAAACTGCTAGATATATTCATTATTGGAAATTGAGTGTTTACTCTGACGTTCCCTGTCAAACATGAAATAGTGCTTAAATATAACTAACATTTTATTGAAGATATAATTCGCAAACGTCGTCGTCACCGTCACCGCCGCACGCACGCTGCCGCTGATTGCTAAGACATCTCGCTTGGCAGCCTTCGTGAAGGTAACGTATATTCCCGCTGTAGGTTCTGTATGCCTTTAGAGTAGAACCTTTGAATGGTATTGGAAATCAAAAATGGGGGAACAACAGAAATTGACGTGGGAACTTTTTTATGGTGAAATAGGGAAAGGATTGAAACAAAATGTTCAAAATATCGACAGAAACCTTCTTCGAATGGAGCACTAATATACATTAAAAATTGAATGACGATCGAATGAATGACACAGGAAGTCATGAGGAACAAACATGGAGTCGCAGATCAAATGATGGGAGCATGGCATGGAAGAGGGTGAAGGAAGGACATCTGAAGACCTGCAGTGGTGGCAGAGCGGTAGCGAGCCGGACTGCAGATTTGCAGGCTCGGGTTCGAGTCCCAGCCGACGCAACCATTTTTATTTGTTTAATTTATTTACATTGTTTGCCTTTAGTTTCTAGTATTTTCTGTTTCTAGAATGTTCTGTTTCTAGAATATTCCATGTATGTATAAATAGGACTGGATTCCAAATCGGGGTCAGTCTGAAGCAGTACGAGCTTTGTACAGCACTTCGCCGTTGATTAAACGCCTATAACCTCTACGTGTGTGTGTTATTGAATCTCACGATCCCTACGAAACGTGACATTTTTGGTGGAGGCGCCGGGTACATCTAAACGTAACACACAGTGGCTCCCATTAGACCTCGACAAAGCAGGAGACTCCAAGGCTTGAATCCGGAGTACGTACCATACACGAAACCAACAAGCACTGTGATGGATCGCCAAGAAAGGAGCTCACCGGCCTATGCTGCTGTTCAGCAGCAGATAAGGAATCCTGCCATCTTCACAGGAGACGCCGGACAAGACCCAGGCAGATGGCTCAAGGGCTACCAAAGGGTCGCCAAATTCAATAAGTGGGACGACACGATTTGCTTAGCAAATGCATACTTTTATTTGGACGGAACCGCAAGACAGTGGTTCGAAAATGTTGAAGAAAAGTTGACCAGCTGGGAAACTTTCAAGGCCGAGATACAAAATGCATTCGGCGATTCTGAGCGTCATGTTCGGCAGGCCACCGAAGAGTTAAAATACAGGGCTCAGAAAAGTGGCGAGAACGCCCAGTCTTACATACAGAACGTGCCGAACGGTAAACCCAAACATGGGAGAAGATGAAAAGCTGGCACATCTGATGAAAGGTGTCGCGGAGGACTTATATCAAGCCCTCCTACTAAAGGACGTAAAATCGACGGACGAGTTCGTAAAGCACTGCCAGTTCATCGAAGAGATGAACCAAAAACGAATTCGACGAAGGTTCGAGAGGCTTCCCAACGTTGTGCCGATTGCCTCAGTAGGAGAGGCGAATGATTTGTCGTCTCTCGTTCGACAGATAGTAAGGGAAGAGATTCAGCGTGCTCTATCCCTTAGAAACGACGTGGCAGAACCAGAGGCCATCCAAGACACCATCCGGGAGGAAGTGGAAAGCGTTTTGGCGCCAATTTCCACCCCGACGTCCTCCTGGCGAAAGGTCGTTCCGAAGCGGAAGCCGACCTATGCGAAAGTAGTTGCACGGGAGGAAGAGGCAGCCTACGCCCCAAGGAAGACAGACGTCTGGAGGACACGGGATAATAGACCTGTGTGTTTCCATTGTGGCCGTCCTGGACATGTGGTTAGATACTGCAAGGACAGGAGACGTGTATTCGCTGAAGCAAGAACTAGGCGAGAACAGGACGCAATTGACCATGGACGCCAATATGACGAACCTGAACAAACAGAGTTGTTTCGAGGAAGATACAGGTCGTCGTCGCCGCATCCTGCCGCAAGGAGAGGACGCTCTCCGTCACGTCGCTCCCGATCTCCGTCGCCATTCGGTCGCTCCCCTAGCCGACGTAACCTGGAAAACTAGATGACGCGACCTTCCCTGGAGGTGAGGCCGCGGAAGAAGAAAATCCTCCGTCGACGACCGTCGCCAAGATGTCTGGAAATTATATAGACGTAATGTTGGACCACAAGTCGGTACGAGCCCTAATAGATTCCGGCGCATCTTTCTCTGTTATCTCCGAGACGTTTCGACGACAGCTGAAGAAGACCAAGATCGCTGATAACAGGAATACTATTTTAAGGGTCGCGGATGGCAAATATGTGCAACCAGCCGGAAGATGCACCATCAGGCTGAAAATTAATAACAGAATTCAGCCGTTCGAATTCATCGTCCTGCCGCAATGTAGCCACGACGTTATCCTCGGATGGGACTTTTTGAAGAGCTCGCAAGCCGTAATTGACTGTGGACGTTCTGAAATTCTGTTAGACGAATTACAAGCTACCGAAGAAATAGGAAATAAGGATTCGTGGCGGTTATTTGTTCTCGACGATGTGACCATTCCTGCGTCGAGCGCCACCAAGGTTACAGTCACATGCCCTAAGTTAAATGGCCACGTAGATCTTATAATTGAAGCGAAGAAGAAATTATCACAAGTCATTATTCCTGCGTCGGTCATATCCTTCAAGAATGGCACTGGAGATTTATGGGTAGTTAATGGGCAGAACGAACCTCAGTTTCTTCCGAGACATATGTGCTTAGCAAGGGCTGAGCTAATAACACAACAACATCTGACTGTTATGGAAGAAAATCCACCCAGCCGCAGAATGCCTACAGTGACGAAAAACAACGAATTCGAATTTCATAAGTTACTGGCGCCGCAGTTAACCATTGATCAGCAGACGAAATTTCTTGAATTGCTTCAGAAATATTCTGCGTGCTTCGACGCAGTAATCAGGGAAAAATCAACCACTGTAAAGGTGAAACATAAAATTAATACAGGAAGCTACTCACCTATCAGTCAGAGGGCGTACAGAGTATCACCAGCAGAACGACGCATTATTAAAGAAGAAGTGGATAAGATGCTTGGCCGAGGAATCGTCCAACCATCACAGAGCCCGTGGTCATCACCCGTCGTACTAGTCACAAAGAAGGATGGAACCTGGCGGTTCGAGTCCCAGCCGACGCAACTATTTTTATTTGTTTAATTTATTTACATTGTTTGCTTTTAGTTTATAGTATTTTCTGTTTCTAGAATGTTCTGTTTCTAGAATATTCCATGTATGTATAAATAGGACTGGATTCCAAATCGGGGTCAGTCTGAAGCAGTACGAGCTTTGTACAGCACTTCGCCGTTGATTAAACGCCTATAACCTCTACGTGTGTGTGTTATTGAATCTCACGATCCCTACGAAACGTGACAATATGTTTGAAAGATCGACAGAAACATCCATTCCTATGCCATTATAAAGGCTAAACATCAAAGTGGATATATATATAGTTGATTCGTTGCAAGGGTGTATCATACATTCTCAATGTTAATTTAGAGATGCGACGCACTGCGCATGCGTCACTCAGATACGGCGGCCTTCAGAGTTATTAAAAATCATTTAATAATATAAAATTATACAGACCGAAATGCATGCCGCCTTTTTCCAATTTCTTTGAATATTAAATTCTGTTTTTTTTTTCAAATCAGCAACTGTCCTCACAGTAATTAAATATAACAATTTTCATAGCTCTATGTAGCAATCTCATAGTTTATTCGTGATTTTTAACCGGTTCAAATTATCTTCATTACACCGCTTGAGATTTCCTTTTCAACTGTAAAAATATTCTGTAGCTAAAAGTAGTAGGTTTTTCCCTGTTTTTGTTTTTCTTTATGTAGATAAGATTCCTGAAAGACCTTAACATAGCTTACAGCGCGTAAATATTCAAAGTATTCCTAGAAATATGTTTCTGTGTGATAACTTTTAAGTTATTGACTGATAAGTAACTACACCTGCCTAAGCCATTGAGTAACTTATAAAAGGACAAACCAGACTCACTGAGCAGTTCTCTCTTTTCCATATGTGAAAATTCTATGAAAAGTAGTCATAGGAACTCAGCATTACGATATTACCTGTTTACTATGAGTAATAAAAGAGTTTAGGAACTTTAACAGACTGTATTATTTTTTTAAAAATTCATTGCTAACAACATTTTCCCGTATTTTCATGCCTTCTTCAGGACTTGTTGCTATAGAGGAAGTAATTACAACAAATTTAAAAACCAAGAAATACTAAGTTGTACAGAAATTCATACGCCGAAGGTCAAGAATTATTTTATTTTTTATAACAGACGTTAAATTGAAACTATTTACTGAGGGATTATCACTTTTTCCTTGCACATAGGCAACTTATCGAAATAATTCAATTAATTACAACTGTAATAGTGAAGTTTAATCGTAATTCATTCAATAAACAAATTTATGACATTAAGTTAAAAAAATACGGCCAAGTATGTAAGCAAACAAATTTAATTAATACCAATACGTTTCACCCAACTTTGTGGACTTCTTCAGGTAAATTAGTGACGTTGTAATGAGATTACCCATTTAAAATATTACCTAAATAATTAAACAAAGATAGATAAAGCGTCTTATTTATATTAATTGAATGTCAATTAAATTTGTTTGCTGACAAATTTAGTCGAATTTATTTTCAATATGTTAATTTATATGTGGGGTTTCGATTTATCTGTTTAAAAAATTGCATGAATAATTTGACAAAAATGGATGAAACGTTGTACTTATAGTAATTACACGTTAATTAAATTTGTTTTTTGACATGCCTTGCAGTATTTTTATTAACGTAATTCATTTATATACGGGAGTGCATTTTATATGAAAATGTCGAATAATGGAACGAAAATATTTTATACTGACACTTAAGGATGTTTCAATTCATTTTAATATATATTTTTTGTACCTTCGCAACTTTTTTCACATTACAGAAAGCCTTTTAGGAATACACATTATTAATTACAGATTTAATTCGTTCTTTATAATTTGTGAGGAAAATTAGACGTCGGTTAAATATTCATTTTCCTTGGAAACATTCCTAAATAAAGACTCCACTACTTAATCAAAATATTCATAGTTATAAATATATTACAAAAAGAAAGCTTTTGTAAATAATTAAATAACACAAAAAAATAAATATACCTAAAGAAAAAAAGAGAGGTTGAAATAAATGATGAGTGAAATTTTCTTTTTTATTCTCTAACACGTGATTCATTTAGTAAATTAAAAATATTCAACTACTTTAATACTGAATTAAAATAACATCAAGGTTTACACTTAACGAAATTACTATATCAACCACGTTATTTATCTCAATTATTTAATTAAATCATCAAAACATCAAAGAATTTTTGTCGACATCAAACAAATGATTTGATTACTTAAGAAAATTCTTTTGACGACACTAATCAAAATAAATCAAATTATTTGACGGCATCAAATAAAATCACTCAAATGAATTTCCGACATCAAACAACATCTAAAAATATTTTGATGACACCAAACAATCGTTTTAAAATCATAAAACAAATTCAATCAAATGGTTTGACGTCATCTAGCAAAATGTTTTGACGGCATCAAATAAAAATATTAAATAATTTTCCGACATCAAATAAAATCAATCAAGTGAATTGACCGACAGCAGTCAGCATCTAACAAATGTATTGACGACATCACACAACAAAACACAAATGTTCTGACGTTATAAAACAAATGTTTTGATGACACCAAACAAAATTAATCGTATGATTTGACGACATCGAAAACAACATCTAACAAATGTTTTGACGCCTTAAAACAAATGTTTTGGTGACACCAAACAAAATTAATCAAATAATTTGAAGACATCACAGAACATTTAACAAACGTTTTGACGACATCAAACAAAATCAATTGAAAGATTTGACGACATCAAACAACATCTAACCAATGTTTTGATGAAAATCAAACAAATTTTTGACATCAGGCAAATGTTTTGTCGACTTCGAACAACATCAAAGAAATGTTTTGATGATTTCAATAAAGAATTTAGGCAACTAACGTAAGTAATATAATACTTTCATGAAAAAAAATATCCGAAAATGCTTGTCTGTCATTCAAGAAAGCTAGTTCCAAACAAAGAATATTCTGTTTCTCTAAACGATTTCGTTAAAAATACACTGAAAATTAACCCTCTTAAAACTTTTATTAAAATATCTCAAAGTAGTTTATAAATATAATTTATGTACTTGAAAATGTCTGATCTATTAGAATGGTATTATTGGTACAGTTGGGGGTAGTTCCACCCACGCCGTACATTTTGTCCGACCGGAAGGAACTCGGGGGCAAGTCTGCCTGTGTTAGTCGCCGATCCCAGACTTGGAATTCGAAAGGCAGACATTCTGCTTGTCTCGCGTTTGCCCAGAAGTGGATTACGAATGCATTAATATTCATTGCTGCAATAAAGTGCGCGCTCACAGTGGGAGCTACAAACTATCAAACAGCAAATGCAGAACTATAAACTACACTCTAATGGAATTAGATATCTCCACTCTTGAGTGTATTCATGTTAAATGTCGAGAAAACTTGTACAGAGAGTAGCAGACATGAAAAATACGACAGTTTCTACCGAAAACGTAATAGTAACAGATAGTAATAATACAAAGTATTACTTCCCTGCACTTTGGTTGAATTATGGATCACCCTTAATTGCAAAAGACTTTTCCTAGGGATATTTACATGTCTACGATGAGTATCAAATAACGTTTCTTAGAATTCTTTTTTACTCGCGGGTCACTAGACTGGTTTAATCCGGTTCTCGATTTACTAGCTGTATACCACCATAGCTGTGATTAACTTTTTACACCAAAGATATTTCTGTTATTACTCTCTAAATATACTTCTACCTGCTACAGTTACATGTTGCAGACTTGTTATGACGCTTTCCTTTCTAAATACTTCAAAGATAGTATCCTTATTCTCCCTTTTCTTCACCATCTATTCTCCAATTTTCTAGAGTTCAATACAAGTTCTTCCAACTTAATTACATGTGTTTACTTTATTTATGTGCCCTCAAGAAGCTTATCAGTCTAAAAATAGATGGGAGCAGTTGGCCAGCTGGATCCTAAGGTTGTCGAGCTGATTTTTGTATTGTATTGTATTTGCTAATAATCTACAATTGGGCGCAAGCCCGGTGGCAGATACATAATTAAATATACATAATTATAAACTAAAGAAAGATAAACATGTTCTGTGGATGCCCTGAAAGAGAAAAGAGAAACACTTCACTTCACTTTAGTTTTTTATATTCGGAAACACATTTATATTAAAAAATATCCACTTCACTTCACACGTTTTTTCAGATTTGACCTAAATTTATTTTCTTGAAGAGGATTTCCTCCAAACACCCCTGCCACAGGTAAATTATTCCAGTCGTTGATAGTCCTATTTAGGAATGAGAATTTGCCAACATCTGTTTTTTGTTTTCTATATTTCACTTTGAATTGGTGATCCCATCATCTACCTATATAACTGGGCTTTTGCATTTTGTAGCTAATTCCAATCCATGGTTTTTGCCCCTCTATAAGCTTATGCAGTCTTGCTTTCTCCCTCCTTTCTGACAATACCTCCCAACCTAGCTGTTTTACTTTTTCCTTCCTATGACCTGGCCCTACTTGCACAAAATTAGCAGCCCTTTTCTGAACTTTCTCTAATGATTCTATTTGATTAATTCTATAAGGATCCCAACAAGCCTGTGCCCCATATTCCAAAATTGGTCTAACTAGAGATAAGTATGCCACCTCCTTTGTTTTTGAACTTCCCTTTTTTAAGTTCCTCATAATGAAATGTAAGGAATTCCACGCTTTTCGGGCCGTGAAATTCACTTGTTCCTCCCACCCAAGTCTGTTGTTGAAATAATGGAAAATCCAGTAAAAATTAGGAGACGCATGGTTAAGACCTTTATTTTTAAGTTAACAGGCTACAGGAGGGTGATCGTGAAACAGGCAACTCCTCTTTAATAGCATAGGAAAGGAATTGAAAAGTGAGGGGGATGAGGAATGTAGCCAAGGGTTGACTAAGGTCCCCGGACTCTATTTTAAGGATCCTTCCCAGTGTTTTACCTAAAAGAGGTGCAGAGAAATCCCTACAAAACCTGCATCAGGTAGGTCGGGCTATTGAGTACTATTTTCACACCCTTCCTAATGATGGGATTCGAATTTGCTGTGATTCCGTGTCTCCGCGAGTTTTATGAGGCAGTTGGCTGACTGGTCAATGGGATCAGCGGACAACTCTTACAGAATGTCCAAAGTCTTCGACCCCAGTACATACACCTCCTAAAATAGATGAAGGCAGCCGGTTTATGAGTTATGTCGCAGCATTCCCTTCTCCATAAATAATTCAACAGAAATCTTTAAATGAAAGAATTAGGAACGCCTAAGGGAAACCATATAACACCCTATAACTCGCAGAGTTTTTGTAAAATTCTGGATACATAACTCATAAACCGGCTGCCTTCATCTACTTTAGGAGGTGTATGTACTGGGGTCGAAGACTTTGGACATTCTGTAAGAATTGTCCGCTGATCTCCTAATACTTGTGGAGACACGGAGAAGGGAATCACAGAAAATTCGAATCCCATCATTCGGAAGGGTGTGAAAATAGTACTGCACCTACCTGATGCAGGTTTTCTAGGCTTTTCCCTACACCTCTTTCAGGTGAAACACCAGGTAGGATCTCTAAACTACAATCCGGGGGCTACCTTCCATATCCCCCCCCTTTTCAATTCCCTTCCTATGCTACTAAAGTGGAGTTGCCTGTTTCAGGATCACCCTCATGTAGCCTGTTAACCCAAAATAAACCTAATCAAGCCTTGGATACCTTACTCTAACTTAAACATGAAAGCCTTAACAATGTGTCTCCGATTTGCTACTGGATTTTCCATTAATTCAGCTTGATTATTCCTATTCAAGGATGAATCCAGCCGGTCGCTCATTAACCATACATCTGTCTTCTTTCAACCGGATCTTCCACCTGAAATAGATTAAGTATCTAGTGAATTAAACTGCTACGTTTAATGGAAGAAAACGATTAATATTTATTTCGACGACCAAAAATTTAATTTATGTAGTAGCCATGCCTCTTGTTTATTACATCTAACGTAATTGTTATTACGAAAAACTAGTTAGAATTGTACTTTCTGAAGCGTAGTTTCCTTAACGGAGCTTAAGCCGAGCGTTTCACATGTAATTATCCTCGCATAAACAAGGTAATGGAGTGAAGTGTGGGAATCAGGGGAATAACCAAGGGTGTTAGATTGGGAAGGTATATTTTGACGGAAGCTACTTGGGAAACGTAATAACTAAGGATGGTAGACATAAAGAGTAGGATAGCACAGGCAAGGAAGGCTTTCGCGGAAAAGAGGGATTTACTTATGGTAATATAAGTGTAAATATTAGGAAATCGTTGCTAAAAATGTTCGTATGGAGCGTGGCGTTATATGGGTGGACGATAGGCGTTGGGGAAAGGAAAAGAATAGAAGCCTTTGAAATTTGGTGCTATACGCGAATGCTGAAAATCCAGATGGGTGGATAAGTTAACTACTAGGAAGTTCTAAACAGAATAGGGGAAAAGGGACCAATATGGAGGACGTTGACTAAGAGAAGGGATAGATTAATAGGCCGCGTTTTAAGACACGAGGGTCTTGTAAAATTAGCATTATAGAATAGTGTGTTGTGTAAGAACAAGGATGTGGAATGTGCTAGTTATAAGGAAATGAAAAGGCTTGCGCAAGGTAGGTTAGTATGGAGGGTTACATCATATCAGTCTTAGGACTGAATACCACAACAACAACAAATAATCTCAAGGGATGTTGTAACATATAACTTCGCAGCCACTGCTGCTGGGAGATAAAACTGCGGCTTCAGGAGGTTCCTGATCACTGGAGAGGACACCGCCAGGGCACTAATTAATTCAATTAAGTAATTGAATTCTAGGCTAAAACCAAGTAGTTGATTGAATGTCTAATTCTGATTGCAACTTTATAAAAAATTTCGAAAACATTTTCATGATTGTGTATGGGCTTGAACAATTCTTTCCTGATTCACAAAATTTTTCATCGTAATAGCGGTGTTCGGTTGGTGCTTCATTTTTTTTTGTTTGAGAAGCCGTTTACCGTTGGTATGTCGCGGAAAAGTTTTGTATGTGTAATGTGCAGTTGCAATTGGCTCTCCGTGAGATGTGTCCTTGAAGGCGAACAGGAAGTCTCGGGGTTCAGCAACCGCGGAGCTCGCATTCCTCGGCCAGGTGGCCTAGCAACAACAACAACAACAATAACAACAACAACACTAGCCTGCAATCCCGCCGCTTTAAAGGGATCTCTTGTAAAGAAGAGGCGCGTGACACTACGCATATGACTGTTAAAAAGATTACTAGAAAAACAACCTGACCCACCTGCTGAAGTAGGCTAATCAATGGAATAAACCCATCTTTATGTTTACATGTGAATTATATACATTATTATAATTTTTAATCTTGTGTATACTGGAACAATTACTGTACCAAACTAATAATCATCCATGATTACGCCCCATACACTATTATAGGTCTTATTAGTGTCTTATACAGCCTTATTTTTGCTTTCCCGGGGACAACTTGAGTTTTTAGGGGAGGAAGTAGGACGTTTTTCTATAAATATATATATCTTAAAACAATCCTTGCAGGAGACTGTAGCACTTTAACTCAATAGTGTATTAAAATTTACTCACTTGTGTTTTTAATTATAAAGTAACGTTTCATTCACTCTTATTCTTTTTCTTTTGGATCTGATATAGGAAACGCTGACCAATTACATTTCTATAATCGGCTTTTCTTAACGCTCACTTTTAATAGCTAATATTTATTAAATCATTCGTAAATATTCCGTTCTCTTTTCCCTTAAACGTTTTCTTATTCTTTTAAGCTTCTTCGTGTGTATACCAGTAACTGTTTCAGTAATTAAACAAGTTAATTGAACTATAGCGGTATGATGCTGTACTTAATCTGTTTCTGAACTAATATTGCAACTGGAAGCCATTCTCCTTATAATTGTTTTAGCCCTTTTCCAATTCACAAAAATTCGTAATAGATAAAAGACTCGTAATTAGTATAAAAATAGTCTGTCACATCACTGCTTCATTGTACCGGGCATTCAAGTGGGAATTTGTCCTGTATTTCCTTGAATTAAATAGTTTTCAGGAGACTATTTAAATCTGATAGTAACCAGTAAATTAATTTCTACGTTTCAAAAAAAATATTTTTAAGAATATAAAATGAAGACGAATTGAGCAAAAATTAAATTATGAACTTTAAACGCAACGTAACACACCGGCGAATTTAGCTATTAATTGTTCCTTACTTGTGGTTGGAAGAGGGTAAACAGAACATTATTGTCATCTTACAGACAAACCTTAGTTTTCTTTGTAAAAAAAAGTTGTCTCGCTACAACGTGTAATGAAATGGTTGCATTTTGAAACGAAACTTTTTAAAAATTGAATCAAGAGCAAACAATTAACCGGTTAAATGTAAGTTAATTTCACTGTCATGATTCAACTCTTGATCAAATTGTTAAACTGAATTCATCAGGGGGTTTAATTAGTGTTTTAGGCTTAGTTGCATTTTACAATAAGTTTGTGATTTTATGTACCCTCGTAAATAGTATATTAAAATGATTTTGGATCGTACGTATAACGAGGTAAAATGAACAACAATTTAAACAGACTTCATTACAGATAAAATGCAAAGAAGAGCCAGAAGTCAGGAATGTAATCATTTAATTTGAAAACATTTAGCCCCACAAACTTTCGAGTCCTCCTCGCCTTTTTTATTAGAATGTAACAAAATATTTCATGTTACTGGTGCAACGTCCAGATATTCAGCCTCAATTTTGGCAATTCATTTCGTTTTATTTATAATAATAAATCAGATTAATTTAATTAGAGAAAATTTTTGATTATTGAAAAAACACTAACGTTCTATATATTTTGATAGAGTAAATAGATAAAAAAATGCAGCCAAATTGTGATCAAATAATTTTTACTTATTAAATATATTTATGACGTTTCGTCCATAATTGTGAACTTCATCAGGTAAGTAGGCAAAAAATAATAATTTTGAGTACAGAATGTTTACTTAAAATATAAAAAGTATAATTGTCAATTAAATAAATAAATCAGGCTTAACGTTTCTCGGAGGTGGTAAAGCAAATTTTATAAATCTATAAATGGAAGAAATACAGAGAAGTCAAGATATTTCAGTACCCAGGGACTAACCGTCTTTTGATGATCCCTAAACCCGAAATAAAAGGTTTGTGATTGTTTACAACCGTTTCTTACTCCGCAGTGAGAAGTTCATTGACGACAAGCTACTTGTAACGTACATCACTTACATCACATAACACCATTTTGCTTTTTATTGCTTAATATATTGTGGTGATTCATGCCCCTTACATTCATCGGGTAAAGCAAAAATAATTTAGTTTTTGTTATTTGCGTACACAGGACGGAAAACGAGAATGGTTTGGTGAGGCCGAGTAGGCGGGAAACGTCACCGTCTACAACATTATTGATTGCCTGGAGTGCATTGTAGATTCAACAGTTGGTTCGGGGAACTGTCCTGAGAAGGTCTGGATGAGAGAGAGAGAGAGCAGTGGAGGAAACAATATGCAGAAAAGTTAATTTCGCCATTATTCGAGAAAGAAGATTTTGTTTTGTAGTAAGGAAAACAAAAAGAGGACATTTTGATAGAGATTTAAGCTGAAGAAGAGCCGCTAGAGGAGACGTGTTCAGCGAAGGAACGTCTTGCACGGCAAACCAGGAACGACGTCACCAGGCCATTGTTAACATCTGGTAAAGGCATTTTAACCCAGTTTTCCACTTAAACCATTCTCGTTGATTCGCGACTTTTAATACAATTATATCGCTGTTTGTCACCCGCGTTCCTGGGAGCAGCCATTTAGAAGCTTGCTTTACCGACTGAGCCAATTTGATTAAATTTTACTCATAAATTTATATTTTCACTAAAATTTAATTTGTTAGATTTCTTCTGGAAATTTGATAACGTAATATCATAATTAAATGGAATATTCAAATTAAATACATTTTTTATTATTATTTAACAATTTGATTGTACAAAAATATTTTTGTTGGTGTAAGCAAACGAACACCACAATATATTTTTAAGGATTTTTTTGATCTCAGCACCTTTTCTTTCATAAGTATTGCTTTAAAGAATTGCAGCCTATCTTAGGGATTAGCAGGTCCATAATTCCGCTGGAGGGATGCAGCCAGCCAGCCAGCAAGCACTTGGTTCACGAATGTCTGTTTCGTTTGTTTGTTCCATACGTAACTAACTCCCCGTGAGTAATGGTTCGCATCACGGCGCCATTAGTTTCTCACGGTTAATTGTGCGCCGACTGACCATACACAATTGAAGGCCATTCATTGCTCAACGGGACAGACTGATTTCAATTGGATTAATGAGGTAATTGCGGTTGTGGCGTTCGTCGAATCTCCGCTACTTACCGGTGCAGATTCCGACCGAGATATCGGGCGAAATATTGAGCCATTAAAAGCAAGTGGCTCGCGATTTCCACGTCGTGCCATACGAGAGCTCCTTGATCCACTTCTTCATCGTTGTGTAGGTGTTATCTGCAAACGGCATCTTTCCCAGCTACTAGAGTTTTTCCGCTGCCCCGCTAGGATCTGGTTGCAGATCGGACATCTGAACCGAGCTGGTGAGTGAGATACAGCGGACCTCCACGGAATATACTGAACGAGGTTAATTGATCAATTAATGGAACGCCGCCGCCTGCAATGTTCTCGGATGTCTTCATGAAGGTAACCGACAGGCCTTTCTACTTGTTAGCGGAATGACTTTCCCTTGAAGATATTAATATTCGTCGGGTGGTCGAGCACTTTACCTGTATCCCAATCGCACTTTGTGAAGTCGTGATGACCGAAGATTTCAATCCGTAAACGACCAAGTCACGCAACTCGACTACGTCATGTTGGTCACACGAGGAAACGTAGAATTGGTCAAGCGTTTCATCTAATCTAATACCGTTGGTGATGGCGGAGGAACGATACAGTTACTAATTCTCTCGTCAACATATGCTGCTTTCTTAATAAAGACACGAGAAATTAAAAATACGGAAAATAAGAAAAACATGCGAAAGGGTTTAATAATCCATATCACGAATCTTCCAACCCTCCAAAGGCGTAGAATAACTGAACCCTCCCTATTATATGTCTGGTTTCATTTATGAACAGTGTAATATGGCAGGCAGTGGATTAACAAAGGGTGTTTAGTTGGGAAGGGATATATTGAAGGAAGTTAAGTAATTCTGCTACTTGGGAAGCGTAATAACTAGGGATGGTAGAAGTATAGTATCCAAGATTGGGGCAGCACAGGCAAGGAAGGCTTTCACAAAAAAAGGAGGGATTTACTTACGGGTAATATATGTGTTAATATTAGGAAACCATTGCCAAAAATGTTTGTTTGGATTGTGGTGTTATATGGGTGCGAAACGTGGACGATAGTTGCGAAAGGAAAATAATAGAATCCTTTAAAATGTGGTGCTACAGGAGAATGAAATGAGTGGATAGAATCTCTAATGAGGAAGTTATAAACAGAGTAGGGGAAGAGCGAACAATATGGAAACTTGGACCAAGAGAAGGGATAGATAAAACATAAGGGTCTCGTAAAACTAGCATTAGAGGGAAGTGTGTGGGATGAGAACGGAAGAGGAAAGCCAAAGATGGAATAAGCACATCAGATTGGGGAAGATGTGCGATGTGCTAGTTATGCTGAAATGGAAAAGCGTGCGCAAGATATGGAGGGTTGCTTCAGACCAGTCTTAGGATGAATGCCACAACAAAAACTGATTCATGCAAGGCGTAAATATAAAAACGCGAGAGAAGAAAATGGTAAAGAGCGGAAAAAACGCTAGAACAATGAGATAAATAGGAATTGCAAAGCAGTCGAAGAGCATTGGCTCCAAGAGAAATACAAAGCGGTGAAGATTTTATGGTAAAAGGGAAATAGTTGCAGCTTATAAGAAGAAAGAGTAGGATAGCACAGGCAAGGAAGGCTTTCGCAAAAAAGAGGAATTTACTTACAAGTAGTATATGTGTGGATATTAGGAAATGATTGCTAAAAATTTCGTATGGAGTGTAGTGTTACATGGGTGCGAAACGTGGACGATAGTTGCGGAAAGGAAAAGAATAGAATCCTTTAAAGTGTTGTGCTATAGGAGAATTATGAAAAACATATGGGTGGATAAAATCACTAACGAGGAAGTTCTAAGCAAAATAGGGGACGAGCGAACGATAAGGAGAACGTTTTAAAAAACTAGTACAGAAGAAGGAGGCCAAAGATGGAATAAGCTAAGCAGATTAGGGAGGATGTGGGATGTGGTGGTTATGTGGAAATGGAAAGTGTTGCGCAAGACAGGTTAGGATGGAGGGTTGCATCAGATCAGTCTCAGGTCTGAATACCACAACAGCAACATCTCTCCTGAACCAATTGTTTACATCATAACATTTTCCATTTAACATGGAAAAATATTCTCATCTCCAACTAACAACAAATATCCTTTTTCTTTTTTTCTTTTTAGCCATACCGCAGTAGGTAACTGTTGATTCACATGTTATTCCTTTGAAAAGCATATTGGCCACCCTGGAATGTAGAAGGTAAAGGAAGGTAGTAATGAGTCGACAATGATTCCCGGGCCATATTTGAAGGTCACTACCCGGTATTACGTAAAACGGATGCAGGGAAATCTGTAGGAAATCCGCAACAGGTAGGTCGGGCTATTGGATGATATTCTCACGCTTTTCCTAATGACGCGAGATAAGTTTGCTATGACGGTCACAGCATTCTCTTCTCCTTTCCTCTGCTCCAGCTGGCCCAATGATCCAATGAGATCAGAGGATAACTTTTACCCTATGCCCAAGCTCTTCGACCCAAGCCCATACACCTCCTAACATAGATTCAGGGGCCTTGGCATGTCGATTTTTTTTTGGTTAACAGGCTACATGAGGGTGATCCTGAAACAGGCAACTCCCCTTTAATAGCATAGGAAGGGAATTTGAAAAGGGGGGATGCGGAAGGTAGAGCAAGGTAGCCAAGGGTTGACTAGGGCCCCCGGGCTATGGTTTAAGGATCCTACCCGGTGTTTCACCTAAAGAGATGCAGGGAAAACCCTAGAAAACCTGCATCAGGTAGGTCGCGGAACAAAAAGGTAAGCCTACATAGGCCCTCTGTGGAGGAATACCTGCAAGAGAAAGAGATCCCATGGGCATCCTTTTCGACCTGTAAAAACATGGAATGTAGTTTTCACCTTACCTGTGATTTAATTTTATATATTTTTGAGTCTTCACGTCTCCATTTTTAGTGACCATTTGCGAGAAATTCAGTATCGTAAAAAAGTGGTTCACAGAATCTTAGAAAAAGAAACTTACGCCTTAATATGGGTCAATAATTTCAGCTGAAAAATATAAACGTTGAAATAAGAAAAATAAAAATTATTCTTAGAAACCCTGATGTGGGTAGTCAGGTGACAGTAACGATTCGGGTTTTAAACAGCACATTAATGTAATATAATAATTTATTTCCCCCGTTGTACGTCTTTACCCACCCAGTCTATGTTCCAAAGACGTATGGAAACTCGTAGTGAAGTTTATGTCGGTCCTTTCCACCTTGTTCCTGTTGTATCCTGCCCCCTCCTTCGGAATCGATTTAGCAGTTGTTTTGTTATGTGGAGCAGGACAAGCAGAACAGAGAGCCCGAGGTAGCTGTTAGTGACGTTTAAGTGTATCATATCGGCTGCGTGGGAAGGAATTATAGACCTGGCGCAGTGGGATGCTGATAGTGGCTCGGAGCGAAACGTCGCGAGAAAACAAGTAGAGTGGGCGGTGTTCTCTCTCTCTCTCCCTCTCTCTCCCTCTCCTTCTCCACGGGGGTTACCTTGCTCTCAGAACTGGTTGCGCAATTACGAGCTGTTTTAAATAGCACCCCTTTTGCAATTACGATATGCGTGTCATCGATAAAGTTCTGACTCCACCTTGCGTCGGGAAAAAAAAGGAAAAGAGGGGAAATTAATGACGCATTCTGCTCCTTACATATTAAGAGACCAGCTGCTACCAATTTAATTGCCAATTTTATGTTTTATATTACTTCTGGACGATTCTAACTTTCATATTTTTAAGGAGAATCAATAACGACTGATTTTATTTGTCTCACCCAGAAATATATCAAAGGACTTTGAGTATCACAAGCCAATCAGGCCAATCAGGTGACTCGTATGATACTGTTCCGGTTCAGTGTCATGAGTTCATGTAACCAATTCCCACGAGTGGCAATTCATCACGTAGTTCAACCACTCTGGTTATTTCTATTCATATATATATATATATATATATATATTTGACAACCCTCTTTAATAATTCGCTTCGGCAGATAATAGCAGGAATATATACTGTTCCGCTAATTCAAATAAATTGGTCCGTGTTCAATTAGCGCATAGAGGATGGTTATAAGGTCTCTACCTTCCACATCCCCCCTCTTCAGTTCCCTTCTAATGCCATTAAAGGTGGAGGGGGAAGGAAACATATGACTCATAATGTCCTGAAAATTGTGGAGAAACTTTTTAACTACCTCAATATGAATAAACAATTCTTGGGTTTCCACCCGGGTTAAACGGATTTTAAGCCACGACGTTTCGATGGCGTACTCTGCCATCGTTCTCAAGCGAAAGTGCGAGTGAAACGTCGTGGCTTAAACTCCATTTAACCCGGGTGGAAACCCAAGAAGTGTTTATTAAGAATATACACCGGGAAAACCTTCGATCTTTAATAACACAATATGCTTTGAAGAGACTTTCCCCTGACCTGGAAAATGGGTCCCATAACCTCTTGAACTTAACATCATAAAAATAGTTCGTACTTCTTCAATAATTTCTACGTTGAGAATTATTTAAATGTTACATTACAGAAAATGTGTAATATTAAATATCTATTGGATCACTTTGATAACAATTATTAATGTTGTTTTGTGAGACAGAAGTGTTTCTTTTAAAATAATTATAAATTTTGTATAGAAGAATTGGCAATATTTGGCCGAAAATCCCGGTTTCAGGTTACATTTCTTAAAATTATGAATTTGGAGTTTGAATGATTTAGGGACATAATACAACACGAAAAATAAACAACAGCAAGTGTTATGCGTAAGATATATTTTTCATTTATTTTTTTATATTTGCTTCAATTATTAAATATTAAATATGTTCCCGTTTCTCTGTTTAATTTTGATTGCCTTTTACGTCATTTATAATTCATCTCTTAAGCTTTCGTTTCTGATTTTATTTTCGTTGGCGTAGCCTTACACTGATTTTAGAGACTCTTCTAATTGTCTCTATTCACTGTTTCTCATTGTCCAGAATTCTCCTCCGTGGGCAATATTGAGGATATTCAGCACAATCTTTTGTGGTAATTTCATTACAGGAAGCAAGAGTAGAATTTAATGATAATTCTTTCGTTACGTTATAAGGAACGAGAATGAGTATTAAAAAGTATACACACTAGGTTTTCCTCTTTAAGATAGAAGAATTAAATTCCAGGGCTTGTGAAAGGGCGCGCCGTTTCCATAGAAACACGTGCAGTGGAAATTAACAGGTCATATCGAAGATGAAGCTGAAGGGAGTGGTAAATGCAATGTCATTAGCTTTTTTTTAGAACCAAATTACGTCATTGAATTTCCCTCCGTTCGTAGCGCCGAGGCTCCGTTGCCATAGTTACAGGTGAACCGTCACGGGTGACTGAGTCGAAAGTTCTAGGAGAATCAAATACCGTTCCATATACCATCCGTGCCCATCTCTTAAATTAATCAAATATTTTTAAGGGTTGGCCCTTGTTTCGTATATATTTTGTCCTCACTCCATTTTCAATATTCTTAAATATATCATTCACCTGGTAATTTATCTTACTTGATCCTTCGCAATTAGAGAACGCAAGATCAGTCGCAATTTGTTGTGGGGACATACATTTTTTTGCATTTTGACAAAATCGATATGTTGCTAACGTACAGTAAGTTCCACATGTCAAATAACCGTTTTCCACTGACGTTGTCCTTACCTGAAATTTATTCAGACCTAGTACTCCACGACTGCGTCAACTAAAAGTTTAATCAACTGCTTGAGAAATTTCCCTTATTTTAGAACTTTGGCTGACTAATAAACCATTCGGACTAGACAAGGAAATCAGACGTCGTTACCACAGCAACGGAAACTGCCGTAAGTTAGTAGATTACACTGGTAATCAAAACTTCAATCCATTCCCGTTTCTTTCATTACCAAAATACTGTAATTACCAGAGTGTTCTCTCCAGAGATTCTGAATTTGCTTTCCAACTGTATGTTACAATGTAAAATAAGTTTCGTCATTAATATTACCAATTAATTACATTTGAATGCATACGAAAGTTTGTTAGTTATTATTTTTATCAGTAAGAGGTGGTACTTATACAATCACGTGCTACAGCACATTAATTAAATTAGTACAGAATTGCTTGTTCCATAATTTTTAGAAACTTAGCAATAATTTAAATTAGACTTTAAATATAAAATGTATAAAAGTAGTAGTTTAATTTACTGATAGCAAGGAGAATATATAATAAGGAAATGTACAAGTATAAAATTGTATTTAACACAAGAAAACAACAAATAAAATAAATCCTTTTCTCCCTATTCTTTTAAAAGGAATTATACATGAGCTGAGGCTTTCCCGGTGATGCAGAAATAGTTCTCGGGTTTCCACTCGGGTGCAAAGATGACGACAGAGCACATGGTCGTCGAAACGTTGCGTTTTCATCGCAACATCACCCGAACTATTTCTGCAGGAATTATACATTTTGGCTGAGGCTTTATAAGACGGAATTGATGGCGTTTTTGATTGGTTTAATACGTCACCGTATTCTTACATTTTCGAGTTCCCATATACGGGGTTCACACGTCTCCCCCAACAACTCGTAAAATTTCACGCACCGCAGGTTACTGTACCTTCCGTGGGAACGTCTGAAACGTGACAAAATAGTGAGACCTATGATTATTCCATCCGTCAAATTTATGATATTGCTGGCCAGCGGTTTCTTAAACCCTCAAAGGACTTCTCTTCAATAGATGTTTTCATGGTGTGAGGCTCGTCCGGATACTTGTGAAAGTTAAGGGCCCCGACGATTCGTAGCCCGGAAGAATTGTAGTTAAAATTTATTTAATGAATAAAAATTATGCCTTTAATAAATTAGAAAACACGTGTACACTGCACCATCCATTATGAACAAAAGTGGACAAGACGTCCCGCTTCCTCGTAATCCTCGTCGTGGTGACTGAGTTAACTAGTTTAGCTTGTTATCGAAATTCGTCGGTACGTAACTCACTCCTAGTAGATTCTAACCGCAGACTCCGTCGCTATAGCAACTCATCTATGTGTGAGCCACTAGATTGCCGCCGGTCATTTCGCTTTCATAGCACGTTCATCAAACTTGTAAACCACGAAAGCGGTAACCATAGAAATAGAACCATCGTCGACGTAATCAGAGAGAGAGAGAGAAAGGATTCTGCAAAATATGTCTACCAATCTTCAACTGGACTGTGACCGCAAGATCTGTTATCCTGTTAACGGAAATTCCTATGCCTTACTCCGTAACCTGTTTCCTTGGAATTCTTTAGCCATTTAACAGACTCCCGCTGGATTCTAGCCTCGGCAGCCGTACGCTACAGCAACATATCTATTAGTGAGAGACAACATCGTAGGATATTATTTAATCCCCGTTGTGGATATTTGTGCCCTGAGTTAGATTTTTCTGGAAGCATTACTTTCCACCAGACAACCGTAAAAAATTCTCCTTGGTCTTTCAATTCATGGAATCAATATAAAACGAGAGATTTAAACTTCGACATACGCAATTGAAAACTATTCACAACACCCTATGAGAGACTCCGGCACTCATTTACATCAGTTTAAGACACTCCCCCCCTCCCCTCTCCTTCCCAATCCTTCCATGAATTTTTTGTTTGTAATATATTAGTTGTATGTTGTAGTTGTGGTATTCAGTCCTAAGTCTGGTCTGATGCAATCCTCCATGTTAACCTATCTTGCGAAAGCCTTTTTATTTCCGCATAACTACCACATCTCACATCCTTCCTAATCTTATTAGCGTATTCCATCCTTGGCCTCCTTCTTCTGTTCTTACCCCACACACATCCCTTTAATGCTAATTTTACAAGACCCTCATGTCTCAAAACGTGGCCAATTAACCTATCCCTTCTCTTGGTCAACGTTCTCCATATTGTTTGCTGTCCCCATATTGTAGTTATAACTTCATCGATAGTGATTTTTTTCCTCCCATCTGATTTTCAGAATTCTCCTATAAAACTACATTTCAAAGGCTTCTATTCTTTTCCTTTCCGCAACTCCTATCGTCCGCGTTTCGCACCCATATAACGCCACGCTCCATACGAATATTTTTGGCAACGATTTCTCAATATTCACCTGTGCTATCTTACTCTTTATATCTAGTATACTTCTACCATTCCTAGTTGTTATGCTTCCCAAGTAGCAGAATTCCTTAACTTCCTTCATAACATCCCTTCAGAACCTAAGTGTTCGTTATTCCAACGTTTCCCATACTACACTCCATTACCTTGGTTTTCCCCCTATTAATTCTGAAATTGAACCCTTTCTCCAGGACCACGTTCATGCCATTTATTACGTGGCGTTATATGGCTGCGAAACGTGGACGGTGGTAGTGGCTGAAATGAAAAACGGTGTGGGTGGATAGAACCAATAACGAGGAAATTCTAAACAGAATAGAGGAAGAGCGAACAATATGGAGAACGTTGATCGAGATAAGGGATGGATAAGTAGGCTTTTTATAAAAAGACATGTATTAGACGGAAGTTTGTGTAGGGTAAGAACAGAAGAGGGAATCCAAGGATGGAATACGCGAATCAGATTAGGGAACATGTGGGGGGCTGTAATTATGCGGAGATTAAAACGCTTGCGCAAGATAAATTAGCATTGAGGGGTGTATCAGACCACACTTAGGACTGAATACCAAAACACACACAAGTTACGTATAAGGTTTAAATCTTAATTGGAAATGGCGGAACGGGTGGCGCGCAACGAAATATTTTCGTATGAGGGAAATTTTAATGTTTTCTTCAAAATAATAAAAAGAATCCTCTAAGGCAACTTTATAATAATGAGTTACATGACCCTGTTCCGAAAAAAATAGATAACAAAAGAAAGGAACATAAAATAAAGAAAAATGCTGGTAAAGTGTGTACAATTGCCAAAAAAGATTCTCTTTCGCGAAGGTAAAAATAGATAAAGCGACCAATAGGACGCAAAAATAAATATAAGAAAGAAAACACCTTTTAATGTTTCGCTTAAATTTAATTCAATTTTTATTGTAATAATTACCAAAAGAAATCCTATCCTGTACTTCACCTGGAGGTGAGGCAGAACGAGAAACCCCGTAAGCTTCCCTTTAAAAATTCATCAAAAATTTAAATTCGTTGTTTTAAATTATGTTGGGATTAGGTTAAGTAAATAAGAGTTTGAACTAATGTTTTATGATGTTATTTTATTTTTCCCGTAATTTTACAAAAATGGTTAATTATTAAGTGTCCCGTTCCGCTCCAGACACGCAGTACTGCTTAACTTATACGGAACCGATCACGACGTTTCTTGCTTCAATTTTTTATTCGTACTAGTTTATAGCGTAACTCATTACCTTATATACTGATATTCTTATATTCTGATAGATAATACAATACGTTAATAAAATTACTGGATCCTAAATATGGGCAGCAAACCTGTTATTTTAGAGTAGCGTGGCAGAACCTTAACCTTTTTTTTTGATTTAATAAAAACTTTATCTGTACGGTGTACAAATTAGTTATGATAATATTCTTAGTAACATGTAATGCGGAAACAGCTCAATAGCAGGCCCCAGCATAAGATTGTTAACAAGAGATTGAGCACATACATTTAAACCCTACAACTATTATAGAAATTTCTAGTTAATGAGATGATTATTATAGGAATCCTTGTGTAAGATGCTGTTTTACGTACCATGGTGCATTTGAGATGATTCTTAGTATTCTCTTCTGGGCTTTCTCTATTCTTTTGACTTGAGATGCAGCAGCAGAACCCCATTATCCACAACCATATAGCCGTATTGGCCGTATTGTTGTCATGTACACCAGTCTCTTTTAATTTGATTGGTAGTGATGAGTTTCCTGATAATAAAATTTTTTGTTGTTTAAAACTGTTCCTAACTTTTAGAATCACTAATGAAATGTGTGGGGTCAATGTTAATTTAGTATCGAGTGTGAAGCCGAGGTATTTTACTTCAGTAGCATGTGGTATATTTTCACCAAATAGTTTGAAATGTTTCTCTTATACGTAAATTTAACTATTTTACACTTTTGAAGTGATAGATTACTCGGCACTTTTTACACCAGTCTTGGACGAGGTGCACGTATCCCTGCACTTTTGAGACAGCTTCTCGGCATGAACCCTTGACTACGATAGAAACATCGTCTGCAAACAGGGCCACCTTTACTTCATCTGACACTAGGAAGTCCAAAAAGAAAATTAAATATAACTAAGGACCAATAATTCTACCTTGGGGAACGCCAGAGACAATCAGTGTAGTCGTTGATGTGCTATTGCCACTTTTAACGGAGTATGTTCTTTTTTTAGGTAGAATTGAGCTATTCTAAAAAAATACGTCCCGTAGATAGTCCTTTATTTTCTTGTTCTCTGTATCGGTCAGTGCTATGTATGCTTATAATTTAAAAGCTATCCTGTAAAGTTGTAAGCACCTCTGAAAGCATGCTCTTTACGTCATGTGACATTGGGAAGTCCGATGAAAAAATTAAATATAGGTAAGGACCAATAATTCTACCTTGGGGAACACCAGAGAGAATCAGTGAAGTCGTTGATGTGCTATTGTCAATTTTAACGGAGTATGGTTTTTTTTGTCGGTAGGATTGAACTATTCTGAAAAAATGTGTCCGGTAAATAGTCTTTATTTTCTTGTTTTCTGTATCGGTCAGTGCTATGTATGCATATAATTTAAAAGCTATCCTGTAAGGTTGTAAGCGCAGCCCCTGCACCTCTGAAAGCATGCTCTGCGAGGCCCATGCAGTTAATGGAGCAGATTGCGTGGGCCGTCGAGCCAGCCGGAGCGCTTGACCCTCCTCCTTAATGCAGAGTTGCGGTCTCTCTGCGAACCGGTTTTAAATCCAGACGTTGATTCTGCGCGCCGATTTCTTCCTCCCCGCTGATCTCCTCCTCCATCGAGGCTATCAATCTCCTGCACACACACACACGCACACACCTGTTGGTGGTTCGCGTTGCTGATCGCTGGCATGCGAAATATGTGTGCGCTATAAATTACTCCGCACGGCGCTCTCGGGGACAATAAATCGCGTTTAAATAGGCCGAAATAACGGTCTTTCAGAAGGAAAAAAGGATTTCTCGGGCAAATAATAACGCGGGGCGAAAGGGAGACACTTGCCGTGTGAAATTCCCTACCTTCAAACGGTCCAATTAACCAACAAGTCTCTTGCACGGAAACGGACTCCCTATACTTATCCAATATCCAACTACCATGTTTCCTCCCGCTGTTTGAATTTCAGGATATAATTGATCAAACGAGAGCGTAGCAGAACCTTAACCTTATATAAGCCATATTGCGCCCAATTAAATATGGCGGATTTTTCATGTTTCCTGTATCAGACAACACTCGGTGACATCACAAACTTATGAATTCAACCACATCCATGCATTCTTTTAAAATTATTATTCTTTCCACGTTTAACGACCACCATTGATTTCTCTCGTTTTCCTTCAATGAGAAATATACAAACATTCAAAAATTATTTTTCTGACTTTAAGTACATTTATTGATAAAGTAAGAAAATGATGAAATCTGTAGCCCGTGCTGTTTAATGTTTAATTATTCACTGAAAGAATTCGTAGATATGAAGGACTAAACAGTTTTCTGGTGTCCTATCAAATTCTCCTATTATTTTACAACTATACTCTACTAGAATTTAACTGCCGACTTATTTTCCTTTTCATGTTCAACGGGAAACTAAGCAAAATTAGCTGACGCTTCCTCCGTCGACTGAAAACTTGAAGATTAATATAATTATATTTTCTCTTTTTGTCCTTAAATCCTTAATTGTGAAATTTTATATAGTTCTTGTAATATTATATTTGACGGATCCTATTTCGTCGACCGAGGGTTATTGGATTGAATAATAAATATAATATAAATGTATATATTGAACAGTCGACGAAGAAAGTCAAAAAGGATGTTGGAAGGGAATCAAAATCCAAGGACAAGAAACAAAAAACCACAAGGTTTGGTGATGGTATTGTGGTATTATGGGAATCAGAAGATAGCTTCGAAAACGTAATAAATGGCATGAACGTGGTCCTGGAGGAAGAGTATAATATGAGTATTAAAACAGGCAAAATTAAGGGAATGGACTGTAGAAATGTGGAATAACAAAGGGATATTTTGAAGGAAATAAAAGAATTCTGCTAATTGGAAATATAATTACCAAAGTAGAATAGCACAAGCAAGACAGAAATAACAAGGGATGGTAGAAGTATAGTAGAGATAAAGAGTAGGATGACACAGGCAGGGACGGTTTTCTCGAAATAGAGGAATTTACTTACGGATAATGTAATTATGAATATTAGGAAATCTTTACTTAAAATGTTCGTGTGGAGTGAGGCGTTATATGGGTGCAAAACGTGGATTGTAGGAGTTTCAGAGAGGAGAATAAAAGCTTTTCAGAGGTGGTGCTGTATAAAAATGTGATGGGTGAATAGAATAACTAACCAGGAAGTTTTAAACTGAGTAAGTGTAAAGAGAACAATATGGAGGACGTTTCCCAAGAGAAGGGATAGATTAATAGGCCACGTTTTAAGACATGAGGGTCTTGTTAAAAAAGAGAGGGAATGTGTGGGGTAAGTTCAGGAAAGGGAGGGAAAGGATGGAAAACCCTAAGCAGATTAGAGAGAATGTAGGATTTCAAATTATAAAACTCCCAACATTCCCGCAATATTGACACTTCTTATACATTTTATACAAGCTACTTTACTTGAGTATTTATATTAGTCCTTAAAATTAATTAATTAGATACTATTTTTTGAGTAAGGATCATTATAAAGTGTAAAGAAAATATTATATTTTTTGTGCGAGTAAATGGGGCAGAATTTCTTGTAGTCTTTCACTGTTTCTCCTAATCCTCAATGACTCCCTTAGACTTAAATGCTTGGGGTTTTCTCCGGATTTTAAGTATATATCCTTTTTAAATTTTTCCATTTACTTTGAATCATTTTGATTTTATATAAAGTTTAGTACGACAGCTAAATTACATTAAATTGTACTGAATCACTGAAATCAAACTACAAGTGTACGTCCGTTTGTCGTATTTTATATCTTACTCCTCGGTGTTGTATTGTGTTCGTATTTGCAGGAATGGAAACGGTAAATCTCTTGAGTGTCGTTCAGCAAAGTGTCGACAAACCGTCGCCATATTGGGTGCAATTAAATATGGCGTATTTCCTAAGATTCTAAATATCAGGTTATCTTATATGCAGCAAGTTTTATTCCAACTCGTCTACGGGTTTGAGCTACTATGAAGAATATAGAATACTATATACATAATTTTTATATTGGTTTTGGTGCGTCTTGCATGACGTTATTGCTCATAACAACGATTTCAAGATTCCTGAACACAAATAATTTCATATATTCTTGTAATCAAGAGTCTAAGTACCTAAGAAGAATGTTGGAGCTGAAAATGTAAAACGTCAGTTTTATGTTCATATACTTATTACATAAAGGATAAGTTTCCTCACGTGGTTTGTGTGATGTGAGTTCACCTAAATACCGCAGCCAAGGATTACTGAAACGTTGACCGGTATTTATTTCATCGATATTTTCTTCTCTAAATTGTCTTCTTCTGTATGAATTTTCTAGTTAATATTGTCAGAGTTGAAAGCAATTGCTGAGTCTTTTCCAAAATAAAAAATATATCCTCACTGACTGACTTCGTACGTGACATTTGTCTAACGTTAAAAACAACACACGAAATTTGGTTTACCGAAATACAGCTTTTAAGTATTTACTAGGTAAAATGTCTCAGTATCTATTAATTTGTTTTTAAACAACCCGATTTATTTTTCAGTCCAATTTACATATCCTCCTCAGTAGCTTTCGACTATATTGTCATTTTCAACTGAAAACATACATATTAACTTAAATTTACATTAAATAAACAGTACAATAACATAAGATTCACAATTTTCTTTACCTCTTATCTAATTTACAGCAGCATTATAATTCTAATTACAACATTGTAGCAATCTTGCTATGTCATACTTGAGACACTCCACATATACTAAGGAGGATATGTAAATTGGACTGAAAAATAAATCGGGTTGTTTAAAGACAAATTAATTGATTGATACGAGCCAGTCCTTTTAAATTAAATTAATTGACTACAGAGTCTCAGTATCTATTTCCTAAATTAATTAAAAATTTATAATTAATTAAAGCTCATTCCGTCAGTATTGATCTTATTTCCAAGTAGAACGGAACACTAGATAAACGTAATATTTATTGTAACGTCCCTATTAACAATTTAACTCCGAAACGAATTAATTTGTATGAACCCGTCTTCAGTGAAGTAGACTTTTGTGTGGTTTGTTTCATTTTTCTCTATTCCGTTCGGTTCCGCGCCATCAAGGAGTGAATTTCGAAGGCAAGCAAAGCCATGTTATGGGTAAATTTCAGTTTTAATAACTCCGTGTACAGAGCTACATAGAAAATCTAGGTTTATCGACTCTCTTCACGAATGCCGCGTTTGACATTTACTATCTTCGACAACTAAAATTTATTTGGGAAGGAGGCCACGATTTACATGGGAATTAATACAAGCTCTTTTATTTACAACACAAGTCTCCATAAATTATATTCTACCAAGAAATTGTGATTAATATACTTCATAAAAATATATTGTTGTGGTATTCAGTCCTAAGACTCATGTGATGCAACCCTCCTCTTACACAAGCCTTTTCATAAACAACACAACCGAAATCATTCCTAATCTCCTTACCGTATTCCATCCTTACCCTCCCTCTTCTGTTCTTACCCCACACACTTCCCTCTAATGCTAATTTTACAAGACCCTCGTGTCTTAAAACGTGGCCTATTAATGTCTCTTCTCTTGGTCAACGTCCTCCATATTGTTCGGTTTACCCCTATTTTGTTTAGAACTTCCTCGTTTGTGATTCTATCCACCCATCTGATTTTCAGCATTCTCCTATAGCACCACATTGCAAAGATTTCTATTCTTTTCCTTTCCCCAACTCCTATCGTCCACCCATATAAGGCCACGCTCCATACAAACATTTTTAGCAACGATTTCCTAATATTCACACTTATATTACCCGTACGTAAATGTGTCTATTTTGGTTTTCTGTACGATCTTCAAATACTCTAAAGGATTTTTAATATTAAAATTTATAAATAATATTGCGAAGAAGAAAACAATTTAGGTCGAGGTGCTTATAATTTCAAAATTACGTAGATAATTAACGAATGTATATCAGCCACACAACAGGCTTGCTACGTCAACGAGGATAGACAGACAGAGAGAGGGGGGGAGAGAAAAGGAGATAAAATAGGATATCACCCATACTTAATTGGACCCAATATGGCGACTGTTTATTGTCACTCAACAGTTTACTCATACAGTTGACGAATTTTATGCCTGAAAACTAGCAGCAGTAAACATGATAAAATTATAGTACTATTCTAAAAGTTATTTTAAGTTAGTTATATTATATTTTTAGTGATTGAGTTCATTTTTGTGCAATTGGTAATGACGTAAATGTTTATCAAATTATATTATGTACACATTTGAGGAAATGGAAATTTAATGAACCCATAGTAATTTAAGAATTATTTTCTTTTTTTGTTTGCTTCATGAGGGTTATCCTGAAACAGGGAAATCCCGTTGGGATGATGTTGAAGGTAGAGTAAGGTATCCAAGGCTTGATTAGGTTTTTTTTGGAGGGTTAACAGGATACATGAGGGTGATTCTCAAACAGGCAGCTCCCCTGTCAGACGTTGGGTACTATTCTCACGCCCTTCCGAATTACGGGAGATTAGTTTGCTGTGGAGTCGCAGCATTCCCTTTTCCATGTCTCCACAAATTGTAGGAGGCCGTTGGCCGATTGATCCAATGGGATCAGCGGACAACTCTTGCCATATGCCCAAGGTTTTACTCCGGTCCGAATGACGGGAAAGGAGTTTCCTGTAGGGTTGCAGCATTCCCTTCTCCTTGTCTCCGCCAGTTTTAGGAGGCAGCTAACCGACTGATCATATAGTCATAGTGGACGACTATTACCGTATGTCCTAGATCTTCGATCCCCAGCGCATACACCTCCTAAAAGTGATGAAGAAGCCTCGGAACGTGAGAACCATGGAAAAAACCAAAGAGAGTACGATGCATCCCCAAAGATGAACCCCGCAATCAATCTGGGGGGAAATACCTGCGGGAGAACTCTCACGCAGTCATTCCTTATTCAGAGATTAATTTGGTACAAAATGAAATAATTTTCTTTCTCTAAATGGGTTAGAGAATAAATTAATTGAGGAACAAAATATAGGCAGATTAGAACAAGAAACAGTCTATATATATGACGACCATTTTTAGTACTCATATTAGACCAAAAAAAGTACAGCCAAGTTACAGAAAAAATTTAGGTGATTGTACCATTGCTGCAACGCTTTTTTCTTTCGTCAGGTGATTCAGAACCACTTTGTGATGCGCAGAAAAGTTTCTTGGCGTTTATTTATCACTTAATTATTTCTCTACGTATTGGTTTAATTTTCATTTCCTCAGACCTATATCTAAAATAATTTGACGACAATTAGTTGCAATAAATGGAACTGAATCAATAAAAAGTACAAACTTACGTATTTATGATAATATGCCGTAAATTATTTATCACCCTTGCGTGTTTCCTGGTGTTTGCAGTTTCGGATAAAATTAGTCAAATATCTATTTTTGTTTTCATTAGTCCTCGATTGAGGAAATAGTATACGTCATACGTTACAAATAACAAATAATTTTAAGAAGAAAATAATGTACATATTTAATTACAAACTGTTTTAAAATAATACGTACATAAGAGTAATCTCTCAAGTATGGCTTAGGACAGTGTCAATAAACAATCGCTAATTAAATATGGCGGATATTCTTTTATCTCTCTCTCTCTCACTCATTCCCCCTCAGCCACCTTCTCCCCTCCTCCCCCTCCGTCCCTCTCTCTGTCCATCATCTTTTACGTCGCAAGGCTGTATGTGGTTGATACATTCGTTAATGATCTAATGTAATTCAGAGATTTTCTTGTATAAATTGTATAAAAATATGGTAAAAAAATAATAAGTTGTATTTTTGAGTAATAAATACCTATTGAAAATCTTTGGCACAATTTTGATGCTGTTAAATTATGATTTAAAAATCCATACAGTTCGCGTACAGACATTTTCCACCTTTAACCATATTTTTTTAAATTAAAAAATATGCACACATTTTTATTGCAAAATATAGGTTACAGAACTAATGTAATTCAGACATTTCCTTGTATAAATTGTATAAAAATATGGTAAAAAATAATAATAAATTGTATTTTTGAGTAATAAATACCTATTGAAAATCTTTGGCACAATTTGGATGCTGTTAAATTATGGTTTAAAAATTGCATACAGTTCGCGTACAGACATTTTCCACCTTTAACCATATTTTTTAAAAATAAAGAAATCTGCACACATTTTTATTGCAAAACATAGGTTACAGAACTTTCAATATTAACTGAACCGTTTACAAAAGTATTCTTTTTTCCAGTCTTGGTAAAATAGAGTAGACTTATGCTGTTTTATCTGAATAAATAATTTAAATTAATCAAGTTGGTGTAGTTACATAAAAAATTATGAAACTATGAGGAGAGAATGAGAAAATTACAGAATTATACTTGATAAATTTTAATGGAGTAAAAAGTTTATTTTAGGGATTTTCTGCCAGGTTTGGAAACATAACTTTACACAGCTTATGTTTATATTTCCGAGCCTCTGCAAGTAGTATTACGTATCTTCCTCCAACCGTAATTTACCGTCGCCCTCGCCCCTCAAGATGGCGCACACTGTGTTTGATTCGGGCAATGTTTCCGGCATCGCATGAACGAAGAAGCAAACTTGTAAAAGCTTCTCCCTCTTCCCTTCGCAAAATATTCCTCTCACGTACAATATTGTTCTGAATACTAAATACCCCCCAGATATATTTAGTATGAAATTTCCTGTAGAAAAGCGGTCGGACTCGTGTTTATAGAGTAAAGTAATACTTTAGGAAATAACACGGGTGTACACAAAAGTTTTAGACCCCCCCTGGCAGTACACTTGTAATTTACATTTATTATTTGCAATTTCCGTACGGGACAATCGCACGGACGGACAATCGCCAACATTATTAAGTTCTTCCTCGGTAACACTCGACACAAGCATCACAGAATTTAAATACTTTTTCATTCCTTCCCTTGTTAGTCACATCAGTAACGACGAGTCAGTAGTGCCGAGGCAGCTTGAAAAGTAATTAAGAACAGTCAATCATGGCTGCCACCATATGTGATTTTCAGGTCAACGGGGGAACGGATGACGGAAGCTTTAATACTGCGAAAGTTATTACTCTTACTTTTCGTGGAACAGAAATCAAGAAAGAACACTTCTGTTGTTTACTTCAAAATATAATTTTAGAGAGTTTCGTTCAATTAATCAAATTAAGGTCTACTATTACGTTGTTTTTTAAAAAATTCTTCAAATGACAGATTACAATAACAGTTCATAAGAGTAAAAACGATAAAAAAAGGATATGAAGGTTGCATTTTTTTTCCTGCAGAAAAAAATCATTTTCTATTAGGGACTTTTAACCAAATATTACTTACTAGAACACTAAAATTTTATCACGAAGAATTTAATTATTTTTTATATAGAAAGAATAGTTCTCTTTTGATTTACGTTTTGAATGTCTTATATATTCGTATTTGTTCTTGTTGTTGTTGTTATCTTACGCAAGCCTTTTTAATTTCCGCATAATTATCACAGCTTACATCCTCAATAATCTGCTTAGCGTATTCCATCCTCTGCCACCTTCTTCTGTTCTTACCACACACACATTCATATTTATTGTAAGCAATTTAAATTATATGGGAAATTTGCATTTTCGTAAAAAATGATAAGTAACGCCTCTTCTATTGGTTTTGAGTTACAACACACTATTTGTTTGTTTTTTTATCTACAGAAATAGTTTTCAAAAAATATTTCCATTTAATATACTGACAATGCTTAGCTGTGTGTATATATTTTTCTATTGATTTGTAATCAAATACGTCTTGCCGGGACACTAAAATTTTATTAGCAGCCATTTAATTAATTTTGAATACAGAAATAATAGCTTTAATTTAACTTTTGATTAAATAGTTTTTGTCGGAGTATTAATCTTTATAACAAGTAATTCAATTAATGGGAAATCTGTGTTTACGGAAAAATGACAAGTAGCGCATTTATAATAGACATTGTGATTTTTTATACACACAATTTCCAAAATATTTCAATTTAATTTTCTTTCTTTCTTTTCTTTCTCCATGGCTCTACAGCCCATTGAGGGCCTGGGCCTACCGGGTCGACTGCGTGCCACATTCCGAGTTTGGATTTAAATTTAATATGGTGCGTAAATGTTACGAGACAGTGTTCTACCAATGACAATAATGTTTTTTATAGTGTTTTCCTATTATATAGAAAACATTATGTAGTTAGACTTCAGCCTGAGATAAATTAACTGCCACCCTGCTACCTTAAACCGTTTGTATACATATATTTCATACCGGTAATTTAAAAGTTAAATTTTTAGTTCTCTATAAACTGTTTAATTACCGGTTTCGTTAATCGTTGTCTTAAAAACAGGCCAAATTTTTTTTCGAAATTTAATTTACCAATATGGTTGCAACTGACCCGTTTCTGTAACGCGTTTACTCGGGGAATAAGAAAGGTTCGTAATAGTGGGAGCCAAATAACAACCGAGGACAATCATTTTGTTGCGTGTTTCTTTCATAAAGGGAAGCTCATTTTTATTTTTTTCACGCGGCGTTTAGTGTCAAATTTGAAATTTAATTTTCGTACATATTTTAACTGTTTTATGTGATATCTACTAAGTAGACAATTTACTTAATAATCATAAATTATTTTATCACATAAAAATATATGAAGTGGTTCAACTGAATTAAATTTATTTTTATGTAGAACAAAAAAGTTAACAATTTCAGTGACAACATTTGGATTTCTAATAAGAAGAACCATCATATTACCGTATTCTGGATCCCTGCCCACGGTAAAATTTTAGGGAAATTTTAGGAAATTTTAGTTAAACTCAAGCCACAATTTTATATCCGACCAACATGCACCGTAGATGATATTTCCTGGACCACTGGAACATTAGCAGAAGATCTTTTAACTACGGACCATTCATTAGCAGAAGATCTTTTAACTACGGACCATTCCGCCGAAACCTCAACAATTATCAAAATTTACTCTCTCCCAAGCATCTAACAAGAAAGGAGCAAATAGTAGTTTCCAAGGTAAGGAACAAACACGCCAAATTTTCTAATTGCTTTCTTCTTCTTTTTTCTTTAGAGAACCTCCACCACAATGTAGCTGGTGCAGGATGGACGTAACCATGGACCACATCATCTTCCACTTGTAAATGATGGGGGGAGTATTAATTATTTAACGAATTTAATAATTGTGTGCAATATGTACATTTATTAACTGAAAACACAATAATAACCCCTGAGAACTTTAATATAATCCCCTTTTAATTCTTTATCTTCCACATGATATATACACGCCGGACCCATTTTAAAATTATTGTTTTTTCAGTTAATAAATCTACATATTATACCCAATTATTAAATTCGTTAAATAATTAATATTCCCCCCCGTCATTTTCACAAACAGAGGATTGTATTGGCCTAAAGACATCACGTCTTCGGAAGAAGCAATAAATAGAACTTTAAAATTTTATATTTATGAAGAAATAACTTTTCACGTAATGTAACAATTCTATGTTCTATTCGTATACCCTAATGTAATTTCTGTGCCAATGACATTTATGTTGGTCGCTAATGACTATTGTTGACGCGACCTAAAATAAATTAAATAAATTAAAAAAGTTAAATGTACTGGGAAAATAACTGCGAAAATACCTAAGGGCTAAAAAAACTTAATTTAAATTAAATGATAAATAAAATTCCACGTATCACTCCAAATTGTGTCACGCCAGATGACAGTCCGCAGCCGCCTCGGTAGGCCCAGGCCCTCAATGCCGCACAACCAGAAGAATAAGAAGAAATAAAATTGGAAGTGAATGTAAATATGAGTCTATTTGCCGAAAAAATTATATGATGTTTAGTTAGTTCTATCTTTCCTCGTAACGCATATATTATAATAGTAATTTTATGGATATTTATTAACATTGTATTAGAAGTTTCAGATTTTTTATTACCCTTTTAAGGGTTGAATGTTCATTTTCTGTCTATATACTACGACTGTGCTAAGTTTCCCATGTAATGGAATAAATAAAACACACAGTGAATTTTCCAACATCTTCCAGCAGTACGCCAAGTGATGTAAATTCCTGAGGAATTTTCTACGATATGAGTGGTAAAAAATTGAACTCGAGGCTTAAAAACAAAAAAAAATGTTTTAAACTTGGTTTCCAATTCACAAATTCACCCAATTAGAACAATTATATTAGAAATAAAAATATATAAACAAATAATCAAATGACTTTTGGAGTAAATGTACGGTAATAACTGAAGGTATTTTTTAATATTATTATGGATTTATAATTTTCTTTAGGCATATATATAGGTAGCCAAATGAAGCTTGAGATGTAAAGGAAACTGCACTTGAAGATAACCAGTTGTACTCGCTGAACCAGTTAGCCAAGTCTTCAATGTGTCTCGTGCCTCCTTTCTCGGTATCATGAAGACGAAGGGGTAATGTGGCTCGTCCCATTCGTCTTCCACTTCCACAGACTCTTAAGGCAAGACCCAACTTAAAACGTTAACGTTCATTTGGGTTTATATTTAAAGTCAAATTTATTTGCTTAAGTTTCTGATAGAGAAAAACAATGTTTCTCATATAAAAATACCTTTTTGTCTGCTGCAGTCTTTCCAGTTAAAAATCGTCTTCTACGTATGAATTTAATTTATTTTTACTAAAGATTGTAAACGTGTCATATAAAAGTAAAATAAAAGTGAAAAATGAAAGAAAAAGTTGTAACACAAATGTTGAATATTTTCATGACTTTGCACCTCACTTTCCAGTATTTCCAACGTTATTTTTAAATACCTAATTATATTCTTAAGCGAACGTTTAATCTACTCCATTATTACCCTCGCACGCTCTTTGGTCCCCAACCTATATTTTATAATTATTGGCGGTTTTAGAGAAAAAATATTGGTCTATTTAGTTATTCCCTTATTTCTTCATCCAGGTGACTTCTCCTTTCATCTAATTAAATTCCGATTTAGAGTATATTGTTTCTCTATCTGCAGAAGCTTGTAATGATGGAACACAACTTCTCGCGGGATTTTGCGTTACGGAATCAAAGTTTCTGTAATTTATTGTGTTGTTTACTCGTATAATATTGATAAATAGATAAGGACAAACCCTTTGACGGCGACGATTTAAAAAAACTTAATTTATTTCAAACAGCAGCTTACGACAATACTGCCATATTCATCCTATTATACTTAAAAACAATTATATTTTAACAGCATTATCAGTAGGATTTACTTTTTTAACTTTTTAAATATTTCTGATACTCAAAACGTCGTCTTGTCAAACCAAAAATTTTAATTAAATACCGTGACCGTCAAAGATTTATTATTATCTATAAATAATTTCTATGTTTATTAATTTTATAAATTTTAAAAATTACCAACGGGCTATGCCCATAGCATAGAAATAAATCAATCAATTAATTATGTGTCAATAATGATCAACATTATTACATTATTATGAATAAAATAATTATGTTTAGTTTTTTTCGGCCAAGAGCTTTGCAGCAGTAACACGAATTTGTATAATGATTTTATTAATGAACTAAGTAGGCCCCGAAATTTGCGAACGAAACGTTTTAATTCAAATTTAATCCTGCTACTTACGACTTTTGGCCATTCTTTGTAACTGATTTCTATTACTTTGGCCCGCCCCTTTCCCGGAAAAGCACGTACACAGACACATTAATCTCCGAGTGAAAGGAAAACCGACAGGCAAGATACAGATTGGGATGTACTTTTAATTTTATGGGCATAGAGGTACGATATTTGGGGGAGGAGGGGGGTTCTGGACTACGGTACCGTTGACCATACACACGTCAGAGGTCACATCGAACATCTGGCCGTGGCTGGTAAAGGTCAGGCCAAGTTGTCGAAGCGGATGTTTGAATTGTATTTAAACCGGAAACACAAATCATTGGATTAAAAATGTAACTGCCTCGAGCAGATTAAACATCGAAAATATTTTATTTTCGTGGGATGGATGAGTTACACCCTTAAGTCGTTCTGTAGGGATTATAAATATTATAGAAATAATATGAACAGGGGATTTGTGAAGACTGTAAATAGTTTCATTCTACGTCACAATTTTTTAATGTTGTTGTTGTGGTGTTCAGTACTCATACTGGTCTGATGCAAACCTCAATTTTGACCTATCTTTCCCAAGCCTTTACATTCCCACGTAACTACCACATCATTCCTAATCTGTTTACCTTATTCCATCATTGGCCTCCACCTTCTGTATTACCCCGCATACTTTCCGGGAATGATAATTTTTCCCATCATATCTCAAAACAAGGTCTATTAATCTGTCGATTATTTTGGTCAACGTCCTCCATATTGATCTGATCTGATTTTCAGCATTCTCCTATAGAACAAACTTTTAAAAACCTTTTATTCTTTTCCTTTCTGCAACTTCTATGGTCTACGTTTCCCCCATGTAACGTCACACTCTATACGAACAATTTTAGCAAAGATTTCTTAATATTCACATTAATTCTACCCGTAAGTAAATTCCTCTTTTTCGCGAAAACCTTCCTTGGCTGCGCTATCATACTCTTTATGTGTACTATACTTCTACCATCCCATGTTATAACGCTTTTTTAACTTCCTTAAAAATATTCCCTGGCAATGAACTCCATTGTCTGTCATACTACTCTCCATTTCCTTGGTTTTCTCTCTATTAATCATCATATTCACTTCCATTCCATTTATTAAGTTAATGTTCATTTATTAAGGTTTCCTCCTCACTCCCTTAATTCTACAGTATCACCACGCAAACGGTAGGGCTTTTATTTGTTCTCCTTGCAGTATGATTCCTTTACCATATTCCGTTTTAACTTACTTCATCGCCCGTCCTATATATAAGCTAAACGACGTAAGAGACAGACTGTATCCTTGTCTAACTCCTTTCTTGATTTCTGATTTATTTTCTTGATCTTGAATTTTAAGTTCTGCTGACAGTCTTCTGAAGAAGTTATTGATAATTTATATTTTATTCCTGTCCTCTTAATTATTGAAACAATATGAATAGAAAATTCGTGTTTACCGTAAATAGATTTGACGTCACATTCTTTTTCAATATAGTGCATAATAATTAATTTCAGTTAGTGGATACAGTTTTAAAGTTATCTATTTCCTTCTAAAAATTAATTTTATTTAGGGGATACAGTTTCTAAGTCATCTATTTCCTTCTAAAAATTAATTTTAGTTAGGGGATACAGTTTCGAAGTCATCTATTTTCTTATAAAAATTAATTTCAGTTAGGAGATAGAGTTTCTAAGTCATCTATTTCCTTCTAAACACTTTTTTGGGTTTCAGATGTGATTCACCTATTCGTTTCCTATGGTTTCGTTCCGTAGTGGATTGTAAGGGTAATTAGCGCACTTCTGTCTTTTCGCCGTGACATGTCATTAAGTGTCGTCTAAACCCGTTCCTCATTAGGACGCCATGATAGTACGTTTTTACGCGACACATGTCCTGATGAAGGCAACCGTTTAGGTTGTGTTCACTTTTTTCCTCTCTCTCTCTTCCCGCACCAGTTGTGACAGAGCGACAGATCCGTTCAACACTGACTGGAGGAGCTGCTCCAGATACTGTTCGTCGGTTAATTGACATATGTGAAGGCGAACGGACGAGGAAGGTGGCAGCACGCAACGTCCCAGCAGGAATGCTGCTAATGATTTGCCAGAGCTTGCTTGTCTCCAGGTGCAGCGGCTCATTAACTCTCTGGGAAAACAGTAAACCCGATACCGGACTGGGGAAGAGTTCCTCCCCGCCATTCTCTGGCTTCACACTTCCCTCAATGGCACACGGAAATATAAATGATTTTTGAGTAATTACAAAAATAAAAATAAAGAAGAAATAAAAAGAATAAAAGAAATAAAAACCTTACCCTTTGAAGAAAATATTGTAGTATTAGGGGAGTGAGAAGAAGAATTGGAAAAAAACAATAAATTGCATGAACGTGTAGTTGTCGCTATATATATATATATATATATATATATATATATAGAAGAGGCGATGAATAAAGTTGAAACGGAATCATAGATCAAAGAGAAAAAATAGAAACCATACGCGTTGCCGATGATATTGTAGTAGTAGGAATTTCAGAAGGAGGCATAGAAACCATGAAAATAGGAATAAAGATGGTCCTGGAGAAATAATTCAATATGAGGATTAATAGAGGCAAAACCGAGGTAATGGTGTGAAGTATGGGAATAACAGTGGAATAAGAAAGGGTGTTAGATTGGGATGGGATATTTTAAAGGAAGATAAGGAAGACTACTCCTTCGGCAGCTTAATAACTAGTGTAGGATAACACAGGTAACAAATAAATTTATTTACGGCTAATATAAGTACGATCTTGTGGATCCTCCGGGCACAATGTTGATGGCGTCGCTGGTTGACGCGATCCGTCGTCTGGTAGATCGTTGTCGAAAGGAAAAAATCAAAAGCCTATAATTGATTAATTCAATTTGATTAAAAATGTCATTAAATTCCAGAAAATATTTGATCTTTGTAATTAAACACTTTAGTTCAGTAATGGTCTGAACATTTCTAGGCATATTCCGTTGGTTGTAATGGGGGATATATGGATGAGGGAGGTGAGCAAATACACCCGCTTCTTTAGATTAAGATTCAGCTGGTTGTTTTAAGCTATATTAAGTATAATTAATCACTAGAATGTTAATAGAGGGAAAACAAAGGCAATGGAGTTAAGTATGTGAAACAGTGGAATAATAAAGGGTGTTAGATTGGGAAGGGATATTTTCAAGGAAGTTAAGGAATTCTGCTACTTGAGAAGAGTAATAACTAAGGATGGTAGAAGTATAGTAGACATAAAGAGTAGGATAGCACAGGCAAGGAAGGCTTTCTGGAAAAAGAGGGATTTACTTACGGGTAATATAAGTGTGAATATTAGGAAATCTTTGCTAAAAATGTACGTATGGAGTGTTGTTTTAAATGGGTGGGATACCTGGACGGGAGGAGTTGTAGAAAGAAAAAGAATGCTGAAAATCAGATGGGTGAATATAATCACTAACGTGGAGGTTCTAAACAGAATATCGGAAGAGAGAACAGTATGGAGGACGTTGAAGAAAAGAAGGGATAGAATAATGGGCCACGTTTCAAGAAATGAGGATCTTGTAAAATTAGCATTCGAGGGAAGTGTGTGGGAGGTAAGAACAGAAGAGGAAGGACAAGTATATGGAATATGCTACGGAGGATGTGGGATGTGGTAGTTATAAGGAAAAGAAAATTTTTGCGAAAGATTGGTTAGCATAGAGGGTTGCATCAGACCGGTCTTTGGACTAACTATATAATAATAATAATAATCATATTCCGTAGATCCTGTAAAGAAGCTAAGCTTCAAGGATGTGGAATGGGTCAGGGTGTACATTTATTACATTATTTTATTGTATAAAAGATAAATATACTTATAACAAATTTTTGTATTATAAACTAATTAATTAATTACTCTTCTCCGATTCTTCTATAAATTCCTTTATTGAATAGAAGGAGTGGCTAAGCAAAAATGAGCATAATTCAGTCTTAAATTTACCTTGATTATCGGACAACTGTTTAATTCTGTGCTGACTGCAGTCACGTGTTGAAGATGGATATCCCTGAATAATGCACACCTTTCTGTGCAATTGACAATGTTTTACATTTTTTATACAGATTATTTTTGTTCCTTGTATTGAAGGGATGAATATCAGTATTATTCAAAAATAAGTGCCTATTTGTGATTACAAATAACATCAATGAATAAATGTATTGGCACGTCAAAGTGAAAATGCCTAACTTTTTGAACAGAGTTCTGCAAGAAGTTCGTGAGGAAACCTGCCTCACATATTGCTCTAATAACACGTTTTTGACTAATAAAAATCTTACCTATGCCTACTGAGTTGATGCACTTCATCCATTATAGGTAATGAAAGTATCTACCAAAGGGAACCTATTTCCAAAGCCTACATGCGGCTTTTTCCCTTGTCGCGTATGATGAAGCCAAGGGGAGTCTATATAGCGGTCAGAACAACTGTCAGCTGTGACACGATGATGTCACAATTGTGCGGCTGAGCCACGGTAATCAATCATCCGCCGCAACAGTCCCTTGCAACCTGACAATATTTCAGTCACAATATCTGCGGGTAATCAGCCGTTTCACTCAATGCTCGTACTTCATAACAGACATCGCCACTGACGTAGAGGGCTTGTCTCCTGCTGGATTATCTCAAATATAATATTTTAATAACGGAAAATTGTCTACCTAAATTGGTACGTCTTAAAAAACGTATCTTTCCAAATACTTCTATAAATGTTACTGACATGATGTGAAAAGAGACTTACACACAACCTCTACAGAAGACAGGCAGCAGTAATTAGAATAGAAGATCGAGAAAAGAAAGCCGTAATATAGAAGGAGTAAGACAAGAATGTAGTCACCCATGCTTATTAATTTGTACATAGAACATGCGATGAAGAAAGTTGAACCGAAATATGCAAAATGAATCATACTGCAAGGAGAAAAAATGAAAACCTTACGCTTTGCCAACGATATTGTAGTATTAGGGGAATCAGAAGAAGAACATACTAAATGGCATTAACGCAGATCATTGAGAAAGAGTTCAAAATGAGGATTAATAGAGGGAAAACCAGGGTATTGGAGTGTAGTTTGGGAAGTAGTGGAATAACAAAGGGTCTTAGATTGTTAAGGGATGTTTTGACGGAAGTTAAGGAATTCTGCTACTTGGGAAGCGTAATAATTAGGGATGGTAGAAGTATAGTAAACAAAGTGTAGGATAACACAGGCAAGGGAGGCTTTCGCGAAAAAGAGGAATTTACTTACGTGTAGTATAAGTGTGAATATTATGAAATCGTTGCTAAAAATGTTGATATGGAGCGTGGCGTTATATGGGTGCGAAACTTGGACGATAGGAGTTCCGGAAGGGAAAAGAATTGAAGCCTTTGAAATGTGGTGCTATAGGCGAATGCTGAAAATAAGATGGGTAGATAGGATAAGTAACGAGGAAGTTCCTTTTATTGAACTCTTTTTCCACGACCATGTTCATGCCATTTATTATGGTTTTCAAGCCTACGTGTGACTCCACTAATACTACAATATCATCGGCAAAGCGTAGGATTGTTATTGCTTCTCCTTGCAGTTTGATTCCTTTTCTATATTCCGTTTTAACTTTCTTCATCGTCTGTTTATATATACGTTAAACAGCATGGGTGACAGACTGCATCCTTGTCTTACTCCTTTCTTGATTTCTTCTTTCGTCTCTTCATATTCAATTCTAATTACTGCTGGCCGATTTCTGTAGAGGGTTTATATTAGACTTCTTTCTCGATATTTTATTCCTGTGCTCTTCAAAAAACTTAATAGTGTGTTACAGTTTAGTTTATCAAAAGCTTTTTCTAAACCTACAAATGCCATGAACGGTGGCTTGTTTTTCTATTAACTTCTCTTCTAAAATTAGACGCAATGTCAATGTTGCTTCTCTTGTCCATACATTATTCCTAAAACCAAATTGATCTTCTCCTAAGTGGCATTATATTTGTCATTCTATCCTCCTATACACTATTTTCATTAATATTTTGCATCAAGGAGACACTAAACTAATTATCCTGTGCTTTTCCCATGTATCAGCCCCAGTATTCTTCGGTACGCGTATAATTAAGTTCTTACTAAAATCTTCTGGTATTCTTCCTGTTTCGTAGATTTAGCAAACTATCCTGAACAGCCATTGTTTCGTCGCACGATGATGTAATCAAACTGTGCTGGAATGTTATCAATTCCTGTCGCTTCAGCCCCTATTACACTCCGACCTTAAACTTTCGTCCCCTAAATCTTCTATTACTGACTGATCTAGATTTAAATATATGCGTATATTGGACTACTAAGTTGAATTTTGGTGTATTTATTTTCAAAACGAAAAATTAAAAGTAGTTACAAGATTAAGGAATTGAAGTTACAGGCGATATTAGTAAAGTGTAGCATGGGTTTAGCTAGAAGAAAATATCGTATGTTCAATTACGCTTAGTCTTAAGTTATATACATAGTTACCTAATGAGTCAGTCATAATTATATTATTAGCGAAAGGTCGTTGTAGAATTCCACGTCCATTTGGGGAGAAAAATCAGGAAGAACACAATTTATTCTAAATCGGGAGGTCATGTGAACCTTGAATGTGAACGGATGTGTAAGGGATAGACGGATGAAACTTTAAACAAAATACATTGGAATGCATTATGTATTAAAGTTAAAGCTTCATAGTAAAGGTAACGCAGTATTACCAAAGGTAAAGGAGAATAAGGTTGAATTAAATGTAATGGATTTTTTTGGGGTTTATTTTTCTCCATTAAAACTGAGTGGAGTAGTAAATAGTATAGCAACGAGAGAAGTGGCTACATTTTTCACCTCTTTGAGTGTTTCCTAGAGAAACTTACACAATTCAGGGGGAGAAATTGCCGAGGGCCTTTTTAGTCAGAATTTTGTTAACAGAGAGAGGAAGACAAAGAGGATTGTTTTTATGAGGGAATTATTTGCTTCTTGAGCACGTGAGGCGAATTACAGCTAAAATTTCCGAGGGCTGTTTATTGTGAACTCTGTTTTCCCCCCAACAGCCTTATTTCATTTCATCGGAAGCGGCGAGAGGGCTTCAAGAAGACGACGTGGGTGGCAAGGATTTTCTAAGTGGAGACATCCTAACTTAGAAAAGTCTATATACTTAAATATTAAAGATTTTAATGTAGAATTAAATACCTGTATAGAAGACCTTTACCTGAAACTTTTTAAGGTATACTACACTTTTCGACAATCCACTGTGGTCCTTGTCAATATTTGAAACTATATATATATATATATAATATCATAAAATCAGAGAATTACCAAAATTAACAAAACCAATTTAATAAATCGTACAATATTTAAAACCATAGAGATTGCTGAAAAAACAATGTTTCTTGTGAAAGAGGAAATGAAAATGTAGTATTGGCTGTCTAAGTATAATTTGTAAATTTAATGATTCTGAATTTTAATTTTATCTATAACCTCTAGAGACGACAGGCAGCAGTAATTGGAATTGAAAGTCAAAAAATAAAAGCACAAATCAAGAAAGGAGCAAGACAAAGATGCAGTCTGTCGCCCATGACCGTTTAACTTATACACAGAACAGGGGACGAAGACTGTTAAAAGGAAATATGAGAAAGAAATCATAATACAAGGATAAGGAATAAAAACCCTACGCTTTTCCGATGATATTGTAACATTAGGGGAGTCAGAACAAGACTGGGAAACCATAATAAATGGCATGAACGTGATCCATGAGAAAGAGGTGAATATGCGAAACGAGATAATTAAATTGAAGTTTAGCGCGAAATAGTGATAAAGATCAACTACAATTATATTTAAGTAATGATATATTTAATTATTTAATAATAACTCAAAATGTTTTATGAATCGCAATGCAAAGGATTCTGAATTACTATTCTGGTGCCAGAGGCGGCGTTTTTTAGAACTAAGTCACTTATCCCACGTGACACTCCGGAAAAACAATTAAATATTAAAATTACGTAAATAAAATGATATTTAACGCATAATAACTGTATAATAAATTTATTTATAAATTTTCAAAATGTTTTATAAGCCACAGAGCAGGATGATTAAGAAAGTCAAAGGCCGTACAAACTCAATTTTCTTATTCATAGATATGGCTTCTATTCTTAAAGTTTGAGTTTTGTCATTCCCCTTTCCCCTCAGATCAAAATAAGGTCCCACCCTAACGACATATAAAACTTATAACAGAATACATTATGACGACAGTGTGTGTGAGTGCGGCGGCGGCGACGATGACGTTCGCGAAGAAGAAAACACAATTATAACCGATAAAATATTAGTTGTATTTAAAATTTATTTTTACCGGGAACCCAGTTAGTTCTTAAATAAAAATCCAAATAACTTGTTGGTTTCTTTAAGAGAATTTTGAATTTCTAGGGGTATCGTGGAACCCACTATGTATTGCTTTTAAATTTGAAGGCTGGTAAAAGTGAGAAACACGATTTATTTTTTATGTTCATTCCCCTAATAATTTCATGCCAATCATCTCAATCTTTATGGAATTTAGGTCGATTCATTTTTCCCATATTGCCTACGCGACTGAATCATCATTTTTGTTTTTCTTCGATTTATTTCTAGACCAACCCTTTTGGCGTGTTTATTTATTTGTCTCCTCTGCTGATATAATTGTTCTTGATGCCACACACCCTTGAAACATAATGTCGCTATGAGACAAAGCTTGTCGGTATTCAAAGGTAGGATCAAGTCACGTTGTTTGTGTGGTGGTATTCAGTCCTACGAATGTTCTGATGCAACCCTCCATGATAACCTATCCTGCGCAAGCCTATCATTTCCTCATAACTAGCAAAACCAACATCCACCCTAATCTAATTAGCATATTCTATCCTTGGCCTGCCTCTTATGTTCTTACCCCACACACTTCCCTCTAATGTTAATTTCACATGACCCTCGTGTCTTAAAACGTGGCCTATTAATCTATTCCTTCTCTTGGGGGTAATGGAGTGTAGTATTGAAAGCAGTAGAATGACAAAGGCTGTTAGATTAGGAAGGGATATTTTGACGGAAGTTAAGGAATTCTGCTATTTGGGAACCGTAATAACCAGGGATGGTAGAAGTATAATAGACATAAAGAGGAGGATAGCACAAGGCAAGGTAGTTTATCGTAAAATAAGAGAAAATGCTTATGGGTAATATAAGTGTGAATGTTAGGAAATATTTGCTAAAAAATGTTCGTATGGTGGGTGGCGTTATATGGGTACGAAACCTGGGCGCTAGATGTTGCAGAAAGGTAAAGAATAGAAGCTTTTGCATTGTGATGTTGTAGAAGAATACTGAAATCCCGATGGGTTGATATAGATAATAACGTCGAAGTTCTAAGCTTTCGCGAAAAAGATGGATTTACTTAGGTGTAAAATAAGTGTGAATATTAGAAAATCGTTGCTAAAACTGTACGTATGGGATGTGGCGTTATATGGGTTGCGAAACGTGGATCATAGCAGCTTCGGAAAGGAAAAGAATAGAAGCCTTTGAAATGTGATGCTATAGGCGAATGCTGAAAATCAGATAAGTGGATAGAATCGCAAATGAGGAATTTGTTAACAGAATAGGGGAAAAGCGAACAATATAGAGGACGTTGACTAAGAGAAGGGATAGATTAATAGGCCACGTTTTAGGGACATGAGGCTCTGGTAAAATTAGGATTAGACGGAAGTGTGTGCGGTAAGAATAGAATAGGGAGGTCAAGGATGGAAATCGCTGCGCTGATTAGGTATCATGAGGGATGTGGCAGTTATGTGTAAATTAAATGGCTTCTACGGAATACGTTAGCATGGAGGTTTGCATCAGAGCAATCTAAGGACTGGATACCACAACAACAACGACAACGGTATGGAAAATCAGGGAATCGTCATTAAATCTACACGAGTAAGATAAAAATCATCCTGATCCATCATCTGAGTTAAAATTAGTGACGTGTTGTCCGTCGTGAGTCGTGAAGGAGCGAAGCGGCGACGATTTCGGCGACGTGAGAATCAGCTGTTTGACCCCGTCGTGGTGGTAGACTGCTATGTGTGTGTGTGTGTGCGTGTGCATGGGAACGTGGTTGTTGTCTGTCAGTTTAATAGCAGTCCTGCTGCAGTGTCCCGGCAGGCAGGCTCTGGAGAAATTGCAGCGGTCGTGAGAACGCGACGGCGACTCCCACTTCCTGTCGGCGTCCTTCCTATCCCTTCAGTAACGGTGGCTTTCTTTCACCACTCCATGTTATGTGTGTGTTGCAGGGGACAACACTCCAACTGACAATATCAGACTAGTCTGACGGCGGCGTCTAAGCAACCACCAGCAGCTCGACCAGACGGACCGGAACAAATTCATTAACTTTCCTAACATCATAGTCGGAAAACACTCATTTCTCAGAAAGGGTCTAAATTTAGACCACCACATTGATCATGATAACGTAAAATTAACGTTGTAGAATCAGTCCTAAGACTGGCCTGATGCAACCCTCCACGCCAACCTATCCATGTCAAGCCTTTTCATGTCCACATAGCTACCACTTCCCAAATAATCCCTAATCCCCTTAGTGTATTCCATATTTACCCTCCCTCTTTTGTTCTTACCCCAAACACTTCCCTCTAACGCTAATTTTGAAGACCTCACGTCTCAAAAAGTGGCCTATTAATCTATTCCTTCTCTTGGTCAAAGCCCTCTATGATGTTCTCTCTTCCCCTATTCTACTTATAACTTCCTGGTTAGTTACTTTATCCACCCATCTGATTCACTGCATTCTCCTACAGCACCGCGTTTCCAAAGATTCTATTATTTTCCTGTCTGCAGCTCCTACCGAACAGTTTTAATAATTATTTCCTTACATTAATTCTTATATTAGCCATAAGTAAATTTATTTCTTTCCTGTGCTACCTTCTCTAGATATGATGCTGCTCAAGTTGCGTGATTCCTTAACTTCCTTCAAAATATCCCTTTCTAATCTAAAAGCCTTTTTTATTTCACCCCATTACCTTGGTTTTCCCTCTATTAATCGTCATATTTAACTCTTCCACCAGGATCACGTTCATGCGATTTATTGTGATTTCCAAGTCTTCTTCTGACTCCCCTAAAGTTGAAATATCATCGGCAAGGCGTAAGGATTTTATTTCTTCTCCTTGCAGTATGATTAATTTTCCATATTTCTGTATATAAGTTTAACAGCATGGGCGACAGACTGCAACATTTCTTTAGTTCTAAATAATGCTCACTGTCTTCTGTAGAGGTTATGTATGAACCTTCTTTCTCGCCAGACTCCATACGAAAATTTTTATAATGATTTCCTAATATACACACTTACATTAATTTCCTTAACTTTCTTCAAAATATCCGTTCCCTATCTAACCGCCCTTTTCTTCCACTGATTACCCATACTACACTCCTCTTGTTGTACTCTTCCTCCAGGATCACGTTCATGACATTTATTATGTGTTCCATGTCTTTTTCTGACTCCTCTAATACCAGAATGTCATCAGCAAACCGTAGGGATTTATATTTCTTCTCCTTTTATTTTGATTCCCTTTCCATATTCATTTATAAGTTTCTTCATCGCCTGTTCCATATATAAGTTATCAGCCTTAGTGACATTTATAATTGTAATGCAATTTTTGAAATGGTAATTCGTTACTTTTATTTGTATATTACTATGACATGTGCCGAAAGCATCTGCGTAAATTTTTAATGCAGTTTTTAATCTAAATCAATTAATTATAATTTTATGATTCGTAAAAAAATTACAGATTTGAAAGCATGGTCTTTTTATTTGGTGTGTTGGATCATTATTTTACTTAATCATTTGATTTAAAAACTTTTCTCCGCTCCGTTACTATTATTTTCTTTAACTTCGCTTTAATATAGGTCTAGTCTCTGTGTAATCCGTAAAATTTTTAGTAATATACAGATGGAATGCAGGAAACATTTAAAAAGAACAGAGTTCATCAGCTTATAATGAAACACAAATCAATCCAATTGGCAACAGTTTGTTCTTTATTAAAGAGAGCAGGAAGATAAAATAATATCATAGGTTATGGTGAAAGAGTTTGTATCATTCTCAACATTGATAGAGTTGTGATTTAATTTGAATTTCTAATTTAAGTGATGGAAAAGCGTTCGTATTTCAGGTCGTACTTATAATTTTTTTTTCGAGTAAGAAACAGTCCCATGGGAAAGTATGTCTGTTCGACTTCTGGAAAGTGTTCAAGTAGTACAATGACTTGATTTTTTTTCTCGGAAAACTGTAAAACCAGTAAAGATAAAAACCCCTATCCTGAGAGTAGAACTATCCATCGCCAGTTTACACTAGTTGACAATCATGAAGAATGTCCAACTAATCCCTTTTTTCCTTACTTCCTGCCTTCCGGAGAAATATGGAAATTAAGTAAACCCCGAAGTGTGTTCCAGATATTTCATAAATGGACGAAATCAAAGTGAATCGTTAACATACAGTATGATTCTTCTTATGGCATTAAAGTCTATGCAAGATAAAGAACTTCATGAGATAACGGTTTTTCTTTTGGATAACAGGCTACTTGAGGGTGATCACGAAACAGGCAAATCTCCTTTGATAGCATAGGAATGGAATTGAAAAGGGGGGATGCGGAAGGTAGAGCAAGGTAGCCAAGGGTTAAATAGGGCCACAGGGCTATAGTTTAAGGATCCTACCCGGTGTTTCACCTAAAAGATGCAGGGAAACGCTAGAAAACCTGCATCCGGTAGGTCGGGCTGTTCTCAAGCCGTTCAGAATGACGGGAGTTGGGTTTCCTGTGGGGTCGCAGCATTCCTCCCATCCGTGTCCCCGCCAGTTGTAGGTAGCAGTTGGCCGATTGGTCCAATTGGATCAGCGGACAACTCTTACCGTATGCCCAAGGTCTTCGAATCCTGTACTTACTCCGCCTAAAATAAATTAAGTTTCCTCGGCATGTGAGAACCTCGAAAGATCCAGAGAGAGTACGAGGCATTCTCAACGCAGTCAGGTTAGCGCCGCAGTTAATCTGGAGAGAAATACCTACCAGAGAAATCTCCCACTGGCTTTTACTAAATCAATTGATTTTAAAACTTTTCTCCTCTCCGTTATTATTCTTTTATTTAACATCGTTTTAATACAGGTCGAGTGTCTGTGTAATCCGTAAGTGAATTAAAATTTCTACTCATATACACATGGAATGTAGAAAACAATTTAAAAAAACAGAAGGCGTAAGCTTATAGTCTAAAACAAATGAATCCAACTGAAAACAGTTACTTCGTGGCTAGCTTTTTTTCTGGTTAACAGGTTACATGAGGATGACTCCGTTTTAATAGCATAGTAAGGGAATTGAAAAGGGGCATGTATGGGTAGTGTAGTTGATTGCGTTCTAATAAATTCAATTTTAAATATACCATGTTCAAAGCTTGTTTATTTATTCAAGTAGGTAAAATATTCCACCGACGAAGTGATGTGTTTAGCTCGGAGTGTTATAAGGTAACGTAACTGATTAATGGAGAGCAGTCATCAGGTGCCAGGCATACCAACACTGACTGATCAGCCGCCATCGCGCTGCATGAACCAGCTGCTTGCTGCCACCACACGCTTGAGTTGCTCAATTCCGGTTGCTCGAGTGTCAATCAAAATTAAGCAACGCCTTCGAAGATGAAGGATTAAGGGCTCCGAGTTGGGAGTCAGGCGTCGCCAAATTGGCCCGGTCCAACAAGGATGGATTTTATCTCGCGACCTTTCAACACAATCCGTCCCAGCTGCTGTTAACTTTCACCTTTCCCGGAACACAGCCACCGCTGTTGATTTAATTTCCAAACTGTATAACAGTGGAACCTCTGGCCCAGTTTCGCAAACCCCAATACCTCACGCTGGTTTATTTCTTCGAGTCGGCGCCCGTGGCCTTCCTGAGTTATTATGGTTGCCGCACTTCACAATGGATCGAATGTTTCTCGATTCGATTGCGGTCGATTCTGTTCACCCTACTGTGGGGCACCTTCCAATATCTTCTCTAACATTCTCAAATTTTAATCCAATTATTCATTAGAATATCATTGGTCATAGCCAAGTGGTTGTTATTACTTGTTGTGTTATTCAGTCCTGGGGCTGGTATGATGCAACCCTCAATATTTACCTATATTGCACAAGCCTTTTCATTTAAGCTTAACTAGCACGTCCCACACGCTCCCTAATCTGCTATTAATACTTAAGAAATCTGGTCTGATGTAACCACCCATGTTTCCCTATCTTACGCAGACCTTTTCATTTTAGCATTTCTAGCACATCCCACATCCGCCCTAATCTGCTATATTATAGTATTGATAGGAAAAGAATTATACCCTGGCTTATTAAATATCCTTGAAGCCTCACTTCTACCCGCTAATTTTCTTTATCACGTCTTCCCTCCTTTCTCGAGCCTTACTTCATTCACCTTTCAACATGTTAAGCTCTCGAAGGAGCTTCGCAGATAACTATACAATTTTTTACATTAAAATTTCGTCATCCTACCAATCCAACTTCATGCCAGGCCCGTTCACAATTATTTTCTCATGTTTCGGTCTTCCGGTTTATTGACAAACGCTGTCACTCAATTAATTACCGTCGTCCACTCCTTCCTCCCTTCTCCTGGTGCGACCTTTCTAGGATTCTTCTTTGAAAATCGAGAACGAACACAAAATTTCCACAAAATAATTACAAAAATATCTACCTCTTTAGACATTCCATTCTGCATTTAATATATATAATGAATTCTATTCATACACATTAGTGACTCACAATTTTTATACAAAAGTTTTGACCGGAAAGCGGAAGGTCCTGGGTCCGGTCGACATTATTTTCCATTCTTGTCTTCCTCCTGATCTTAGTTATACACGCTTTGCCTGGTCTTCAATTGTAGTAATTCTACTTTCTTTTAATTATATTCATAGACATAAACGACATATTCAAATTTTATACTGTAAATAATAATAAAAGAGGGGATATTTTAAATAATTGAGTAAACTATTCGTGCTTTTAAAAAATAGTATTTATTTTATTTGTATTAATAAAAACTTTGGTGCGCCCTGCGCACTATTTACAATAATGTATATTTGTTAAAGGGGTTGATTGTTAAAATTTCAAAAGGCTTCTCAGGGTTAATTATTGAGGTAACAACGTGCAGCAGAGATTTTACGTTCGTGACGACCCTGTTTCATATTCTCAGTACTTTTGTCATACTTCGTTCGTATTCCAGGTCGGCTTGTGGATTTACCCTCAGTTGACGAAAAAAAGGCTCCGAAGGATCTTCCTTGCCCGATCTTCCTTCGAACTCAAGAGCAATAATGCTCACTTCCACTGCTCGCCTCCCTTTCAACTCTTGATCAACATTGACTTTATTCATAGTTCATTCATTCTTCTCTCCTGCTTTCCTTGCTTCCTGTTCCCCTCAATTTCTGACAGGCTCTCTTCTTCCTCGCCCTTTCACCTCTCACCTCCCAGATAAACTCTACTTTTCCCCTTCTCCAAAGGAAAACAGCACCCCACTTGACTTCATGTTTTTATTGAGGTTTCAGTGGATTATACATTCTTTTTGATGTTCTCTTTCAATATATTTCAATATTTTACATAACTTTTATAATTTTTAAATAATTTTATAATTTGTCTACAAATTTCGTATCCACAACTCAACCGCAGCACCAGGTTTGAGACAACTACCCGGCTTCCATATAAGGAGAAGATTTTAGAAAATTTTACGTAATTATTTATTCAATGTTCTGAGGAATGGAACTGAGGAAGTAATTTGTCTTCGGCTTGCCTTTATCCTTGTTTTTATTAAAACTTTTCTATAAGTTACAAACATTCGTAAATATTTAAATATTAATTTTTTGAGTGAAAACCCCAAAAATGAAGACAAAATAAAATTACAACAATTTTACCAAATTGATGAAAAGTAATCCACATATACTGATAATTTATTGATGTGCTTGTAATCATCTAGGGTGTCCTTTGGGATGGTATTCATTGATGTTGGGTAATAAAATCATGCAAACTCCTTAAAAAGTAGCAATTAAACGCTCTTATTCATAATTATTTGTTTCAAATGAATCACAGTTACCAAGAAGGTTTCCAGTTTATAATCCTTAAATCAATTTATTTGATGTCGTTCATGTGGCAAATTTCTTCATTCTTTAACAACCAAAGTAGCAATTCTACGTCGTCTGTATGAATTCTCTTTACTACCTTGGGTAGAAGAAGCAGTCACTAAAATGTAACATTTAATTTGTTTTTCTTCTGTGATAACTTCGTCGTGGGAGACGCAAAGTGTTTTCAGTCTCTCCGTCAGCAATGGGCTTATACACTTGTCAGTCTGGTATAACTCGAGGACGACGTCGTGACGGAGTATCTTGTCTTCTCGAAAGACCGCAATGGATTCCGCGAGACAAGTACCGCAATATCTCTGCGGAAAGACAAACTGCGACTCCCAAGGGACTGACTGCCTCCCTCTCTCCCTCCCACCAACCACACGTACGCGTTCATCTGACAACTGCTGAAAGGACATTATCAATCAGATTTGGTTCAAACTGAGGTCGTTGTCGTGTGGCCGAAAAACGCGATCGTACAAATAAAAGTGTTAAACAGGTCGGAGTTCACATGGTAGAAAATTCATTGGACATTAAAACTCTGGAGAAGACTAGAATAATACATTAAGGATTAAATATAATGCGGAAAAATTATATACTCCGGTGGTTTGTCTTGGCTATACTCAGACATCGATCACTGGGCGCCAGTTAACTTTCCCAATGAGAAATAGCCAAAAGAGATTTCTTTTAAAAATTAATGTGCATTTATTCGAGCAATGATATTAACAGAATCATTTTGGGCGTTGTCATAAATATCATAACAATCTCCGTTCTCCGCCACGCCTCACTATAGATTGTCTCATACAAAAAAGCGGGTACTTTTATCTGATGCGGTTGGCGTCTCACTACCTTTATTTGGCTAGCGTGTTCGAGACCCTTATAACTCATTCTGACGTCGCGACTTCTCGCGGACGCAATTTAAGCACTTATGCCATCGTGAATCGTCGACGACTATTCAGACTTCCGCGCTCTTAATTCGTTCTCAATAATGCCATCCTATGTCAACAACGAGTCTGGAGCGGTTTGAAATCCATTAGAGACGGAGACGTAACTTCATGTTACACATATATATACGAGTATATAAATATTCGCTCTGCGGGCATTTATCTATACCACGTGGACCGCACTCTAATGGGTGAGGCCCAGAGGCTTGCTGACGACTCTAGACTAATAGCGTTGCCGTTCGTCGCTGAATGTGAAATCCAGATTCTGAGGCACGGTTCCGCCTGCCATTGAATGGTGAAGCAGAGCTGTCAGAGATTTATTTTCTTCGTTTCATTGAAAAGACTTTGTGTAATCTGTTTTCTCAAATCAAGACCTAAAATCTTTATAAAAATAAACTTTTAAAAAGTAAGTACGTTCTTAATATTTATAGAAACTCACGGTAATAAATTTAACGTTGAAAGATCCCTTCGCGCCATCCCCTACTGCTACATTCTAAAATTTCTATAAAAAAAATTGAAGCCTTCGGCTAGTCTGCCATTTTCAAATAGAAAATTTAATGACAGTAACACAATCGTCAAAATTTAGAACATCCTAAATTATTTTTTACAATTTTTGACGATTGTGTTATTGTATAATTGAATTGTTTCCTTTTCGTTTTATTTTCTTATTTAAAAATGGTACAGAAGCCGAATGCTTCAAATTGTTATTGAATATAAAAATCCAAGCCCTTTGGTTGATGCGAAATAAAATAAATAAATAAAAACCAAATAACGATAAAGATCATTTGATCTCCTTAAGGAAAAATTATTATTATTAATGGGTAATGGAGTGTAGTATCTACAACAGTGGAATAATAAAAGATGTAAGATTGGGAAAGGATATTTTGAAGAAAGTTAAAGAATTCCGCTTCTTGGGAAGCGTAATAACTGGGAATGATAGTAGTATAGGAAGAATTTCACAAAAAAGATGAATTTCCTTACCGGTTATTTAATTGGATATTAGAAAATTATTTCTAAACATATTCGTTTGGAGTGTGACCTTAAATAAATGCGCAACGTGGACGGTAGGAGTTGCAGAAAGGCAAAGAATAGAAACTTTCATGGCATTTGTAGATTTAGAAAAAGCGCTTTATAATGTGAACTGGAACACTCTATTAACGATTTAGAAGAGCTCAGGAATAAAATGAAATTCTGCAAGCAGAAGAAATGGAAACCATACGCTTTTCCGACGATACTGTGGTATTAGAGGAGAGAGAAAAATATTTGGATACTTGGATATGGGCTTGGAAATGGCACGAACGGAGTACTGGAGAAAAAGTTTAATATGAGGAGAAACCTAAGATAATGGAGTTCAGTAAATGAAATAGTAGAACAACAAAGGGTGTTAAATTGGGAAGGAATATTTTTGACGGACGTTAAGGAATTATGCTACTTGTAAAGCGTATTAAATAGGGACGGTAGGAGTATAGTAGACATAAAGTGTAGGATAGCACAGGCAAAGAAGGCTTTCACAAAAAAGATGAACACTTACGTGCAAGATAGGAGGGAATATTAGAGAATAACTGGGGAAAATATTCGTATGGAGCCACGTTTTATGGTTGCGAAACGTTGACGATAGGAGTTGGGGAAAGGAAAAGAATAGAAGCATTCGAAAAGTAGTGTTATAGTAAAATGATTGAAATCAGATTGGTTGTAAAGGATCAGTAACGAAGAAGTACTAAGCGGAATAGATGAAGAGTGAACAATATGGAGGACGTTGACCAAGAGAAGGGATGGATTTATTGGCCACGTTTTGAGACATTAGAACCAAGTAAAATTAGCATTAGAGGTAAGCAAGTGAGTGGGGTAAAAAAAGAAGAGGGAGGCCAAGGATGGAGTACGCTAAGCTGATGAGGAGAATATGGGATGTAGTAGGTATGCGGAAATTGAAAAGTATTGCGCATTCAGGATTGCATCAGTCTTAGGACTAAATACCAGAACAACGAAGACAAATAAATTTTTGAGTACATAATACTAGCCGAAACAAGCTGAATGACTGAGGAGCAGACTTAGTACGTGTAATACTTTACTTAGTTTCCTAATTTTCGATATACCTAATTACACTCAACAATTCCCTGAATTGTAATATTGTAATAACGATGGATAAAATTTATTTTTTCATAAGTCACAATTCTTTCACGTTTAATTCTTTTGGAAGAACCTATATATATATATATATATATATATATATATATTGTTTTATATCCTATTGAGTAAACACTGACTGAACTATAAAAGAGCGCAGTATGAAGATATTGAAGGAACTTTCTAAATCAATTCGCGGTACATTCTGACTAGAGTACTGCAGTGCGTTAGCGTCGTTAACGTTCGCATCCCTCGCCATTTTGAGACATAAATATAGACCCCTAGCAAGTACATGCAGGAAATGTCTCGCGGTACCGCAATACCACTTAAGTGTTAATTAAGATTAACAGCCAGCAAGTCCTTCTCCTTACACCCATTACCTTATATTACGCATTCATCAGAATATTGCCCCGTTATGCAGCAAATCCCTACTGCAGAGACAGTTATATTTCAATATTTTTTAAAACCTAACGTAACATTTTATCCACTTTATAGCCTAACATTCCTTTCCTACTACAGAACAGACAATGACACTGGTAATTGCCTACCGCACAAAATAAAAATGACAATATTCTAAATTAAAATATATTGGCAAAAATTCTTGATTTCTGCTTTCTTTCCTTAATCTTTATTTATAATTAATTCAGTCTGACTTCTGTTACGTACAAGCCTCCTTTTTTCATTCTCTCAAAATTAATTAATTTTTTCCAACCATAAATTAATTATCACAATTGGTCGGATGTAAACCTCCGTGCTAACCTATCGTATAACTAGCACAATCGATATCCTTCGTAATCTAATTACCGCATTCCATCCTTGGCCTCCCTCTTCTGTTCTTACTCCACACACTTCCCTCTAATGATAATTTTACAATACCTTAAAACGTGACCTATTAATTTTTCCCTTTTCTTGGTCATATTGTTCACTTTTCCCCTATTCTGTTTATAACTTCCTCGTTTGTAATTTTATCCGCCCATATGATTTTCAGCATTCGCCTATAGCACCACATTTCAAAGGATTCTTTTCCTTTCCCCAACTCCTATCGTCCATGTTTCGCACCCATATAACGCCACGCTCCACACGAACATTTTTAACAACGAATTCCTAATATTCACTTTGAAATATATTACCCGTAAGTAAATCCCTCTTTTTTTGCGAAAGCCTCCATTTCCTGTGCTATCCTAATCTTTATGTCTACTATACTTGTACCATCCTTAATTATTAGGTTTCCCAAGTAGCATAATTCCTTAACTTACGTCAAAATATCCCTTTCCAATCTAACACCCTTTGTTATTCCACTCTTTCCAATACTACATTCCATTACCATGGTTTTCCCTCTATTAATCCTCATATTGAACTTTTTCTCGAGGACTACATCTGCGCACTGCAGCTGAAATTTGGCTGCAATTGTTTTTTTTAAAAAAAACAAAGATTTCTACTTACAAAACAAGGCTATTCAGGCCAATAGGAGCTATCGGGAATTGCAGACGATTGGTGTTCTGGATTAAGTAGGAGGACATTAATGTTCCCAAACTGACGTGGGAAAGGGTTTTGAGACAGAGAGGCATAAAATTGAGGGGGACCGAAAAGAGCTAATAAACACACTAAACTGTTAGCCACCGAAGAGGTCCTGTTGATAGATCTGCAAGTCCTGACTATAAACTAAACTGCTGGCCACCAAAAGGAGAAAAGGGAGTCTCCGCTAAATTTCATCCAGATGTCCACGAGAAAAACGAGATTATACACCGATTTAGGCAATGGATGTGGACAGCCGATGCATCAAGTCATCATCACCTATCATAACAAAACAGACCAGAAAATGCAGCTACGCGGGTATCGTTAATTTTAATAATTTTATCCGCCCATATGATTTTCAGCATTCGCCTATAGCACAACATTTCAAAGGCTTCTATTCTTTTCCTTTCCCCAACTGCCATCGTCCATACAAACATTTTTAGCAAAGATTTCCTAATATTCACACTTATATTACCCGTAAGTAAATCCATCTTTTTCGCGAAAACCTTCCTTGCCTGTGCTATCCTACTCTTTTTGTCTACTTCTACCATCCTTAGTTATTACGCTTCCCAAGTAGCAGATTTCCTTAACTTTCGTCAAAATATCCCTTCCAAATTTAACACCCTTTGTTATTCCACTGTTTCCCATACTACACTCCATTACCTTGGTTTTGCCTCTATTCATCCTCATATTGAACTCTTTCTCCAGAACTACGTTCATGACACTTATTATGGTTTTCAAGTCTTCTTCTGATTCTCCTAAAACTACAATATATAATTTAATATCATTTGTCATTACTTTTACCATTCATATGAGAACAAGTTTTACTACCCTATTTCCATGTCACTAATTACCCGTAACTTACCAGAAATAGCAATTCATTTTGTGCTTTTATTTGAGGTACTTAATGTTCCCGATGAACTTTGATATCCATACTACGTGCAAAGGAAACCTTGAAATTAAAATTATTATGGAATTACGAATTCTACGGCACAAATATTATTGGAATCACGTTTAGTTCTTGAATACTTTCTCTTAATTTTCTTTAATGAAATAAACACTAAACATTCTGCTGCCAACATAACAGCTAATTCGTAACCGAAGATATTCTTCTCACCCTTAGTTAAGATTTTAACCAATTTTGAGACAATCCGCAACAGTCATGTGACAGATCAGGCCATGTGTTCGAATATTTTTAAAAAACAGATGTTACTCAACTGATAAAGTCCCAATACACATGTTTCGCAGGATGACCTTGCTATATATAGACGATGCATTAATCCTGTTATTTCATCCATTTATCAGCCGTTTGAATTTTATTTTTTTACATTACATCTCCATTTTGTAGTATTAAAACAATGTAAATAAGCCTTTTATGAATACTTATAAGTCTTTCTTAATATTGTCCTCACTTAATGAATGTACTATGGTGATTTAGGTTCACCTCTAATAAAATATCAATACCAAATCTTGATTGTTATATCCCTGCAACTCGGCACGAAAACACACCTCAGGTTCTTGTCCTAGATTATATGACCTCGGACGTTGCAGTAGTAACGCGAAATTTTACAATATTTTAATTACTAAACCGAGGAAGCCCGGAAAATTTGGGGACGTAACGTTTTAATTAAAATTGGGTTCATCTCATTTTTTGGCCAGTTCATTGTTTTTTATACAACGTTATTGTAGTGCTCAGTCCTTAGACTGGTCTGTCGCAATCCTCCATACTAACTATTCTATCCTACTCTTTATTTGTATTTCTTATTCCTAAAGCCCGGTGGCAGTTTATTGATAAAATTAAAGTACAAAGATCAATTTTTGATAAACTAAAATAGCAAAAAAATGAAATTTTAATTTTAAAATATTTAACGTCCCTTGATTTTACAAAATAAGCACCTAAGTTATCAGTGTTTCTAACTTCTTTATGAAAACGTTTGTATTCTTAGGAAAAGCCTCTATTACCCTTGCAGACAAGCACAAGCCTTTTTTATTTCTTCATTCTGCCTAATCTGGTTAGCGTATTCCACCATTGACCTCGCTCTTATGTTCTTACCTCACTCACACACACACACACACTTCCCTCTAATGTTCCTCATGTCTCAATACGTGGCGTATTAATCTATCCCGTCAGTAGGTCAAAGTTATTGTTCTCTCATCTCATATTCTGCACAGCACTTCTTGGTTCGTAACTCCATTCACCCATCACATTTCAAAAGATTACTTCCTTATATAATTGACTCAGTCGGGTGTTCTTTCTGACTAATTAATTTAAAAAATTATATAATTAATCAATTAACAATAGGGATTTAAAATATCAAAAGAAAAGTTAAAATTCTGAATTTTAAAAAAATACCAAATTTAGAAACAGCATTTCATAATACGTACAAAGTATTAAAGAAAACGCTACCATTAAAAAATAAATGTAAACTGAGACTGTTTAAATCAAGGTTCTCGTGTGGGGTGGACCAAGAGAAGCAATTTAGATTGTTATGGCAATGGGTCTGGCAAATGTGAACTCTATTTCTATCAAATTTAACGATACCCGTGAAGCTCCGTTGCTGCATTTTCTGGTCTGCTTTGTTTTTGATCGGTGATGATGGCAGGATGAATCGACTGTCGACCACCGTTGCCTACATCGATCGGAGTAGAATCTCGTTGTATCGTGGAAGCCTGGATAAAATTGAGCGTAAACTCCCCTTTCTCCTTTCTGCGGCTAGCAGTTTAGTTTCTAGTTAGGACTTTCCGATCTATCAACAGGACCTCTTTGGCGGCTAACAGTTCAGTGTGTTCATCAGCTCTTTTCAGTCTCTCTCCATCTTCTGCCTCTCCGTCTCAAAACCCTTTTCCACTTTAATGTTCTCCTACTTAATCCACAACACCAATCGTCTGAAATTCCCGATAGCACCTGTGGGCCTACCCTTTTACAATTGCAGCCAATAGGAAACTTCAACTGCAGTGCGCAGTTGTAGACCTCGAGAAAAAGTTCAATATAAGGATTAATATAGAGGGAAAACCAAGGTAATGGAGTGTAGTATGGGAAACAGTGGAATAACAAAGGGTGTTAGATTGGGAAGAGATATTTTGACGGAAGTTAAGCAATTCTGCTACTTGGGAACCGTAATAGCTCGGGACGGTAGAAGTATAGTAGACTGAATAAGAAGTTCTCGGGATTTTACCCGATTTTAGCCTTCGAAACGTCGTATCTTACGATTGACATAACCCGGGTGAAATCCCGAGAACTTCTTATTCAGTCTATCCACCGGGAAAGCCTACATTCTCAAGTATAGTAGACATAAAGAGTAGGATAGCAGAGGCTAGGAAGGCTTTTGCGAAAAAGAGGAATTTACTTACGGGTACTGTAAGTGTGAACATTACCTACGGGTGATTCATTTACCATGAAAGGATCCTTTTCTTTTTTGCAGTCCAAAGGGTTGGTCTTTAGTCCAGAAGAGAAAGCGAGGGCCACACGCAGCCATGAATAAGTCGTACTTTAGCGTATTTGAGTTTATATACACCCATATTTAAGTTATTACTTCAATTACTTTGTTTATGTTATTTTCCTTTTTTTAATCATGACAGATTAAAAACAACGCTTCTAACTAATAATTCATTTATTTTACATAACTACCAATCAACGACAAACTCAACCAACGCAAAGATCCTCCTGTCAACAACAACCGAAAAAATAAATTACAGCAAAAATATCCCGACACTCGTGATCCTTTATTTCCCTTTCGGAAAAAATTGTATAAAGATTATTACGGTACGTATGTTAAAATCTTCTTTTCTTGTGTAAACGAGTAGGGAATTTTAATAAACAAAAGGCGCAATTTCCTTTAATGATAATTCAGTAATATATTATTTCAGGAGACATATTAAATTTCCATCGTAGGAATTGAGGTTAAGAAGACTAGTGGAATGACGTATATGCAGCATGTTAAGTGTAGAATAAGTAGCCGCAAGCCCTGTTTAAGGAGGAGATTCTTCAGACGATGGTGAATCGATACCGCAGTCTGGTGGTGGAGGAAGGGGGTAGGGATTGGTGAGGGATGGTGTGGAGGGGGAAAGTGGGGCAGAAAAAAAATTTGCAAACTAGATTTCGCAAGTTTGATGACCCCTATGGACTAGGGCAACGTGGAACCATGGGAAGGAAGCATTGTTCTTGGTCGGTACACGTGGTTACAACCTCCAAGGCCGTCTCTTGCGTACGAATAGGACAATACCCTCACTCACCCACTTTGCAATTCCGATACTCCAGTATTATTTACTCAAGGTCGGACAATATCGATTATCTGCTTCCTGTCGGTCACTCCTGGAAATTTTTTTTTCTTGGTAATAGAAATATACTTCAATCCTTAATAGTGTGTTCCAGTTCACATTATCAAACGCCTTTTTTCTAAATCTACAAATGCCATGACCGTAGGCCGGTTTTTTCGTATACTGTCTTCTAGGACAATCTATTCTCGCCCAGTTGAACATATTTCTACTTTTTATGCAGCCTCGCGGTAAACGTTCATTTCTATGCAATTACGTCACTTCAAATGTCCACTTTTTGGATCGCAATACTGTAAAAATAACGGAACTACAGTATTAGCATTGTTTAATGTCTGTAATGTTTTATTATGTTTTCCAAGTATTCTGCTGACTCCCCTAATATCGTCGGCAAACCTTAGGATTTTTATTTCTTCTCCTTGCGGCATGATTCCTTTTCCATATTTTTTTAACTGTCTTCATCGCCTGTTCTAAAAGTAAACCATAGGGCGTTGGCGACAGACTGCATCCTTGGCTTACTCCTTTCTTGATTCCAGTTGACATTATTTCATTCGATTATTCCTACATTAATATTTAAACTAATACAAATAATATCAGAGACATTTATGACTGTATTCTCAAATAAACCTCTTTCGTCTCCTCTTAACATTTATAACATCTTTGCCGTTTTTTAGTCATATACGGAAAAAAAATACGTGCATGTATGTTTCAGTTCAATTCTACTGCTTAATTGATGCCATACAAGTCATTACAATAACGGTAAATATTTTCAATTTGAGTCGTAGTTTCAGGATTAGCTCTGTCTGCTCGTGGTGTATAGGGCTAGCCTAAATTTACTAATCACACGACGAAATGTAACGAAAACAGGAACCGCACCAAACTAGTCCAGAGAGTGTGAAGGAAACACATGACGTAGATAATTTCGTCCGTCATTCTGGAAACCACAAATAAGACACAAATGAGAAGCCCTGTGTTAAACATGTGACTGAAACTATTCCGGAAAGATGTTTCGAAAAATTTAAATTATATATGTTGTTTGTTGTTGTAGTATTCGGTATTAAGACTGGTCTGATGCAACCCACAATGTTAAACTATCTTGCGCAAGACTTTTCATTTCTGCATAAACCTTCCCAATCTAAAACCATTTATTATTCCACTGTTTCCCACGCTACACTCCATTATGTTGGTTATCCCTCTAATCCTCATACTGAATTTTTTCTCCAGGGCCACTTATTATGTTTTCCAAGTCTTCTGCTAAATCCTCTAATATCGTCGGCAAACCTTAGGATTTTTATTTCTTCTCCTTGCGGCATGATTCCTTTTCCATATTTTTTTAACTGTCTTCATCGCCTGTTCTAAAAATAAACCATGGGTCGTTGACGACAGACTGCATCCTTGTCTTACTCCTTTCTTGATTCCAGTTGACATTATGAAAGGATTTTTCATAAATCTACTAATGTCATTACCGTAGGTCTGTTTTTCTTATCATTTCTTCTAAATTTAGACTCAATGTCAATACTGCTTCTCTTGTCCCTTCATTATTCCTGAAACCAAACTCATCTTCTCTTAACGCGCATTCTCTATATACTGTAGATTCATACATATTCCCATATTCTATATTCGTTAGTATTTTGCAATTATGAGATACTAAACGCTTTTCATTTCGCCTCTACAGCTGCTTTCCACTTCCTATCTATCTCAATCTTCATGCGACTGGACTGCTCTTTACCATTTTCATCTATTGCCTTTTTTAAATGTACGCCTTTTATCAATCATTTTTATTATTTCCGATTGGCCAGAGCTATTCTTCGAAATTTTTTAGGTAATTTATTTTTTCTTGTATTGTTTCTTTCTCCTTTCTATATATGTCTATTCTCGATATCTTCTCTGAAGCACCTCATGTTGTTTCACTTTTTCTTATTTCTATCACTTTGATTCAATTCCTTCCTTTATTTTCTTCATTAGAGACTAATGTAGGGGAACTAGTTTTCTCCAGTTGTACAACACAAAGACGCAACATCTATGCCCATGCTAATATTCGAAACCAGAACCATTGGGGTAGGAGGCAGCGACGCTAGCCACTACACCACAGGAGGTCGGCAAATGAACTATTTACATGAATAGAAAACTTTTCCATTCCTGCGACGCCAGGGAATAGAATAGTTTATTTAAATAAATGAATAATTCAGCATATTAATCAGCCAAGAAAATAAGATCTGACAGACAAAAACTTCTAATTACAGGTTTACTGTAAACCGACGTTTCATTACCTATTTGTCACCACCATCTCAAGGTTAGAAAATTTATTCTCAAATAAATAAAAGTGAATTAGTTTCGAATATCATTTACTTGTCACAAAATTTTAATATCAAATAAATGGAAATACGGCCAAATAATTCACCGTATAAATATAACGTTTCACCTACCTTTGGGGAATTAGTTATATGGATTAACTAAATAATTATGAATCACGCGACGGTTACGTCCGAAGATGGAGCGATGTATTTACATTTAATAAACACTAATTAAATTTATTAACTGTATTAATTCCAGTTTAAGAATGAAATTTTTAACCTTGAGGAGCTTAAAAATGGATACCGAGACGTCGGTTCACGTAAACCAGTAATAACCAGCTGCTGTGTGTCAAAAGTCGTTTATTATTTATTCGGTTGATAAACAAAACAAACGTGAAACAAAAAATATTTATTTAATGCACTTATGACGTTTTGTCCATATATGTGGATTTCATGAGGTAAATTTTATATGTATGACATATGTATAAAACCGTCTCTGACGCAAAATTGTCTGTTTTTTTAAAAAAAATATGTTATCAAATTAAAATTTACTTGACGAAGTTTACACGAATGGACGAAACGTCGTTAGTACATTAAATAAATATTATTTGTGGACTTCGTAACGTAAATTTGATTTAAGTAACGTATATTTAAAATCCTTCACTGTACGAAGTCACTTAATTATCCCCTTTTTCATATATATGTCATCCAATAAAAATTTATTTAAAATAAATATTATTTCAATTGCTGACAAATTGGGTGATTTATTTGTACGTTATTAATTCTCAGATTATTGAATATTTAATTTACTAAATTGTTTTGAGAAATAAGTTTCAAACAAGATTGTTGTCTTTTTCAGGGTTTCATTTTGTTTCAGGTCTGTATGAGATCACCAACCTATAACTTGGCTTCAACCACTGCTAGGATGGTTTTAAGAGTAAAAGGTACCCCGATCTCTCTCTCTCTCTCCTCTCTTGTCCCTCTTCCTTCTCTCTCCTCTCTCGTTTCTCTCCTCTCACTCCCCCCCTTCTTTTTGTTCCAGGTCTGTATGAGATCACAAAGCTACAATCTGGCTTTAACCACTACTAGGATGAGTTTTAAGAGTAAAACGTACCCCGGATCTCTCCTCTCTTGCCTCTCTCTTCCCCTCCTGCTATACAAATGCTGTAACGTTGTTGCTAAATAAATTTAAGGAAATAAAATCTCCGAGTGGACAGAAATCGTTTCATTCTTTTATGAGAGACGTAAAATTTTTAACTTGTACGTTAATAGATTTTTAAAAACTGCGGAATGTTTTCTCCACATCTAACAGATCACTTCATTTACAATGCGAAACGTGGACGATAGGAGTTGCAGAAATTTGGTGCTATAAGAATGCTGAAAATCACTAACGAGGAAGTTCTAAACAGAATAGGGGAAAAGCGAACAATACGGAGGACGTTGACTAAGATAAGGGATAGATTAATAGGCCAAGTTTTGAGACACGATGGTCTTGTAAAATTATCATTAGAGGGAAGTGTGTGGGGTAAGAACAGAAGAGGGAGGGGAGGATGGAATACGCTAAGCAGATTAGAGAGGACGTGGGCTGTGATAGTTATAAGGAAATGAAAATGCTTGCGCAAGATAGGTTAGCATCAGACCAGTCTTAGGAATGAATACCACAACAACAACAACGTAAATAATATTTATTTTCGGTAACAGGCTAGATGAGAGTGATCCTGAAACAGGAAAATCTTCTTTAATAGCATAGGAAAGGAGGGATGAGGGATGATGTAGAGCAAGAGAAACAAAGGGTCACAGCATGCCCTTCAACCGAGACTTCACCAGTTTTAGTATCAGCGTATTGTCAAGGTTTCCGACCCTGGAACATACGTGTCCTAAATTAGGTGAAGGTGACTCGGTATGTGAGAACATTGAAAACCAGAGGGTGAACGAGGCTTTCCAGAAGGTAGCCCCCATTTCCCCTCTGGAAAGGAATACCTGATTTTAATAAAAGTATAGTAATCCCATAAAAAATTTAATTAATTTATTTTCTATCCAATCAGTAGTTTCTTACGATAACAAATAAATATGGTAACTATTTATAATAAACAACCAACGACTCTCTCTCGTCAAATGTGTTACATGGCCTATATTCCTTGTCCAAAACGGAAATAATTTTCCCGTTTATTATTTGTTATTGGTGATAGAAGACAGAAAGAGCTGGAGTACTCTGAGTGTCCTCGTGGTCCCGCTTGTGCTTCGTCAACACCTCGGGGCGTCGCGTTGATAAGACCTTGTTATTTTGACGGCATGCGCCATTCATGAGTCCCGTTGACGTAACTCAGTGAGTCTCCCACGGGCAAAGGATCACGACATGACACGCGTGTGCCTTAGGTCAGGAGATAAAACGACTACGCACACGACCCCAAACCAACCCACAACCTAGGAGGGGAAAAAAAGGGAAGGAGAGCTCAGCTGATAGACGAGAGACAGACAGACAGCCAGCAACTATGTTGCAGCGGCAACGTGGAGCCACTACAACCAGTCCCTCATAAAGCTAACTCAAGCAGACTCGCTTAGATAACACCAAATACCGGAGGGACGACAGGGGAAAAGTTATGACGCAAAAACCAGGGGAACGGATGGACGGAAAGTTTTCAAACCCTCCTTATTCTTGTATTATTTGTTTAATAGCGCTGCCCATCTAATTTTATTTCAAATCAGTCAAATAAAATAAAGGACCATTATACGACAGTTGATTGTTTTCATTAAATATTTGAAAATACAATTTAACAATTTATTTGTTTTCCTTTGGCTTTTCTAACGACTCTCCATCTGAGGAAATTTGAAAAAAAGGCGTCCATTCCCACATTTCATGCCATAATATCTTAATATTACTTCTATTTCGCCCTCTCCATAACTTATAATTCGATTCCTCTGAATAAATTCACTGCGACACGTTCTTATTATATATTTTTTTATTAAATCCATTACGGTGCGTTATAATATAGATAAATATATTTATTTTGTTACAATGAGCTGATCAAATGAAGGAATATAAGTAAAAAAATTGTATACTAATATAATATGCAAATACTGTAACACTAATTTTAAGCCTAAATAAATTAAGTTATAATAATAATATCAAAGAAACATATACAGTTTCAATATCCATATTCACTACATCAGTTTGTAACATTTAATCATGTACGGAAGAGACATAGAATTTCTATTTACATTTGGCGAAGCGCCCCACGTTGGGCGCCACGAATACCTACCCAGTGAGCGAGATTCGACAAAATTAACAAATTTTTCACCCATTTGCAAATTGCATATTTTTAAAAGTTTTATAATATATTCGCCATTATTAATTTTATATTTTATCAAATGAGTACTACATCTTACTTATTTGTAGCCACTTAACATCTACAGGTCTCGTTTAAGCGGATATCAACAACATTTAATGAACTATTCATCATTTGAAGTTTAAATCTCTAATTTGGGAAAAAAAACAATTTCTGATGGTTTTATGACATCAGAAAAATAATTTATTTTTAGGAAATGTCAGAGAATTTGAAGTTTACATGTAGACGACTGCGGAGTTTAAGGGATTACTTTCCAGATTTTTAACATTAAAGTCAAAAATATTTAGGTTTTAATCCTTTAGTCCTCGGTCGAAGAAATGGGATAGGTCATACGTATCAAATAATTATAAGAACAAAATAATGTAACAATTAACTACAAATAATCTCTTAAAAATATAATTAAAATAAACAGGCTATAGACCAAAATCATTAGAAACACTACACGCAGAGAAGCAGAAAAGCTTTCGCTTCTTGGAGCTGCACAACGTGAAATCTGACCATCGTTGCTCCGGGCAATACGCGAAACTAACAAACAAACGAAAGAGCAGAATAAACTGTTTTTATTGTGATATTCAGTCCTAAAACAGGTCTGATGCAACTCCATGCAAAAGAATCATGTGCAAGCCTTTTCATTACCGCATAACTGCCACATTACACAATTACTAATCTACTTACCTTATCCATTCTTCGCCTCCCTCTTCTGTCCTTACCCCACACACTTCCCTCTAATGCTAACTTTTCTAGTCCCTAGTGCCTTAAAACGAGACCTATTTACATATCACTACTCTTCGTCAACGTCCACCATATTGTTCGCTTTTCCCCTATTTTGTTTAGAAGTTCCTCCAATTTTATTCATCCATCTGATTTTCAGCCTTCGCTTATAACACCACATTTCAAAGGCTTCTATTCTTTTCCCTACCCCAATTACTATCGTCCACGTTTCACACCCATATAACGCCACGCTCCATACGAACAATTTAGCAACGATTTCCTAATATTCACACTTATATTACCCGTAAGTAAATTCCTCTTATTCGCAAAATCCTTCCTTGCCTGTTCTATCCTACTTTTCATGTCTACAATACTTCTATCATCCCTAGTTATTACGCTTCACAGGTAGCAGAATTCCTTAACTTCCTTCAAAATATCCCTTTTCAATCTAACATCCTTTGTTATCCACTGTTTTCCATACTACACTCCATTACCTTGGTTTTCCCTCTATTAATCTTCATATTGAACTCTTTCTCCAAGACTACGTTCATGCCATTTATTATGGTTTCCAAGTCTTCTTCTGATTCCCCTAATACTACAATTTCGTCGGAAAATCGTAAGGTTTTTATTTCTTCTACTTGCAGGATGACTTATTTTTCCATATATTCCATAGAATAAACTATAAGGAGAGTTTTAAAGGTATGTAATAGGTTATCTTACAAAGCAACACATTCGACCCTTTTACAGGAGAATTAAGTTAATATATTAGGGGAAATTTAATGATAGCGCACAAGTGTTGACTCTTGTTATGCAACCATTAGGATAATACTTGCGTTAAGTTTATTATCATACTATGGAATTATTTAAGTGTGGATAACTTTTATATAGTAGACCGTTCGACTTTAGGTCACTATCTTTTAGAAACACCAACGGATGTAATCAATATATATTTTAAAATACACATCAATTTTGATATTGATACTCTTGAGCTGGTTATATTTTAATTGTTTCTGTTAAAATTATAAAAAGTAGGACCGTTTTATGTCATAAGGTCATTTAAATCAAGTGATGGAGGAGAACTGCGGTATAATATGTTATTTAATTATGTAAAATTACTTATTATATGTAGGTAAATAACAATTTATTTCTGGTACTTTCCATAATCCGTGAAGTTTTACTTATTCCAACTGAATTATTTCTACTGAAATGACAGGGATAAAGTCCAAGTGCCGCTTTGAAGCGGTGACGTCAGAGAAACGATTCCTCTTGTACTTTAATTTCTTGAGGGACCAATTTTCCTCCTCCTCTCAAAGTCGTACTCTGGGCGAGGAATGAGATTTAATTTCGTCCTGAAATGAGCGAGTAATCTGCAGATAGTTGCGGACTCTTTTAATTACGCGAGACTTAACTTCCGATTTATTGACAGGCGACCAACCACTCCCCTTCTGCCTCTCGTGACTTTTCCCCTCTCTCTTAATCTATATCCAACAGCGCCCGCGTTCCCTCGGCAATCGCCAAACAAGAATATTCTTAGAAGCCAAACGATCTGAATAATAGTAAAATTATGACGGTTACTTTAGTAATTTACGCGCAATTATTATTTTACTGTCTTGGTCCAATTGACATTGGTGGATTGGTTTTGGCTATCTCATCTATATAAATTTCACGAAACGAATTTAAAATTAAAATGACACCTTCATACCAGGGTTGATTTCGGAAAAGGCTATACTCTACTCTTTCCATCCTCCTCAGAATATTATCAGTTGTGTGACGCTTCCATATTCAACCAGCTGTGATATAACAGCATTTTCCTTCATCCTCCGACCCCCCCTTCATCCTATATCCCTCTAATCATATCTCTATTTTTTAGCTAATTAGTATTATTGTAAAAAATAATAATAGAAGAATTTTCTTTACCACAATCTGGTATGTTTGTGAAGATAAATTCCTGTTATAGATTTACCAGAAAACAGGATAATTACTTTATAAATAATTAATAAAAATAAAAATTGTTTACTGAGTGAGAATGAAACGGTGGTCGGGTCGGCCATTGCGATGACCGTCACGCCATTTCCTTCTCGAGTCGAGAGCAGAAGCTTCCTTCACAGCCCAATGTTAGGCTCGCAGAATTTCAAGGCGAACTTGGTCAACTTAGCTATTAGTCAGCCTTTCCACAAAAATTATTAATATGTATATATATCTTCCTCGAAAAATTCCCTCGGCATAACGTGAGAAACGTTTCAGGTTTCGCAGTGCGTAAATGTCGGGTTCATTTGCGTAGTCCACCGGATCCTTATGAACTGCGAAATTAGGCGCTTGGTTTACTGTTTCACGTGATTAAAATAAATTAGGGGGAGGTGTATCAGGTGCTTCGAAATACTTTATCAAAGAAACGTTAATCAGACTGGAATATTATTTACGCCCTTATAAATTGGAAAATCAATCAATTATTTTCTCTGCGACTGTTCGAACCCGTCACTCTAAATTCTGTTTGAGCTGAATTTTAACCTTTTAAACCAGTGTACGAACACGTTGTGTTTCCGTAGCCGGATGAAATATCATTCGTTATACACTTTTATTTTTAAATTTATTGATGTCATTAGTCCTCTACTCACGAAATAGGACATAACATACGTAAATAAGAAATCCTTGAATTAACTGTAACCTGTTACCTCCTTTTTCGGAAAAAAAGCCAAATAACAGTTCAATATGACGATTGATAAAGGGAAACCCAAGGTAATAGAGTGGGAAAAAGGAGGAATTTACTTACGGGTAATTTAAGTGTGAATATTAGGAAATCATTGCTAAATATGTTAGTATGGGTGGACGGCAGGAGTTGCAGATAGGAAAAGAATAGATGCCTTTCAAATGTAGTGCTATAGGTGAATGAGATGGATGGATGTAGTAACTAAAGAGGAAGAACTAAGCAGAATAGGGAGAGAGAGAACAATTTTGAGGCCTTTGAAGAAGAGAAAGGATAGATTAGTAGGAGACGTGAGGATCTTGTAAAATTAGCATTAGAGGAAAGTGTGTGGAGTAAGAAGGGAAGAGGTAGGCCAAGAATGAAATATGCTAAGTAGATTAGGGACTATGTGAGGTGTGGCAGCTATGTAGAAATGAATTTTGAATACTACACTCTATCACTTTGCTTTTCCCTTTATTAATCCTCATCTTCCACTCTTCTTCGTGGACACCGTTCGTGCCATTTATTACGTTTCCCGAATCTTCTTCTGACTTCCCCTAATACCACAATATCAATTAGTTGCTTACTGTTGAATACATTTGCTAAATTTATTTTAAATGAAAACATTCCTGGTTCCCATTTTTCACCGTAATTTATAATTGTCTTACTCTTTTCGTGTGACGTCTCACCATAATTGTTATAGTACTTATATGTTAATTGAAAACAGCGTCTTGAGCTTTCTTAATCTGGGAAAATTAACACTTGCTCGTTCACAGTTTCGGCGGGTTTCATTATTATCGTCTACCTGTTACGTTTTTCTTTAACCGTCCCCTCCAATCCTTAAAAAAATTTATATTAATAATATTATAATTTTTCCGACCGCCTGTGGTGTAATGGTTAGCGTTGCTGCCTCACAACCCAGAGGTCCTGGTCTCGAATCCTGGCATGGGCTTGGATGTTTGTGTCGTCATGGTCACGAAGACCTGGATTAAGACTGCTGGAGGATCGATACGCTGACCACGTGTCACTCCAAATTCGGAATGTGTCATGCAAGATGACAGTCCGCAGTCGACTCGGTAGGCCCAGGCCCTTAATGGGCATTAGAGCCACGGAGAAAGGAAAATATATTATAATTTAATTATTAACAGGAGATTTAAATTATCAAATGTCATATTCTTCCTAGGATGGCTCGTCTCATGTTTCTGATTTGTCATTACTAACAATTTAGAAAGTTTTAAGATTTTCTAGTTGCTTCTGGTTAGCAAATGATTGAGAATGAGATGAAGGGTTTTATTTTTTTAATTAATTTTACGACCTAAACCAGTCTTTCTAATATGAACGTATATTTCTTTTATGCTATACTTAACAGGCTATTCGTAGACAATATTTCGTAATTTCGGGATAGAAAAACGTTCCCGTGAGTTATTTGATAAGTTTTTCATTTTTTTATTAATATTAATTTAATTTATTCAACGCATATGATAGGTGAACAAAACTCTTCAGACTAAGAAAATTTAAAAGAAAATGAAAAGATTAAAATAGTACGACAAATTCAGTTATGCCAGTGTAAATACGTAGAAGGTTATGTAGATGTAAACAGAGTTAATGACGGTTACTTGTGCCGAATCATCAACAACAAGCCGCGATAACCGCAGGCGCGTGCGATCCCTCGAACACTGGGGATATCGCCTGTGGCAGACGAGAGAGAGAGAAAGACACACAATTTGCGCACTTTGTATCACTCACTTTTGAAAAGGGTCGACAGAAAAAGAATTAGTCGCAAATGATGCTGAGCGAAGGTCTTTTTCTGGAGGTTAACAAGGTGGCCGAAGATAACCCTTGGAAGCCGGTTATTTCCGCTCGCTCCTGATTGCGTAGACAGCGGCGGAGGATTTACATGGACGGATCTGGCAACCGTCACCTTCAACAGTCTCAGATTTAGCGCGGACCGAAAAAGGAAAACACCAGTACGGCTTTCCTTCTACAAGAATCCATATCAAAAAAAAAATATTCATCCAACGATTCATCATCCCTGTAAATTGATTAAAGATTTCACTTAAGGAAGGAGGAGACCTTTGTAGCTCAGTTGGGAGACGTTCTGAAAGGCTTCATTGCATCACAATAATAATATTGGAATATAGGAACAAAGGTATTTATTTGGCTACTTGTTTATCTGTGCCGACCTCCTGTGGTGTAGTGGCTAGCCTCTAGTTGCTGTCTCACAACTCCGGGCTCCCGAGTGCGAATCCTGGCTCTTCATGGATGTTTGCGTCGTCACGGGCCGGGATTAAGGCTGATGGGAAATTGATACACTGTCCACGTATCACCCCAAATTCAGAATTTGTCACGACATATGACAGTCCGCAGCCGCCTCGGTAGGCCCAGGCCCTCACGAGGGCTGTTGAGCCATTGGAAGAAGAAGCATTTTTGTCTCTAATACAAAAAAGAAAAACACATTACAGTGTGTTTTTGTACGTCACTGCTATAGGCGTCCAAATTACGAGTCCACATTTAACCAAATTTGATAGAAGCGTTCTTCAGTACCCGATATTAATCAATAAATATAATGCTGCCATCCAAAGGCAGTTTGAGGAATCAAGGGATAAATATTTTTGAGCTTTGACATTTACATAAACCCCTTGTGTTGTTGTGGTATTCAGTCCCAAGACCCTTTATGCTAACCTATTTTTCGCAAGCCTTTTCATTTCATAAAAAAACAACTCACATCCTCCCTAATCTATACTTGGCCTCCCTCTTGTGTTATAACCCCACACACGTCCATTTAATGCTAATTTTACAAGACCCACGTGCCTTAAAACGTCGCCTATTAATCTATCCCTTCTCTTGGTCAACGTCCTCCATATTGTTCTCTTTTCCCCTATTCTGTTTAGAACTTCCTAGTAGTTAACTTATCCACCCATCTGGATTTTCAGCCTTCGCCTATAGCACCACATTTCAGAGGCTTCTATTCTTTTCCTTTCCGGAGCTCCTATCGTCCTCGTTTAGCACCCATATAACGCCACGCTCTATTACGAACATTTTTAGGAACGATTACATTATAATCACACTTATATTACCCGTAAGTAAATTCCTCTTTTTCGCAAAATTCTTCCTTGCCTGTACTTTCCTACTCACTATTTCCCAAACTACACTCTATTACGTTGGTTTGTCCCTTTATTAATCCTCTTATTGACCTATTTCTCCAGGACCACGTTATATTATAGTTTCCAAGTCTTCTTCTGGCTCCCCTAATACTACATTATCATCGAAAAATCGTAGGGTTTAAATTTCTTCTCCTTGTTCTATAAATAAGTTAAAATCGTGGGTGACAGACTGCATCCTTGTCTAACTCCCGTCTTGATTTCTTATCTTGATGATTACTTATTATCATATCTCATGATGTGAATGATTTACTACAACAGACACTTCTCACGTTAATTACTTTTTTGGAGAAATTACAGTTTTTATAAAAGAAATATTTTCCCTAGGGATTATTGGGGTCAATCATTGAAAATAAAAGGAGGACTAATGCGTTAGAGCAGAATTATATACGGTTAAAGGAAAGTATGCTAGAAGGTAAATATATATACACTGATAATTTGTATTTTCTGATCTCGGGAGTCGAATGCAGAAAGTTCCGAGATTGTTCTATAAAGAACTTAAAAGCGTGGGTGACAGACTGCATCCTTGTCTAACTCCTTTCTTGATTTCTTTTCTTGATGATTACTTATTATAACATCTCATGATGCGACTGATTTACTACAACAGACACTTGTCATAATGATTTTCAAGTTAATTATTTTGGAGAAATTACAGTTTTTATAAAAAAATGTTTCCCGAGGGATTGTTTTCAATCATTGAAAATAAAAGGAGGACTAATGCGTTAGTGCAGAATTATATACGATTTATGGAAAGTATGCTGACAGTTTGAATTTTCTGATCTCGGGAGTCGAATGCAGAAAGTTCCGAGATGTGAACTATTTCACGCTGTACATTGTTATATAGATGGCGGACCGCATCTGAAAAAGAAAAGCGAACCGCACGGCCTCATGTACGACGCCATAGCGGCCAGAAATGGTGTTGTGACGAACTGGGCCAAGTATTTCGCCACTGCACCTTTAAACGTAATAAATTTTTCGGTATCAGCGAGCGAGACGACGCGGGCTGCGAGTTTAAGGTCGCCTGGATAACCCCGGGGTCCGCTCCTGGCACAGTAACACAGTGGATATCGTCGGTGGTAACGATCGCCCTCCGACCTCAGGCCCTCAAGGGCAGCGACGGTCAAGCACCGCGCTCGAGGACGTCGTCAACTTATGATTCGCCATAGCGAAAGCGAAGGCTCAGCCCAACTCTTCAAGTTGGGAACTAACTCAGCCTCCATTGGCGAAGCTTACTTGTAACTACTTCTCTGTTAAATGTTATCTGCAGAAGTACCTTTCCCATACACTTAACCTATTCTCTATTCACATCAATTTCATTCAAAAATAAAACAAGCTCCTGCTAATTCCTTTTAATAAACTCAACAGTTTAATGACACATAAAAAATTGGAACTTGGGTCCGTGTTTATGTCTTCCTAAACTCCTACCGAGAAAGGAGGCTATTACATAACCTCTAAAGAAGACAAGCAGCAGAAATTATAATACAAGACCAAGAAACGAAAGCCGTAATCAAGAAAGGAATAAGACAAGAATGCAGTCTGTCGCCCACGATGTTTAACGGATATACAGAACAGGCGATGAAGAAAGTTTAAACGGGGTGTGGAAATGGAATCATACTGCAAGGAGAAGAATTAAAAACCTTACGCTATTCCGACGATATTATAGTATTAGGGGAGTCAGAAGAAGACTTGTAAAGCATAATAAATGGCATGAACGTAGTCCTGGAGAAAGAGTTCAATTTGAGGATTAATAGAGGTAAAACCAAGGAAATAGGTTGTAGTATGGGAAACAGTGGAATAAGAAAGGGTGTTAGATTAGGAAGGGATATTTTGACGGAAGCTACTAGTGAATTGTAATAACTCGCGAAAAAGAGGAATTTACTTACGGGTACAGTAAGTGTGAATATTTGAAAATCATTCCTAAAAATTTTCGTAATGGAGCGTGGCGTTATATGGGTGCGAAACGTGGACGATAGGAGCTACAGAAAGGAAAAGAATAGAAGCCTATGAAATGTGGTGATATAAGCGAATGCTGAAAATCAGTTGGGTGGATAGAATCACAAAGGAAGAACTTCTAAAGAGAATAGGGGATGAGTGAAGAATATGGAGGACGTTGACTAAGAGAAGGGATAGATTAATAGGCCACGAGGGTCTTGTAAAATTAGCATTAGAAGAAAGAATAAGGAGGCAAAGAATGGAATACGCTAAGCAGTTGTGAGGGGATGTGGTTTGTGCTAGTTATAAAGAAATGAAAAGGCTTGCGCATGATAAGTTAGCATGGATGGTTGCATCAGCCCAGTCTTCGGACTTCATACCACAACAACAACAAACTCCTTTAGGGTTGTGATAATTTATTTCAGGGTGAAAAATAAATTAATGATGAGAGAATGAAAAAATAATGGAAAATTTTCGACCGGACACAGGACCTCCCGCTTTCCGGGTAGATATCCTACCACTGAACTAGTCCGAGTCAACGTCGGGAGGCGTGATTCAAGATGCCTCCAATCCTTTAAACCTAGGCTAGGCTCATCTATAATTTACTAATCACATACTTCACAACCTAAATTCTAGGAAATCAGTGAAGAAAGGACATTGAGTAAATTTCAATTTAATTATTTTATAAGACTTGAACTCAAGTAGTCTACATAGTGGGATAAAACGCTTTTATTTGTGTTAAATAACTTTGTCTATTGACCTATTTGAACGTATTTTTATTTATAAATTTATTTAATGACAAAAAAGGCAATTTTTGATAAAAATAATTATTTTTGGATACATCACTAGTTGGCTGCGTAAATTTATTATCTTACTTGTCTCTACAGATATCAAAGGCAATCAAGATCTTTAAATGGTAAATAATTTACACCACGTGAAATGAAATTAAAATGTGATCGAGTAACAATTTGTCGGGATTTCACTCCTGGTTATGTCATTTATAAGATACGACGTTTCCAACGATACTCAGCCATCGTCTTCAGTTACCACTATATAATGAATACAGGGGGTGATATAAATTAGTAATTAAATATATGGTATTATTTTATAATAAAAACTATAGAACAATTTACTTTAACACAACAGAATGTATTTGCAATAATAATTACAAATTTTTAATGGTTTCAATAATTACGCCGGCACTTATTTTCAATAATAACTACACATATATTTACAAAATGATTTGTATTAATTACTTAAAGACTAACAATTTTACGACTCATCTCAGGGTCGCACTTTATGGGCTTTCTCATAGAACAGATATTTTATTACATTAAACCACTCGGATCTGGCAGCAAACAGTAAATTACAAATAGTTACAGATGCAGTAGTTTACCTAATCGTCTTAGTGCAGGTTCCACCTCCTTCCTCGTCATTTCTTCAGATCGTCACCACACTCCAACAATCTCCTCCAAAATCTGTCTCAAAATTCCATCTCACCGCTCTCGCACCATCTGACCAATTCTCATCTCACCGCTCTGGACCAGCAATCTCTCTAATTCAATTTCTACCAACCTGTCTCTCCACCAATCTCATCAACAATCAATCAACACAATCTCAACATCTCTCCAACAATCTGTTCATTCCATTCTCTACCACCAATCTGATCCAAAAATGTCTCCGCCTGCCTCTTTAAAACTTCTTCCCCACTTCTGCGACATCTATTATCAAGGTGGCAGGGATAGATCTCCTCCAATTATATCCATGGTTACACTTGGGGAAAACATGCTGCCCGGTCGCCGATTCTCACACAATTTTGGTAAACTCCCGAGCCGAGACGCCGAGTCTAGGTTTTATAGCCCAAGTCTCAACCGCTGTCTCCTTTGTTTAGATTCCGCCGCCGAAGCCCGAGCAGCAGAATCTTTTCGTTACAACTAATTCAGTTACCTGAAGACGATGGCGAAGTTAGCCTTATAAATGGCATAACCCGGGTGAAATCCCGAGAACGTCTTATTCAATCTATCCACCGGGAAAGCCTGCATTCTCTAAAATGTGATCGTTAGGAGAAAAGTGTTATTTAAATATTAATCTATATGTAAGGAATAGTAATTTAATTATTTAAACCGTTGACACGTCCACAGTAGCTGAGGACTTCCAGAGAGTCTCTTTGAGAGGCGGCAGCAATCACCGGCTGCATTTCCCCGGGTATTAGTTAAGGTCGCTTCGCTCCCAGAGTAGTAGTTTCTTGGCGAAATTAATTGGCTTGTAGTCGACTTGCAGCTGTGACATTATGCTAAACAGAAAGCTTCCGCTAAGCTGATTAAACTGTTTCTCGGAATCTTGTCTCCAGAGCAAACGTTTCTCCGTATTTCCTCGCGCCTGTCCCACTAATTCAAGCAGCCTCCTTAGCCTAGCTCCTTCTCCTAGGAATAGGCGCGACACGCGCAACTGTTATTATCTATGGCAGTGGGAAGCGAGGACTAACTTCCAATATTCTGGTCCCTCCGAAGCACCTACATTAAACCCGTCAACTTAAAAGTAACACTAGATAATTAAAGATTATGTTATAAACTATCTTCAAAGTTTCCTCATGTCGTTCACAACAATAATAATTCTGCTTTTCTGTTTCACACGATAATAATGCGTAACTTCCTCCCGTAAGAAACCCGCCACATTTATCTAATCCGAGTTCAAAAACCTATAACGATTATTCTATTTCCACAGAAGTTATTTTCAATTTATTGAAGCATTGCCTGGGTATTCAGTCCTATGACTTCATGCTTAACCTACCTTGCACAAAACTTTTTAATTACCCAGTAACTATCGCATCTCACATTCTCTCCCAATCTACTTAACACATACCATCCTTTCCCTCCCAATCTACTTAACACATTCCATCCTTCTCTCCCTATCTACTTAACACATTTCATCCTTTCCCTCCCAATCTACTAAACACATTCCATCCTTTCCCTCCCTCTTCTGTTCTTACCCCACACATTCCTCTCTATTGCTAATTTTACAAGACCGTCATGTCTCAAGTTTTTTTCCATCACTGAGATTTATAGTATTTCTCTCGATGTGGTTTCTGTATAGTATTTCCATCCGGCATTGGCCCTCTTTTCAATTCCCTTCCTATGCTATGAAAGGTGAGTTGCCTGTTTCAGGATCACCCTCTTGTAGCCTGTTAACCCCCCGCCCAAAAAAAAGGAACGCTCATCCTATCTTTTAGCAGCATGTCTGTGGGAGTTTTCTCTCGCAGGCGCTTCTCCCCAGAGTGATTGCCTCACCTGATTATGTCGGGAATGCCTCGTACTCGTTTTTTTTCATAGTTCTCACATGACGAGACACCTTCACCTATTTTGGGAGTTTTATGTACTAGGGTCGAAGACCTTGGACATAACGTAAGTTCCCATTGTTGGAGACACGGAGAAGGGAATTCTGCGACCCCACAGCAAACTCGCCTCCCGCCATTCGGAAGGGCGTGAGAATAGTACCCAATGCACGACCTACCTGATACAGATGTTCTAGGGTTTTCCCTGCATCTCTTTAGGTGAAAACCGGGTAGGATCCTTATTCTAGTGAACGTGGAGGAGCGTTACAGAAATCTTCATTACTTATGAACGATTTTATGCTTCTCGGTGTGTGCTTGTGCTCACTAGTGTGCGTGTAGTATTTCCAATAATTCTATACATCATCCTGTTTATTATAGTTCTGTATTTAAATATTATTTGTGGCTAATTTTGTTAATTTATTGCATTGTTAAAATTATTTGCTACAGTTTGTAATGTTAGTTACGTCGTATCCGAGGACTAATGGAAACCGAAATGAATCCATGAAAGGAACACGAAAACAGTCAATATTGCAGTCGATCCTTTGGATTGTGAAAATCGCTGATATCATTCCTGATATTAGTTTGTACTTTAACCTCAGCACAGGGGGACCCGGTTAATATTAGTTAAATGTAGTAATTATTTATTTGTACATTAGTAATAATAATAAAGCATTGATCCTGCAACTTATAGAGTTGTACTTCAAACAAGGGGAACACGGTTAATATAAATTAACCATGATAATTATTTAAAAATAAAACACAAAATAAGGGCCAAAAGACAGAAATGGAGTAATTTAATTTAAATACTTTCCGTCCCCCAACTTTAGGGACCTCCTTAGTTTTTTTATTATAGTATTACAGAAAGTTCGTGTTGCTCCTGCTACGTCAAGGGACGAAAATTTTTACTTCAACCCCAGGCTAGAGGGACCCGGTTGATATTAATTAATTATTTATAATTACATTAGTTAAAATAGTAAAGGATCAGTCCTGACTTTAAACATGCAACTTAAGTTGTGCTTCAACCCCTGGGAAAGGGGATCGGGTTAATAGTAATTAAATGTGGTAATTGTTTATATTTATAAGTACGTTAGTATTGAAAGTAAAAGATCAGTTCTGACATTATACATTCAGCTCATGTTGTACTTCAACCCCAGGTAAGGGGGCTCGGGTTAATAATAATTAAAAGTGTTTATTGTTTATATTTTTAAGTACATTAGTTATAAAAAAGGAAACAATGTTGACTGTGGATTGTCCCTAATAAGAGACATAGAGAAAGAGAGAGAGAAGGGTGGGAGAGAGAGAGAAGGGTGGGGGAAAGAGAGAGAAGGGTGGGAGAGAGAGAAGGGTGGAACGGAGGTTGGTCGCTGGTTGTTATAGCTTATTATGCTATTGTTATCCAATTACATTATTTAGTAGTTTTTTTAAAAATTAGGATGTAACGGAGTGTCTGTGACAAAAGTGTCAACAGGAAATATGCTTTGTATTTACCCTTTACCCCCTACACCCTTTGAATTTAGGCACTTCTCTTACATCCTGTACATATTTCTGAACGATAGAATCGCAGATTACCTGAATATAACTATACATATTCGTGAATTCTGTAAGTGTGAGCATTTCCTTTAACAAACTATTTATTTTAATTTAAAAATTAAGTTATTATAATTTCTCCGATCTTACAGTAAATAAGACTAGTTCATTTTAGGCTGGTAAAAATGCTAAACGGGTAGTTGTTAATTTTCCTTTTTAATTTTCCACGCCTACTATATCTTAAAGTGATAATTGGCGATTGACACCAAGGGTGCAACCTAATTGGGGCAAGGAACATGTCAGTGTTATTCCACGCAAAGTGTTTACCCCGTGCGCCGCCCACGCCGGGCCGCGTGTCATGGGCGTCTATTTATAGGGAACGCCACGTGGCGCCGCTCTGTCGTCACGACGTCGGCGCAACAGGTCGTCGGTGTCGCCGCAGACCAAAGGCCGACAAACCCAGATAAAAACTGCGACGCGTCTTAATTTGCATGCGCTAATTAACACGGGCAAAAGGAGCAGGGGAAAGAGAGAAATAGACCCGGAACTCGACAACGCCAGGAGTAAATTTGAAGTCTGCCAGGACACGACAAAGGAGGAGGGAAAAGAGAGGGAGAGAAAAAAAAGGCACCTGGCGGCGGCTCTAAAAGAAGGTACCGAGGGTTCTCTTTGCCGTGCTTTAAAAAAGATGGTTATACAAAAATATACCAGTTGAAACATAAATACATTCAGGACTGGATAATCATTCATTTACTTCAACGATATACTGTCAATACCGAATTGGCCATGGCCCAAAAGCAACAATTCTGTATAATTATACTACTCACGTTCCTTTATACAAAACATTTATCACACATGGATCGCGTTCGTATTTAACTGTCCCTGTACCTGTACTGAATCACTTTCGACTAATTAATTATTTGACTTGTTCGCTCTAAAATTACATAAAATTGTAATTACTACATTCAAACAAAAACTAGTTTCGTTACCTTAATTAATTTAGGACTTTAAAAATCAAGCCACTCTTAACTATTAAAGGCTAATTTATTCCATCTTCAATCGATCTAATCAAAATGATAGTTTTTCCGTATTTTATTCCTTCTGCATTAAATATACTGTATCCAAAAAAACACCTATTTGCTTTTCTTTCCTTATTTGTTAGTGTACCTTTGATGGCATTTTTTTTAAAACGTTCCCTTCTAATCACCTGTATACTTACAAAAGTATTTACGTTCGTGTATTTGTTTGTTTCTTTATTCGTCTTACAAACTTTAATGAGTGCAGAAATTTTGTGCATGTTTTACATTAAACCCAGAAGCAAACAATCACTGTAGAGATAAATCCTAGCGACGGGGGTAGACGGGAGTGGAAATATTAAAACATGCAAAAAGAACCATATATTTTCGTCCAATAAAATATTTCCTTCGGGACCAATGAGATTGATTGTGTACCTTCCGACGATTTCTATCGCTATTTAGAATAGGACGGGAATATCTCGTGGGATGAGGGATTTACGAAAATACAACCGAGATTGGTGTCGAGTTGGGAGTTAAGGAAGTCACATACCTCACTGCTGATATTCAACTATACGGTTCTGATGTTCTCCCTAACAGTAGAGGAATAGTTCCACGTATTCTCTCTTTTGTGGATCAATTTTTAGAAATAATCCAAGAGCAAAGAGTGAATGGATAAAATACCCCTGTTATGGTTGTACTCAGTCCTTAGACTGGTCAGATGCAAACCTCCAAGCTAGCTTATACCACGTAAGCCTTTTCATTTCTACGTATCACATACCACATCCTCAATAATCCACTTAACGTCTTTCATCCATGCCCTCCGTCTTCTGTTCTTACACAACAAATTTCCCTCTAAGGCTAATTTTACAAGACCCTCATGTCCAAAACATGACCTGTTAACCTATCTATCCCTTCTCTGGGTCAAAGTCATCCATATTGTTCGCTCTACACCTATTCTGCTTACAACGTCCTGGTTAGTAACTCTACACACTCATCTTATTTTACATCTACATTTTTTTATGAATATACCAGAAAATGGCGATAATTAATTATTAATTAATAATGGTTCTTTTCAATTGTAAATAATGAAATACGTGGATTGTTTAATAAGGGGTCAATTTATATCATTTTAACTATTAATATATTACAGTCTTCTATTAGAACATTAAATATTTTAGTTTTTTTAGATCCTAATCTTTCCATGTGATAGTATTTCACAAAGTAAATGTATTAATTTATGAAATGTGAGATTAGCAAACTGCAAACATGGACGCCATACTTCTTTTAAATATATATATGGCGCATTTCTCTGCATTCATTATATAAATGGTACGTGATGACGTAGACTTTCCCGGTCGGTGTTGGCTGATACGTATAATTTTTAATACAATTCGTTCCACGTTTATTTTAGGGATTTCTCACCCAGGCAGTGTGTTCCTTGTTGATTTTAAAAATATGTGCACTAGGTTCTGCTACGTTTGTATTGAGTATTACAAGCACACCCGATTCCCCTTTTATATTATATAGACTTCTGCTGATCAGTTCATCCATTTGTGAGTGGTCCTGATCAGGGCTTGATGTCCTACAGTGACTTTTTGGATACGTCGGAAGAGTTCTGTTTCACCAAGCAGAGTGAATGGAGTAGATTTGAAAAATTGATGAATGACTTACTGTTACGGTGTAACGTGACGTTAAAGGGGTTTGAGCGGCACCGGGGCCGGACATGACGTCACAATGACACCACGATAAGAGCGACGCTTTCCGCGCACCTAGCGGATGGACGCCTTCCCACGGTCGCCAAACAACATCTCGGCTCCTCGGACCACCATCAATACAGGAACTATTAATTGCTCCTAATTGGGATAAATTAAATTGTTCACGTATTTCCTCACAAAATAGGGAACGATTTTTTGCACTAAGCCAACTGACAATTTGCATATAAAAACACTGACATTATGTTTCATCATCTTTATCAATTGTTTTTGATCCTCATCTAACATGGGGCATCTACAAAGCATCTCCACCTGATCCTGTTGACAGCCAGCGTCTTCACCACTCTCCAGGGTTTACCTTCTTCCATTGCTTCCATATGAACAGATCTTCACCATGATTGTTAGGACCTCCCTCTTTTACTTTCACCATGCGGATTCCAGTCCAAGGGTCTCTCTCTCTCTCACACACACACACAGTGGCTACATTTCCCTTCCTCATCGTATGACCGATCCATTTCCATTTTCGCCGTTTTATCTGTACGTCCATCTCGGTTTCTCCCTTCTATCTCCATAATTTGTGGTTGAAAATTAATTTGAATACATGTTCATAATATTTCTTAAACAAGACAATATCTTTGTGTGTTGTGGTATTCATTCCTAAGACTGGTCTGGAGCAGTCTTCCATGTTAAACTACCTTCCGTAAATCTTTTCATTTCTTCATAACTACCTCATCACAATCCATCCTCGGCCTCCCTCTTCCCTTCTTACTCCACAAACTTCCCTCTAAAACGTATTTTACAAAACCCTCATGTCTTAAAACATGACCTATTAATCTATCCCTTCTCTTGGTTAACGTCCTGCATAGTCTGTTTAGAACTTCTTCGTTACTGATTCTATCCACCCAAGGAAATCTCAACTGTGTCCTATAACTCTACATTTCCAAATATTTTATTCTTTTCCTTGCTGAAACGCACCCATATAACGCCACACTCCATACGAACATTTCTAGCAATGATTTCGTAATATTGACGCTTATATACTTCTACTATCCCCAGTTATTATCCGTCCTAAGTAGTAGGCTTCCATAACATACTTCAATTTGTCCCTTCCCAAACTAACATCCTTTGTTATTCCACTATTTCCCTTACTACACTCTATTACCTTGGTTTTCCCTCTATTAACCTTTATATTGTACTCTTCCTCCGAGATCATGTTCATGCCATTTATTATGGTTTCCAAGTCTTAATCTGACTTCCCTGTAACTACAATATTATCGCCAAACGTAGGGTTTTTGTTTCTTCTCCTTGCAGTATGATTCCTTTTTAACTTTCTTCATTGCCTGTTCAATATATAAGTTAAACAACACGGGAATACAATATGTTTAACACTATTTATTGAAGTTCTGTACGACGTTTCGTCCAGTTGTGAAATAAAAGGATCTCGCGTCATTTATGAAAATATTGCAAAGTAGGGTAAAAGGGGTCCGCTAGATAACCAGTTAAAACAAGGTGGAGACTGTGCTAAAATATTCCGATGTAGTTTACGGGAAAAGGTTACTGGGAAGACCTGCTTGCTTTTAGCTAAGTAGAGGAGAGCAAGGAATAATTGAACGTCGCTGAAGTGGACACACCCTGAAAATAGGGTAATTGCAAAAGGGGCGTCTGATAACCTCAGCATTTGGAGACGGAAAACACAAGTCGAGGGCCTTACGGATATGGAGATCAGATACCACCTGTAAATCAGAAGTTGTCAGCTATGTTACATACCGCAAAACGATTGTGACGCTGGATGTTCTTATAAATCACCGATGACAATAACAAACGTAAGCCATCACGAACGACGCCAACGACCGCAGACGAATCTGGTTAAAGTGAACGATGCTGTAACGGTCAAACACATCTGCTCGGACTTTTGGCGGTGCGGAGTCAAACGAAATGAGACAGCATTTGAGGCAGGGGCAATAAAATCCATCAAATATAGCGCCTGGGGTGTTTCCCAATTTTGGTGAGATTTGGCGGCATCGGGTGGTGTGGAGGATATTGCTACAAGGGAGGAGCTGGAATACTCACTAAATTACACCTGTAACCATTTTTGCTGATTTTCTGTACAGCCAGGTCCGAGTAGATTTTGTATGATTATATTCTGATCCATGAGACGTCCCATAATATACTTTGTTTACATTTAATTTCTAGTATTTTCTGTTTCCAGAATGTTCTGTTTCTGGAATATTCCACGTACTGGATTCCGAATCGTCGTTTAATAACTCGAGTTCTGAGTCCCACTATACGCAAACATTCTTTCATTTTTTCCCCTTTATTTACCTTTCGTTACTAGTATTTTCCGTTTCTAGAATGTTCTGTTTCTGAATATTTCACGAAATTAGTAAATTGAAATGAACGTCGAAGCGGACTCAGTCCTACGAAGTAAGAACCTTTTTACGGCATTTCGTTGTTAAATAACCATCTAAACCTCTAGGTGTGTGCTACTGTGTCTCACGATCCTATAGAAGCGTCACAATATATATAACCCAAGGTTATCAACAATTTTCACTTGTAATTATTTCGACAGTCTTCGCAACTGACTACAAATGTATTGATAAAATAAATGTTTCCTATGGTTCAGTAGCAGATTCGCATACTTCCTGTAGCTCTTGGTCAAAGTCCTCCATATTGTTATCTCTTCCCCTATTCTGCTTAGGTTACCTCATTCTACCATCTGATTTTCAGCATTCTCCTATAACACCACATTTCCGAATCTTCTATTCTTCTCCTGGCTGCAACTCCTACCTTCTACGTTTTGCACCCATATCACGCCATACTCTATGCGAACATTTTTAGCAATGATTTTTTATTATTCACCCTTATATGATCCGTAGGTGAATTCTTTTTTTTTCGCTAAATCCTTCCTTGCCTGTGCATTTCCTTTTGTCTTGTACACTTCTATCATCCCTAGTTATCCTGATGCAAAAGCAGCATAACTCCTTAATTTCCTCCAAAATATCCCATTTTTATCTGACTTCCTTTCTTATTCCATTATTTCCCAAACTACATTCTATCACCTTGGTTTTCCCTTCATTAATCCTCATGTTGTACTCTTCCTCTAGGATCACCTTAATTCCATTTATTATGTTTCCTCAGCCTCTAAGTTTTCTTATATCACAATATCGTCAGAAAACCTTAGGATTTATTCTCTTTTCATTTAGATTTCCTTTCCATATTTATTTTTAACATTATTCATTCTCTGTTCCATATATAAGTAAAAGAGCATGAGCGACGGACAGCATCCTTGTCTTACTTCTTTTTTCATTCTGCTATCTTTTGTTGCCCTTCAATTCTAATTACTGCGAACTGTCATCTGTAAAGGTTATGGATAACTATACTTCCTCGATATTTTATGCCTACGAGAGTAGCAGACTGTAAATAAATGGTCGTCGTATTGTATGCAATTAAATATGTCTGATTTTTGCATTGGCTTAAAGTGAAATACGTCATTTCACCTATTAACCTCCATTTTAGAGAGTGTTCTCCTTTGGGTTCGTATCCATACACACAAACTTACGCATGCTGACGCATCAGCATATTTTTAGCTGTAACCGTTTAATCATAATGTTAGATCGACTTTTATATACTTAATTACGTGATGCCGATTTATCTTTCCTTACATTGGCATTACTTATGATTCGTGATTTTTTTCCTCTTACAATCGATGGCCTGCACCCCGTCATTCATCATTTCGTTGCCTTCCTTCAAATGTAAATAGTTAAGTATATATTTCAAAGTTTGACGACACGGTCAGCCGTCTCAAGGATTCCATAAGAAAGTCTCTTTCTCTTCAGCGCGTGCGTCGCTCACGTAAAATATGACCTGCGAGGGTTTCTTTCTATTGTTCGCACTGTGGGTATTGTGCTGAGTCGAAGAAATCGTGTGTAAACATGCAGTGGTCCCCTGATATGAACTTGGGAGACGGGAGGAAGGCTTCGATATTATGGACGGACTGCATGAAAGAAGGGCGTCCGTCTAGCTGAGTCTGCACTCAGAACAATGTCAGCTGCCAACCCTCCGTCCTCGTCGCCGGACAATATCTCCCTCCTCTCCTTCCACGTCACCAATAACAACTTGTTGACATTACCTTGGATTTTTACGGAGGGAGAAAATAGATGGACATTCATTAAAATTAATGAAACAAATTGAAATACTCAGGATTACGTCATTTCACCTATTAACCTCCATTTTAGAGAGAGTATCGTGAGCTCCAAACAAACACAACAGAAAATTCCAATCATTATTATTCTTTAGTTTAGAATAAACGGTCAATAAAGATGTAACTATAATTAAAAGGTTAAATAAATACTTCCAAAAGATTTTTCAACACTATTAGCGAACTCATTATAATTGAAAGCCCTAATTGCAATATTCCAACTACCTCCTTGGAGAGTGTCCCTGTTATGTCTATGCGATTGTTCCAAGATTTTTCTATAACGATTTTGCAGAGAACTAGAGTAAAATGTCCAGAAAGGAGGCTTATACATAACCTCTACAAGCAGCAGTAATTAGAATAGACGATCGAGAAAAGAAAGCCGTAATCAAGAAGGAGTTAGACAAGGATGTAGTAAGTCACCCATGCTCTTTAATTTGTAGATAGAACAGGCGATGAAGAAAATTAAAACGGAATATGGAAAAAGATATCATACTGCAAGAACAGGAAATAAGAATCCTACGCCTGGCCGATGATATTGTAGTATTAGATGAATCGGAAGAATACTTGGAAACCATAAAAAATGGCATGAGCTTGGTACTGGAGAAAGAGTTCAATATGACGATTAATAGAGGGAAAATCAAGATGTAGTTTTGGGAACAGTGGAATAACAAAGGGTGTTAGATTGGGAAGTTAAGGAATTCTGCTACTTGGGAAGCGTAATAACTAGGGATGGTAGAAGTATAGTAGGCATAAAGAGTAGGATAGCACAGGCAAGGAAGGCTTTCGCGAAAAAGACGAATTTACTTACGGGTAATATAAGTGTGAATATTAGGAAATCGTTGCTAAAATTATTCGTATGGAGCGTGGCGATATATGGGTGCGAAACGTGGACGATAGGAGTTGCGGAAAGGAAAAAATTAGAAGCCTTTCAAATGTGATGCTGTAGGTGAATGCTGAAATCAAATGGGTAGATAGAATCACTAACGAGGAAGTTCTGAACACGATAAGGGAAGAACGAACAACATGGAGGACGTTGACCAAGAGAAGGGATACATTAATAGTTCACGTTTTCAAACATGAGGGTCTAGTAAAATTAGCAATAGAGGGAAGGGTGTGGGGTAAGATCAGAAAATGGAGGATAAGACGATTAGGGAGGATGCTGAATGTGCTAGTTATGAGGAAATTAAAAGGCTTGCGCAAGATATGTTAGCATAGAGGGTTGCATCACATCAGTCTTAGGACAGAATATCACAACATTTACAGTCATTTTGGAAAAATAATGCAATAAATGTATTTTTATATTATGATAATGTCAGTTTTTTTCCATGTAATTCAAATCGTGTTTATTTTTCTGCAGCTAGATTTAAATTATCGTGCTGTAAACATGAAAAAGTACTAAGTAATTATTTTTTACTGTGTAGTGTAGCCTAATAAATTAATATGGCGGGAGGGTTACTATTGATACTAAATTCTCTGAGCTCGACGGTATCATTACACTTTATGTAACGAGGACCGTGGTAAAACAAATAACCATTCAATCGGTCTCCTGTGAGGGGATTAACTTTCGCATGGGTTAGAAATTCTTCACGGGGGAATATCTCGGTCGCCCCGATAATGGCACGTACAGGAAGTGGGTTCACGCCTCTGAAAGAAAGAGTCCTTGTTGCCCCGTATTGGTGGCTTTAGGGGTGAGTAATAGCCATTTAGTGGCTGAAGTCGTTGATAATTTTGATCTGCAAAGGTGATCCCAGGTTACGAGACAGATAGAAAAATAGAAGTAAAGCGGCATTGATCGACTGTTATGGAAGGAAAGTTGTAAGGAAGACTTCAGACAGGCAGATATGGAAACGTTGTACAGGAGACTTGAGACAATCAGTTATAGACGAGTCGGGGGAAAGACGCGTATTTGAGCGCTTGACTCCCTTAAAAATATTATGAATTGTTATTTCATTATCAATATTCTTTTAACAAAACAGAAAGATAAAATTTTCTTTTGTTGTTGTTAAATATATTATAAAAATTTGAGCAGACTAATAATTTAATTTACCATACTCTATTGAATCAAAGTATATTCAGTATTCTCATGGTCACGGATACTAGGATTAAGACTGCTGGAGGATCGATACGCTGGCCACGTGTCACTCCAAATTCGAAATGTTACATGTAAAACGTCAGTCCATAGTCAAAAAGAAATGAAAATAATTAAGAGGAAAAAGAAACCGTAGGATTTTCGACGCAGTAGTTGGCAGATATGGTGTCCAAACCTGGACTTGCATGAAGAGAAACTGATTAATTTCCAAACGCTGCTGTAGTTTGTCGACTACGTTTCTAAAACTGCAAGTACGAAGTTCAGGTTTGAGAGGAAGTGAAACTGGCTCAGTTGGAAAGTCCCGAAAAGCGAAACGTTGCAACTCCTAAAAGAAGATTAAAGATAACTTCGACGGTCATAAGTTTTCGAGAATGTCGGTGATATGATAAACGTTGGGAAAATATATTTTTTTGGGCATGTAGTGGTTGTCAACACCCTGGTAGATTAATTTAGGTCCTGATATAATCACGCCTCGTACCTGTCGTTTACAGGTCGTTGTTGTGGTATTCAGTCTGGTCTGGTGCAACCCTCCATACTAACATATCCTGCGCAATTGTATTCATTCCCACATCACTACCACCTCCTCCCTAATCTGCTTCCCGTATTCCATCCTAGCCTCCCTCGGCGTTATATGGGTGCGAAACGTGGACGATAGGAGTTGCAGGAAATAAAAAAAATAGAAGCCTTTGAAATGTGGTGCTATAGGATGGGTGGATACAACCCCTAACGAGGAAGATATAAGCAGAATAAGGGAAAATAAAACAATTTTAAAATGTGGTGCTGTAGGCGAAAGCTGAAAATCAAATGGGTGGATAGAGAAAGTAACCAGGAAGTTCTAAACAAAATAGGGGAAGAGAGAACAATATGGAGGACGTTGACCAAGAGAATGGATAGATTAATAGGGAACGTTTAGATACACGAGGGTCTTGTAAACTTAGCATTAGAGGTAAGTGTATGGGGTAAGGACAGAAGAGGGAGACCTCGGTTGTAATACGCAAAGTTGATACGGAAGGATGTGGGATGTTGTAGTTATGTGGAAATGAAAAGTCTTGAGCAAGAATGGTGAGCATGGAGGATTGCATCAAGCCAGTCTCAGGAATGAGTGTGGGGTAATAACAGAAGAGGCCAAGGAAGGATTACGCAAAGTAGATTCGGCAGGATGTGTGATGTGGTAGTTATGTGAAAACGAGAAGGCTTGCGGAAGATAGGTTAGCTTAGCGGATAACATCTGACCAGTCTAAGGACTGAATACCCCAACAGCAACAGAAAAAAACGAAAAAACTTTTCTAAATTTCATATATTTGAATGGTGAAGTCATTAAATTGATTCTGAAAGCTGTAAGGGTTGAAGGAAAATCATTAACTACATTTAATGTATTTTAATGATAACCTTTTTAAATTATCCTGGAAACAGTTTACGGAATGAAGGAAAATGTTTAACAAATTAAAAAATTTTAATGACAGTGTCTTAATATTTAATCCCAAACTGAGATTTTTGAATGAAGAAATAATTAAATACTACGACATAATATTGGTGACAATTGACGTTATTTAATATTTGTGACGTCACGTCGGCAATGGGCGTGGCTTGTTCGGGGCGGGGAGGAGCCAGCTCGTGACGTTATTCCCATTTCACCGAAACTAAGCGTCTTATGAGAAAGAAGTTATATTGAATACTGGGGGAATTGTTGATTAGAGTTTATGTGGCGTAAGAAATTCCTCGTGGAAAAGTGAAGCTACTCAAAATGACATATAATCCTATTTGAGTGTTTAGTAATTTTCTCCTTTTTAAGGCAAGCAACCGGATTTCATGCAGAGCAGGTTTTCTGGATGTTGTTTTTTTTCTTCTTCTTCCTCGCGCGTCCTATTTCCAGAGGTTGGCAGATAAGGGAATCCATTGAGGAGGAGGAGGAGGCTGGCTATGCCGTGATTTACATCAACTCGTTTACGTGGAAAGTCAAAGGAGATGCATGCCAGAGAACGGAACGCGGCAGTAAAATGAGTTTAGTAAGGATCTGGGTCGTGGGAGGAGAGAATCGTTAATTTCTTTCCTGCCGAAGAGCAACAGCTCTCCTTTTTATTTTCGGCACGCGAGCGAAGAAGTGTTCCAGCACCACGCGGATCTCGTATCAACTGTCATTCGGAAACCAACAAGGGGTAGCCATTGCGAAGTAGAAAGTAGAATACATCGGGTAATTCCAGGTAACTTAATGGAACTGAAGACAGAAATCACGATATTACGGCCTGTTTCAAATTTTCAACGACGTCTACAAAAAATATTATCATTATTTTTCGGGAACTAACTGCTTTGAGCAACAAATACTTACAACCAAGCCAATGTTTGCCTAATTTCAACATTAACCACTGCCTGCGTAACCAATGTTGCCCAAACTATTGTCTAAACCAAGGGTGTAAACGTCAATTAAAACCACGGACAGATGAGCCATCAGCATCCATCACCTACGAATGGTCTGCTTCGCTTCCCTGTTAGAGTTCAACCTAACAGTCTTCTATTCCTTTACCACTTCTTACAGTGTGTAATATTGACTGTACGACTACATAGCTGTGTTTTAACTGGTAAAATACTTCGACCTTCCGATTTTTACATGAGAAGACAGGCGAATTCACCCACCCTACCAAAACTACTATCCTAAACGTTTCTTGCAACTTTATAAACCTACGAGATAAACATTATATCTCACTTTCCTTTCATATTCTATGTGGTATTCAGTCCTAAGTCTGGTCTGATGAAACCCTCCATGCTAACCTATACTGCGCAAGCCTTTTCATTATCAAAAACACGCAAGACCCACATACTCTTCAATCTGCTTAGCGTATTCCATGCTTTGCCACCCTCTTCTGTTCTTACCCCACACACTTCTCTCTAATGCTAATTTTACAAGACCCTCGTGTCTTTAAACGTGGACTATTAATGTATCCCTTCTCTTGGTCAACGTCCTCCATATTGTTCGCTCTTCGCCTATTCTGTTATATTCACTTATATTAGCCGTAAGTAAATCCCTCTTTTTCGTGAAAGCCTTCCTTGCCTGTGCTATCCAACTGTTTATATCTACTATACTTGTACCATCCCTAGTTATTACGCTTCACAAGTTGCAGAATTCCTTAACTTCCGTCAAAATATCCCTTCCCAATCCCTTTCTTATTCCATTGTTCCCATACTACACTCCATTACCTTGGTTTTCCCTCGATTATTCCTGATTTTGAACTCTTTCTCCAGGACTACGTTCATGCCATTTATTATGGTTTTCAAGTCTTCTTCTGACTAGCCTAGTACTACAACATCGTCGGCAAAACGTAAGACTTTTATTTCTTCTCCATGCAGTATGATTGCTTTGCCATATTTCGTGTTAACTTTCTTTATCGCCTGCTCTGTATATAAGTTAAACAGCACATTCCATATCAACGTCGATACCAAAGTCAAGGACAGAATCTGCTTACGGAATTTTTGGTAAAGTATCTCTACCTTTTCTTGATCACGGTTCCATGTGGACCTATAACCCCAGGTTACGTGACAAATCACGTTAAAAATGTAGGATATACTGGAATGAGGTTTGAGATACATAGTTGTAATTACTCCACTGTACTGAATGAATTAGAATAAATTCTGGATAGTGATAAGTTGAAAAATATGAGAAATTTACTAAACTTTGGAGTGAACTATTCTGGAAGATCTTGAAATAAAAGGGTGGAGAGAGGGGGGAAGAGGGACGGAGGGATAGGGAGAGGAGAATCGGGACCTCAATCGTTTTCTTAATCGCATAATTCATATTAACCCAGGTTTTCAGACGATGGTACACCGAAGTATCAGCTCCTTCATGGACGTCGGTGAAGACCTCAAGTACTATGTTTAACTCAAAGATATATACAATTTCTTGGAATCATTTTTTATTAAAATTTCAGAGTTTCCAGAATTTATTCTAATTCATTTCGTTGTTGTTGCTGTTCTATTCAGTCCTAAGACTGGTTTGATGCAAGGCTCCATGCTAACCTATCTTGCGCAAGCCTTACATTTTTAACTAGCACACCTTACATCCTCCCTATTCCACTTAGCGTATTCCATCCTTGACCTCCCTCTTCTGTTCTTACTCCACACACTTCCCTCCAAGATTAAATTTACAAGACCCTAGGGTCTTAAAACGTGGCCTATCAAGCTATTACTTTTCTTTGTCAACGTCCTCCATATTATTCGCTTTCCCCCTTTTCTGTTTGTGATTTTAACCACCCATCTGATTTTCAGAATTCGCCTATAGTACCATATTTCAAAGGCTTGTATTTTTTGTGTCATTTTTTATTAATAATTCAGATTTTCTGAATTTATTCTGATTCATTCATTATAGTGGAGTAATTACAACTATGTATTGTAGTAGGTTGAAAATTTTAGGAATTTTTCTACGTGTGTTCGCATTTGGAGCGAACTATCCAGTAGTGCTCGATTTAAGGCAATGTTTTACACAATTACAATTATATATTGGAACGTCCTGGGCTTGTCAGTGACGTCTGCAAGTTCCTGGCTGATCTTGAAACAAATTAAATTAATAATGGGGAAAAGAGAGAGAGAATAAAAATTTCAAACTCGCAGACGTCATGTTGCTAGATCGCATAACTCACGTTAACCCGATTTTTTTTTCAGGCGTCGGTATACTGGAGTGCGCCGTCGGCGGTCGTCGGCGTATCAGCAGCTCCTCCATGGACGTCGGTGATGATCTCTACTATTTGTTACTCTCCTCTTTTCTTACGCGCAAAGAATATTACTGAGCCAAGTCTAGTAGGGATCTGAGATGTGAATAAATGTGTTGGAAAACCAGCAGGCGCGGCGGAGGTCGGTACTAAGAAGAAGGCGACGACGACTACGGGGAAATAAAATATGAACGGCCTTGGCCGAGCCATTCGCAGATGACAAATGTAAAGGACGGCATTCCGGTTTCGCTCTCGAAGAAATTCCGCAAACCAGAGTTGCCATCGGCACGGTTCACTTGGCTATAATATCACGGCTTCGTCGGGGAAAGACGGAGAGAGAGGGAGAGTGAGAGAGAGAAAGAGACTAGAGCTGGCTCGTTTCCATGGAAACGGGATGACGTTGGCTTCCAGCAAAGAATGCAAATGTAGGCGGTGACGCCACCAGGAGCCAGCCAGGCCTAAGTGCAGCAATGTCTCTAATAATCACTCCGGTGCACGTAAATCAAGGTCGGCCGGCGTGATTCATGCATTCCTTCAGTCTCGCCGGAGAAAACTTTGCTCACTACAGTCACCGCTCAGCAGAAATCTCTCTCTCTATCTATATCTCTCTGTCTCTCTCTCTCTCTCTCTTTCAAGCGAGGAAAATTCATACGCGTCGAGGGGTCGTGACGTCTTTCGCGGAACTGATTCAGCGCGGAGGAGAAATCCATTAATAAACTAGATCCTGACGGTCGGAGCTAAATGCATGACCTTAAGTGGCGATGTGAGTGTAAGGATTTATTTTAACGTCTCTCGGTGTCATTCTACTTCGTTACGTAGCATTAAACCGATTACTTACCAAACCACACCCATAACCTATCGAGAAAGGTGACTTATACATAACCTCTACAGGCAGCAGGAATTAGAATAAAAGATCAAGAAATGAAAGCTGTAATGAAGAAAGGAGTAAGACGATGATGCAGTCTGTCGCCCATGCTGTTTAACTTATATATATTGTAACATGAAAAGTTACACTTAACAATGCAGGCCAGCTTGCTATTTGCAATTGTTGAGGAACTTGGGCCAACAATGTAGTCTGGCGAGGGGCGGTAAGTCGTCATGAGGTAATGGAAGGAGCAGGTTGTGTCGGCGGGACGACGAGAGAATGACCACGCCCTGCAGATATAATTATTTCTCATGCTCTGATTGAGATTAAAACTTTTAAAATCAATTTTTGGTATTTCTATGAAAAATACCTGGCGCCCTAAAAGAATTATAAATCCTCGAATACGGAGGAACGCGGAATATATATATATATATATATATATATAACAACCGATAAAGAATGTTAAAACGGAATCATACTGCAAGGAGATGAAACAAAAACCTTACGCTTTGCCGACGATATTGCAGTTTTTGTAGTAACTAGGGATGGTAGAAGTAAAGTAGGCATAAAGAGTAGGATAGCACAGGCAAGGAAGGCTTTCGCGAAAAAGAAGAATTGAGGGTAATATAAGTGTGAATATTATGTCGTTGCTAAAGAAAGGTCGTATGGAGCGTGGCGTTATATGGGTGCGAAACGTGGACGACAAGGAAATGAATAGAAGCCTTTGAAATGTGGCGCTATAGGCGAATGCCGAAAATCAGATGGGTGGATAGAATAAGTAACGAGGAAGTTCTAAACAGAAGAGGAAAGGAGAGAACAATATGGAGGACGTTGACCAACAGAAGGGAAAGATTAATAGGCCACGTTTTAAGGCACGAGGGTCTTGTAAAATTCGCATTAGAGGGAATTGTGTGGGGTAAGAACAGAATAGGGAGGCCAAGGATAGAATACGCTAAGCAGATTAGGGAGGATGCAGGTTGTGCTAGCTATGACGATATCTTAAGGCTTCCCCAAGACAGGTTAGCATTGAGGATTACATCAAAATAGTCTTAGGAATGAATATCACAAGAACAACAACGAACAACCTATTGATGAATTAGGCTGGTAGAAGTGATAATTCATTAGTAAGAATCGTTTACAGACTCAGAATGAAAAATTTATTTTAAATCTTATCAAACCTTAAATTTGTACAACTATAAACAATTATAAAATCATGAAGCGCTATTATAATGTAGGTTATGTTGCAATGTTAAACATACCAATTAATAATTACTCGTTACATAGACGTAACGATACCGTTAAGGTAAAACAGAAGTAGATGCGGAAATTTAGCGGTTCAAAATCAGACGTATTCGGATTCCGAGAAAACGATTTGTTTGTTAATTCGTGATAAATTGCTACAAAGAGTAAGATATTCTGTCTCCAATTGAACCATATTTTTGCAAAGTAGAAAAAGGTATTTACTCTGTTTGTAACCTGTATTCCTATCATCCTTGTCCTGCCAATTCGAAGTACAGTTTTGTTTTAAAATATGCCTTTATGAGGAAAGCCGTTAAATGCGACCCTAGGAAAGATCTCATTAGTCTAAATGTTAGTTTATAAGCCCATTTAATTTTTTGTAAATATTGTGTAAAGAAGGCCGACTTTGTAACAGGAATTTCCTTCAACAAATTTATCTAATCAAATAATAAATTTTATTCATTTCCAGTCATATGTATATTTATTATTTAAACTAATAAACCCTTACGTATTCATTTCAAATATCTTATTCTACAGAACAAAATTCACTTATTAATCTAACGAAATGACTACAAAATCCTACATAAGTATGTGTGCACCTTCCATTTTTAAATCAAAATTTAAAAAATAGCAATATATACCCAATTTTGTACCCGTACTCCTTCAAACCCGGAAACATTGTTAGAGTTGGAGTCAGGAGGTAATAAACTTTAAAAAAATCCAAATATGGCCGATATTTGCGTCAAGTAAATATTTTTCAAGGTCAGTTAGTTTGACAGCGTCTGTCCCTAAGTTGATTGTGCTTAATTAGAGCCCTATTCGTCGCGGAATGGGATCTCACTTAAGGTTAAAGGTGGAAGAGTTGAGACGTGAAATAAAACCAACTCCTAATCAACAGAAATCGAAGAAGATTCCTGTAGGAGTTTTCTCTCGCAGGTTTTTCTCCCGAGATTGACTCAGGGTTGACCAGAGTGCGTTGTAAATGCCTCGTACTCTCTCTCTCTCTCTCTCTCTCTCTCTCTCTCTCTCTCTCTCTCTCTCTCTCTCTCTCTCTCTCTCTGTCTGTCTGTCTCTGACTTATACATTTTCTCACATGCCCCCATCTATTTTAGGAAGTGTATGTACTGTGGTCGAAGTCCTATGCTGATAAAGGACAGTTCCTTGTTTCGCGATCACCTTCATGTAGCCGAATCCGAAGCAGTGAATGTCTTTAATCTTAATTCTGATATTGAAATGCAGCATATATGTTTTACTTCCGTCTCAGAGAAGGTTTGGGGTGGAGACTGTGGGGTTCAATATCGATAACACAAAATCAACCGAGATTGCTGTTGTTTTCGGGCTCGAGGATGTCCTTGAGCTTAATTGTCACATTCAACAGACAATATAAGTTGATGGCTTAGGAGCTTGGAGGAAGGGAAAGGAGAGAATTAAGAGAGTTGAAGATAGTAACACGAAATGTTGCGTGATTCCAGGGTTTATGAGGTCCCCTAGTATTTAATACCCTTCCAGACTAAAATTATCAATACCGGACTGCGAGTGAAAAATTTTCTTTAATAAACAAATATTATTATTAACGTGATTTTCATATTGTTTTTAAAACGGAGTATTCTGAAATGATTTCACTAGGTATTAAACGATTTTATTTTTCAAAAGTATTAAATAAAAGGTAAGCCGTATTTCCCAACAGATATTTTGTAAAAAAAAAGAACTCCCTCTAAAAAAACAACAACAGGAAACAGCAATATATTACAGTAGCGAAGCCGTGACAAGGCACGCTAACAAGCGTTAAAAAAGGATTACAAGAGACAGAAGTGACTTATTATTGCTTGTCTGTTACCCGTGAAATACTCCCGAGTGGCACCACATTAAATTTCAGTTATGTCATAAGTGCTGTGAAATATGAAAGAGAGAGAAAAAAATACGGTACCATTAGGCCAGATTAGAAGGAACTGAGGAAGCGATAGTACATTAAACCTTGTTGTCGTGGTATTCATTCCTAAGACTGGTCTGATGCAACCCTCCATGCTAACGTTTCTTGCGCAAGCCTTTTCATTTCACGACCCATTGCACAACCCACTTCCTCCCTACTCTCCTTAGCATATTACATCATTGCCTCCCTCTTCTGTTCTTAACTCAAATACTTCTCTCTAATGCTAATTTTACAAGACCCTCATGTCTCTAAACGTGTCCTATAAATCTATCCCTTCTGTTGGTCAACGTCCTCCATATTGTCCGCTCTTCCCCTATTCTGCTAAGAACTTCCTAGTTAGTGATTCCATGCATCTGTGCACCCATCTCATTCGCTAACAAGGACAAGATATAAAAATCATACTGTTTGCCGATTAGGGGAATCAGAAGAAGACTAGCAAACCATAATAAATGGCAAGAATGGATTCCCGGATAAAGAGTGCAATATTTCCTTTTCTCCATGGCTCTACAGCCCATTGAGGGCCTGGGCCTACCGAGTCGACTGCGGACTGTCATCTTGCATGACACATTCCGAAATTGGAGTGACACGTGGTCAGCGTATCGATACTCCAACAGTTTTAATCCCAGTATTCCTGACCATGACAACACAAACATCCAAGCCCATGCCAGGATTCGAACCCGTGACCTCTGAGTTGTGAGGCAGCAACGCTAGCCACTACACCACAGGAGGTTGGCTCAATATTAATAGAGGGACAAAAAAAGGTAATGGAGTGTAGTTTGGGAATCACTGGAATAACTAAGGCTGTTAGATTGGGAAGGTATATGTTTACTGAAGTTAAGAACAGAATAGGGAGACAAGGATGTAATACGCTAAGCAGATTAGGAAGGTCTGTGGGTTATGCTAGATATGAGGAAATGAAAAACCTTGAGCAAGAGAGGTTGTATCAGTCTAGTCTTAGGACTGAATACCATAACAGCAACATAACCAAGTATACTTCTTTGTATATCTTTACTTAATACACTATATATATATTGTAACATGAAAAGTTACACTTAACAATGCGGGCCAGCTTGCGAGTTGCAATTGTTGAGGAACTGTCGCAACTCGGGCCAACAATGTAGTCTGGCGAGACGGGGAGTCGTCATGGGGTAATGGAAGGAGCAGGTTGTGTCGGCGGGACGACGAGAGAATGACCACGCCCTGCAGATATAATTTTTTCTCATGCTCGGATTGGAATTAAAACTACTAAAATCCATTTTTGGTGTTTTTTGTGAAAAATACCTGTCACCCTAAAAGAATTAAGAAATCCTCGAGCACGGAGGAACGTAGGATATATATATATATATTAATTTAAGATATACAACAAACTGTATTTGGTACTCGTGTGACGGAACCCGATTCGTGAGGACAATTTATTTAAATTATATACCGTACAACGACTTAAATGTGATATTAAATTACAGGTTTCATAATTAAATAATGGTTCGATCCTCCAAATGAAAACGTGACACTTTTCAATTCCGATCTAAAAATTCCTCCCGAACTGTCCGTTACCAGTAAACCAGTTTATCGTACCTTTGAGGCATTTTCTGCAGGGTTACGTAACTTGTGACCGCTTCCAATCTTGTGAATAAATAAATATTCATGAATTAATTGACAGAGCGAGGGATATCTAAAGCAGGGAAGAGGGATATTGGTTCGTGCGAGATCTCTCAGGATGGACTCGGAGGGATAATCACAGTTGGAAATAGGAGAAGAGGCGGAGGAGGAGGAGAGAGAACGAGCGCAGACTTTTTTTTTGTGCTGGGCGGCTGCTGGGATTCTGGAATCTTTGCAGGTGGTCAGGGACACCCCTGGCATTCCTGGAGAACTCGGCCTATATACGGGCAAGGCCACTGGACAATGTCCGTCTCCAGCCATATATAGCCGCGTGGGAAATACAACAGGCTCCATTAATTGCCGCTTTTTCTTCATATATTGAGATTGAGTGGGGAGGGAGACCCACTAAAATATCCAGCCGCGAGAGTAGGCGAAATCTTGGCAGCCGTTTAAATGGCTTCCACTTAATTCAGGATAAAGTCATTTGGATAATGCGGAATTGAAACCCGCTCATTTGAAAAGACTTGCAAGAATGTTTGTTTACCTTGTCGGAGAAGATGAATGGGTTGTTACAAGAAGGAATTTCTTATCGCGTGTATCTATATATTCGCATTCAGGAAACTAACAGTGCCAGACCAATAATTAATTTCATATTTTTTTAGAAAGACTTAGAAAAAAAGTCACTCAATTTCCTTCTCCGTTTCATTGTGCCGCAGTAGTTTTAATCGTGCAGGAATTAAATTTCAAACTGTGTTACAAATTAACGACTGTAAAAATTTCGGAACCAAGATGGAGCAAAATTGCAACTACTTCCACCACATGACTCAAGATGGCGGATTACAGTTCTATAACACCAAAAGCTTTGCTACGATTCTCTACAAACTTTAATCGAAATCTGTCCGACCCTGTTTTTTTGTCTTTTTCTAGAAAGCAAAAAGAAGTCCAACGTTACAGGCTAGAAATTGCTTCGGCATCGGCATCGTAACCCCTTACACCAGTAAATCCAAGGAAATCATAAATCCGATAAAACATTTAAACAAATCCTTTTCGGTAAACAGATAAAAACAAAGTAAGAGACGATACAATACGTGTTGTTTTTCTTACATGTGGTGAAGGAAATTTACTTTGGAAAATCGCCGAAAGGGTTGCTGAAAATTCAGCACTTGGGACACATGCATGACGTTAAAATGAGAGATTTCAGCGATAAGTTTTCACGTACCTGAGGTTACACGACGAAATTATTCGACTAAACTCGCGAAAAAAGAACCGTCGACCAAAGAACCTCCGTGGTTCCCGAGTAACGTCATCAACTAACTTCAGAGTTTGAAGGGATTATTACAATACTTATTTCTCAAACTCTTTCATTTTAAGTCAAAGTGAGAGGAAATGATTCTGTTCAACCTCAGATAAAGAGCATAAAGCTGAATTTAGAAAGCAAAGATCGAACAGTGTCGACCGGACCCCAGAACATCCCGCTAAAGTAATTTTAATCGAGACTGATTTGTATTATTTTCTATTAGTTCAATCAGTCACGAGTTAAATATTTTATTTTCTTTAAGCGAAGTAAATCCAAATGCTTCAATTTGTGACTTATTTAAACCTGATGTTTGGTTTTGAATCATTCGATATATATTTTTCTGATTCTGCTTCCTTACACGTAAAATTATTTAGGGTGAAATTTTAGTCCAATTGAGAAAGGAAAATAACTTTTCCAGGTACTGGAACACACGTCGTCCACTCCTTTCAGCAATACCGTTACCATGGTTACCAAAGCTGTTTATTCGGATTCGTGTGGTGTGGCCCAATTTTCGTTTCGTGACGCACGAAGACTTCTTGGTTGGAAAAGCAAGTGAATAATTCTGCCGTTGATGACCACACGTGTGAAAGAGTGTGTGTGTCCGTTGATCTCCTGTCTGACCTCGGGTCTTGCCCCTTTGACTTCTGAGCTTCCGCCTGTCCATAGCAATGTCAGTGACCTGCTACCTCCTCCTCCTCGTGTCCGTCCAGGTTGTCTGTCTTTCCCTCCCAAAATGATTCCACTGTGGGTCACAAGGAATGAAACTTCCTCACATCACCTCTTGTGACTATGTTGCGGTTCTCCCAAACTAATCTCCATAATTTGTTGTTATATTCCTCGAGTTAAAATTCCTTCGGTGTCTCTCTCTCTCTTCTTTTCCCTGGAGGTAATCAGTCTTCCCGACCGGTTTGACACGGACCTCCATTCATTAATTACATTCCATAGATCCCGCGAAGAGTCAGGCTTCGTCAGATGTCAAACGAGTCCCTAATGGTGTCATATCGACGAAGAATCTTGCTTCTAAAGCATTAAACTAACATGTCTACTTAGACACTTATATGGTTTAAACAGTTTATTTACATCCTATTGATAAAGTCCTTGAAGAAATTAAAAGATACAGTACGTGAAAGTCAACCTTTCCAATGAATAAGTTTCCTAGGCAACCCGTCGACAAGGCACAACTGACCGTTGACGCCAAAATTTCTCAGGATTTGGATCATGTAGCAACTTTAATCATTCATCAGGACGGCGTTCCTCCAAATTGTGTATGAGATTATTAATTAAGACGTTTCCAATGGCTCTGGATTTCGCGGCCTCAGACCTGGCGCTACTCCAGTGACTTCACACAGTATGTTTTTATCCACCTGCGGCGTTACATCAAGGATACTGTTCACCATTCACCTCCATCGCCAGAACTTTGAAATCTCGTGACACAACACCACAGCGGCTGTTCTTACCGTAATTGGATCAAGTATGATCAGAATTCCGCTACCGAAATGATTTGTTCCTTTCGACTTATAGTAGACACTGTACAATACTCCACGTAGTTTTTGGGCAGTCTTACCGATGTTTCTATAAAAATCTCAGCGGATGCGTAAACTGGAAAAGTTTCGGCGACTGCGGTCGGTGGCGCCCCTGTCGGTTGTTTACCAAAGTAACTTACCGTCACCTATTTCAAAGAAACTATGAGAGGTTTTCTTACATGCTGCATACGTTTTTCACGTTATGTTTAGCTTTTACTATAAGGATTTTTTTTAATGTTGCTTGGATTTTATAATTACCCAGCTGTATGTAATAAATTATAAATTCCGATTTCAACATCTAGTGTCATATGTTTCAACCAGTATTTTCTTATCTCATATTGTCCGAGTGTCATACAAGAAACTATTATATCAATTTTAATTTTATCAGGATTAAATAGCAGAAATAAAGGACCAGGCTTTTTTTACTGATACAATTTTCATGTAGATTATTCCTCGTTTCGTCACCATAGTTGGCCAGTGAAGATTAGATTTTTACACATTTGACACCACTTTTCCTTCAAGTCTTCAAAAATTAACATCATCCGAGGAAGTCTCCGAATTGTCTTTTAAACAAAATCAAAAGTGCGTCTGTAAGAAACAGGTCGTTACTTTCTTTCATTTAATTGTGGTTGGAGCTGCCCTCTTTATTAGTCAACATTGGATTTCTAGACATTTGACTCCTTCTTTCTGTCATTAAGATTTAATGCTATCTGAAGGAGTCGAATTTGTGATGACGAAACGGGAATTAAGCTAAATAAAAACTGATCCTTAATTTATTTCTATCATCTCATCTGAAAACAACCGTTAATTTATTTACTATTTATCTAGATTACAGTTCAGTAAAATCATAATTACCATCATACGGAGGAAGATTGGGGCTGCGAGATGCGAACAGCACAGGACAATTAGTTTAATATCCCCAAAGTGCAAAATTTTTTTTTTTTTTTTGGTTAACAGGCTACATGAGGGTAATCCTGAAACAGGCAACTCCCCTTTAATAGCATAGGAAGGGAATTGAAAAAGGGGGGATGCGGAAGGTAGAGCAAGGTAGCCAAGGGTTGACTAGGGCCCCCGGGCTATGGTTTAAGGATCCTACCCGGTGTTTCACCTAAAGAGATGCAGGGAAAACCCTAGAAAACCTGCATCAGGTAGGTTTTAATTGAAAATAGTATATAGAAGGATGGAACATCAAATAGAATGCGAGTTAGGATAAGACGAGTTAGGTTTTTAGGAAGAATGTATGGACAAGAGAAGCAATATTGACTATGCGTCTAAATTTAGAAGACAGGATGAGAATAAAACCAGCCTACGTTCATGGCATTTGTAGATTTAGAAAAAGCGTTTGATAATTTGAACTGGAACACACTATTAAGGATTTTGAAGAGCACTGGAATAAAATATCGAGAAGGGAGACAGGTAGCAGTGATTAGAATAGAAGATCGAGAAAAGAATGTAGAAATCAAGAAATGAGTTAATAAAGAATGCTGTTTAACCTATATAATGTTATGTATAACAGACGAAAAAGAAAATTCAAACGGAATATGGTAAAGAAACCAAACTGCAAGAAGAAGAAAGGAAAACCTTACGGTTTACCAATAATATTAGGGGAGTCAGCAGAAAACTTGGAAACCATAATAAATGGCATGTACGTGATCCTGCAGAAAGAGTTCAATGTGAGGATTAATAGAGGGAAAACGAAGGTAATTGAATGTAGTAAGAGAAGTAGTGGAAAACAAAGGGTAATACATTGGGACGGAACATTACGAAGGAAGTTAAGGAATTCTGTAACTTGGGAAGCGTAATCACTAGGGATGGTAGAAGTATAGTAGACATAAAGAGTAGGATAGCACAGGCAAGGAAGGCTTTCGCGAAAAAGAGGGATTTACTTACGGGTAAAATAAGTCTGAGTATTAGGAAATCGTTGCTAAAATATTAGTAGGACGTGTGACGTTATATGGGAACCAAACGTCGATGGTAGGAGTTGCAGGAAGGGAAAGAATAGTGGTGTTATAGACGAATTCTGAAAATCATACGGGTGGATAGAATCAGTAACGAAGAAGTTTTAAACAGAATAGGGGAAGAGCGGGCAATATGGAGAAAGTTGACCAAGAGGAGGAATAGATTAATAGGTCACGTTTTATGACACGAGTGTCGTGTAAATTTAGCATTTGAGGGAAGTTTGTGTGTGTGTGTGTAAGAACAGAAGAGGGAGACCGAGGATGGAATCCACTAAGCAGATTAGCTTGAGCAGGATAGTTTAGCGTGGAGGGTTCCATCAGACCAGTCTTGGGAGTGAATACCACATCATCAACAACTGGATTACTTCCGGATTAAGATATATATTAGAAAATATAGAATTTTCAGTAGAAGCAGAACCATTAAAAATGGAGGTTGATGTATGAGTTATGTTTAAAAATGAGGTTTAACTATTTGTCTCCCCGGGTTAGTTTTTACACGACAAAGAAAATTGTAATGTCCTATACACTTACCTTTGATATCATTAATTTACTATTGAGAACGTTTTTTTGCCCAAATATTCGTGTACCGTGCCCCGTTGCCCGGGCAACTGTCACAGGATCCACGTGTTAGGCGATCTAGAGTCCAAGGCTGGCCTTTCCTTTCTGTAAGGGCTAATTGCTGACCATGTAAATGAGCTGTCACTTTGGCAGTGAGGGACCTCGCCCCGTATGGAACCTGAGAGCCGATTGCAACCCGATACAGCACGACCGTCCTGTGGGAACTGCCTAATTTGCTATGCCCAAAGTGCCCTAAACTGACAACAATAGCGAACAACGGAAAACTGGTTACCGTCTCTTGCGTCAGGACAGTCAACCTAGCTGAACGCGAAAACTCTGGGAAAGGATCGCCCTTCAGCCTGACCTCGTTTTGATCTGACCCCTCTGTCGCCCATGTCAACAAACCAAAAGGTGTTCATCGAGACGGCTGTTGACTGGGATCAACTGCTTCAACGTTAACTCCATTCAAGATGATCAAGATCCACGTCCAGACACTCGATCCACGGATTGTGTTTAAATAATGGCGCCCAACGTTGCCCTTCTAATTATTTGTATTAATCCTTCACTGCAGTAAACTAACTTAAGAGTCCTATAAAATTAATTAAAAAGCGCTGTACGACTTTCAAAACGGTAGGCGCGCTGAATTTTAAATAATCAAAAAATTAATCATGTTTCACTGTACAAAACAAATGTTAAAAAATAACGATTTCTGCAAACAATTTAATAAGAAACAACAGCATATATAATATGTATGGAAAACTAGGATGAACCTTGTAAACAAAATTTTTAAATGAAACACAGAAAACCCAATTCTTTAATTGCTAGTAGTAGAGGTAACAACAGTTCAAAGTTGTTCTTTTGACGGAAAATTCAGATAAAGAAAATTCTCGCAAATATTGTTTCAGTATCCAGAGGAAGTTAATAGATGAAATTGGTATGTCGTTAATTATTTGTTGGTATCTCTTGAAATTATTTCGTCATTCAAATGTATTCCAATGTAAAAATAAAATTTATTTCCCTGTATTTAACTATTATTATTCAGTCCTAAGACGGGTGTGATGCAACCCTCCTTGCTAACCTATCAGGCAAGTCTTCTAATTTCCGAATAACTACCACATCCATCAACCCCCCTTAATATGCTTAGCGCATTCCATCTCAGGCCTCCCTCTTCTGCTCACCACCCTCTAATGCTAATTTTACAAGACTCATATCTCAAAACGTGGCCTTTTCTTGGTCATCGTCCTCCATATTGTTCGCTCTTCCCCTATTCCCCTTAATACTTCTTCGTTAGTGATTCTATCCATCCAATCTGATTTTCAGCATTCTCCTATAGCACCACATTTCAAAGGCTTCAATTTTTTTTCCTTTCTGCAACTCCTACCGTCAACGTTTCGAGTCCATATAACGCCACACTCCATGCGAACATTTCTTGCAACGAATTCACGCAGACAAATTTCTAAAACATAAAACGGACGAAAACAAAGATTCTCAGAAATTCCCACTTGATACGTCACTTTTTGCTATTGACGAAAAACTGTATAATAAGAGATAAAAACCTTTCCTATTGTATTTGATATTTCCTCAAGTCTAGTTTGAAAGCGTGACCATCTGACGTGGTTCCGGGAAATGTGCCTGGTTAAAGGGCGGTTCTAAATAAAACGGAAAATACAAGGTTATGCATTTATAGGGAATTGGAGAAGACAGAATAATATAGAGGACTTTGACTAAGGAAGGGTATAGATTAATAGGCCACGTTTTTTGAGACATGAGGGTCTTGTAAAACTAGCATTAGAGGTTAGTGTGTGGGGTAAGAACAGAAGAGGGAGGTCAAGGATGGAATAGGCTACGCTAATTAGGGAAGATGTAGGAATAAAAAGGGTTGCACAGAACAGGTTAGCATGGAGAGTTGCATCAGATCAGTCTAACATCATCGCTCAAGACCACTTTAACTTCCCCTCTCCCAATCTGTGTTTTTATTTTTTTATTTTTTCGTACTTCCGCTGAGGACAAAACACCACCTAATCATCACCTGATGAATAGTCTGAGAATGGTTTAGAATATTAATAATAAGAACATCAGGATACGTCTTTAGGTTGGCGTTGAGCAATACCAGAATCTCGGTTTGCATTCCTTAGGTCTTATTACCTCCTTCCGTTCAACGTTTAATAGTGCAAATCCGGTGCTGCGAAGTCCCGGGATGTGATCAATTAGAAACTGGTAGGTAGGCCTACGCACGAGTCTCACACACACACACACCTGTGTCCTCGGGGCTATGCCGCCCGCTTAAATCATCCAGATTAGCCAAGCCCTTACTTCCTCCGGCTGCCCTCAAGCTCTCCGTGATCAACGAACCCATCAACACCTGATCGGAACTCGCTGGTGGCCTCCAAGGTCCTTAACCTGGGATTTCGTTCACTTTGGATAGACGCGAAGAAGGAAACCAAACACTTGCCACGATAGAAAAATCGCTTAAGGGTACTCAAGATAATTTATTTAATCTTACGATTAATCTTAAATATGTTAAGAGAAACCATCTGGTGGATTTTTTAAAAATTAGGTAACAATATTTCTATTCCTTGCTACTGCATATCACAGGCAAACACTGAAAAAAAATAACATTAAAAGAAACCAGTTACAACTGATTAGGCGACCAGGAAAACAATTTTCGTCTCAACCAGTCAAAATATACTTATATTTTCGACACCCTTCAAACAACCAAAGAAAGCAAGCACGGGCGCAATGAGGAAGTTCTCTTTGCACAAGAAATGAGGTAACTGTGGTAAGTGGTTTTGCGCCGGAATTGTGCCAGTAGATCAACTGGTATTGTGTGTGTGTGTGTGTGCATGAGATACCTGAGACTCCACACATGCGTCCAAACTTTCACACACCAGGAAACTATTTAACAGTAATCCATTAGTATACAAGGAGGTGAACGAAGACTAGGATGAATGAAAAAGACAGCGAAAAAATTATGAAAATAAATAATGACAGGTTGTGTCATTGAAATAAACGATTAAGACGGAGAAGAGAATTAAATGACGGTCCAATTATTCATCTATAATTAAATAACTTATTCTGGTATTTTTAATAAAAAAACGTTAATATCCTTTTATATGTCGTCCGGAAAGTGTCCTATATAACAAATGACGTATATTGTATAACAAACAAATTGTAAGTTGTTGCGAAAATATAAAGCGACAACCTTTTACAAATAAAATAATTACAGTTATCTAAATGTAAATTAGTATTTTTATGGCAATATTTTATGTGCGTTTTACACGGAGCTCCAGAGACGAGTTAACATGTTGGTGTGACAGTTATAGATCAATTACAAAGTAGCCAAATGTCAAAAATGGAAGAATTTAATTAGAATCGAACCCTAATTTTCTGCAGCATCGCAAAATTATATTAGAATATCTTAGCTATTGAAATGAGGGCGTCCCGAAAGTTGGGGAACGAAACGTTTACATTCAAATTAAATTCTTTTATTTCTGCCTTTCTGGCCAATATTTGTATTTTATTTAAGAACCTTCATTAATTAAATATTCATTCTAAACGTAGACCAAGTGGCGTGCTTGGCTTCAAGATTAAAATTTGCCGATCTGTGTCATTCAGTTTATTGTATTTGTCCACTCTTACATAATGCTGAATATTATCTATGTCAAAACTAATTGTATTTTTTTACCTCCGAAAATTTCCATAGTTTGTACGATGTTGAAATACCCTTGGTTTTAAAAATTTGTGGATAAATTTTCATCCTATTCCATAATCATCTACAATATTACGAAAACCGAAATTTATAATTTATGATAACTAATTTTGATTATAATTTGTTTTAAATCGTTTATATACTGTACACATATATTTTTTCAATGTAGAATTTTTTATTTACTGTTTAATAAATAAATTTCTAATTTTTTCCGTATAAAGGACATGATTCCAGCTTTTGTCGGCTCAATTTATGATCAAAATTAAAATATGAGTGAGTTTCTTGTGCGGCCTTCATAAAAGCTAGTACCGTTATACCTCGGTTTTTTGTCCGGACGTGATCGCTGTAAATCCGAAGCGGAGGCAATTTTTCTTTTCGTATGAATCAATGTAAATCCAATTAATTCGTTCTCGATGCTCAGTAATAGAAACGTATTTTACAGCGAATATGCACAGCTTAATAATAAAATTTAGCTAACTTTAGATGAGGTAACGGAAACGATGCAACGTTAATATTTTGCACGCGTGAGATACTAAACTAATTGTCTCGTGCTGTTCGCATCTATCAACCACAGTCTTCTTCGGTATGGGTGTAATTATATTTTTACTAAACAGTGAACCAGGTAAATAGTAAATCAATTAACGTCTGTTTCAATAAATTAAAGATCAGATTCTTCATCATAAACTCGACTTCTTCATTTAACGTTAAATTTTAATGGATGAAAGGATGATCCTAGTGTGTAAAAAATCAACCTTGACTGTCTTCGAGGGCAGCTCCAACAGAAATTGTGCTATAGGAAAATGCTGAAAATCAAATGGGTGGAAGGAATCACTAACAAGGAAATTCTAAGCAGAAGAATAGGGGAAAACGAACAATATGGAGGACGATGACCATTAGAAGGGATAGATTAATAGGACACGTTTTAAGACCCTCATGAGGGTCTTGTAAAATTACAATATATATATATTGTTACCGATTTGTGGCATACATATATATTTCCTTCATGGCACTCCTAGGAAATAAATTTAAGTATTCACCCATTTTTTAGATGACTGCCATTTTGCCTTTACTGATACTGTGTTTATTTTATAAGGCTTCCATACATGCCTCATGGGTTGCAATCTTCCTTGGTAATTCCTTCTCAGAAAGTCTGTTCCGACCACCAAAGCTCAATCGACACAATCCCGAATTTAAGCACTGACAATTCGGCACGAGGCGGCCATTCATCACTGTTAGTTGCAGAGAAAATGAATTCGGATTAGGTGATTACGCGACGCCGCCGCTGCTGTGGTTGGTCTCGGGGGCGTCCTAACTGTTCTCATTAACCGCTTTGCGAGCGCCAAAACGATAGCCATGAAAAATACCTCTGTGGGTGCTCACGACGTCGTGGCAAGCTACAAGAAAAACAACAACAACGAAACAGAAGAAAGAAAAAAAAGCGCAACTATGCGTACCGGTTTCATAACGGATGGAGCCTCGCCCAGGAAGGAACTGGGTCGCTCTCAAACAGCTTCCGTCCCTTCACAGACGTCAGCACTTGCTCGGACACTTCACAAGGGTTCTATTTTCCTCATGTATTTATGACGTATCCGGTTTCCTCAACGGCAGACTATCAATCCTGACCATCAATTGAATCGTTTCCTTAGGATTTAGTAACCAAAGGGTTTGTTCCAGGATATAGAACCTTGTTGTACCCTATTTAACTAATTTCCTTAGTTAAAAAGGGCAACAAAACGATTCCTGATCCGTTAAAGTAAAAATAATGAATTTACGACTCATAACGCAGGGACACATTTTACGAGAATTGCTCATTAATTAATGCCTCCTATTTTATTCTCCTTAGTCTGTAATTCATGCATGACGTCAGAATGGAGATGAGAGATTTCAGCGAAACGTTTTCAGGTACCTGAGGTTACACCACGAAATTATTCGACGAAACTCGCGTAAATAAGAAACCGTCGACTAAAGAATCTCCGTGGTTCCCGAGTGACGTCATCAACTGACTTAACATTACGATACTTATTTCTCAAACACTTTCATTTTAAGTCAAAGTGAGAAGAAATGATTCTATTTAACCTCAGGTAAAGAGCGTAAAGCAGAATTTAAGAAGCAAAGACATAGTACATCCCGCTAAATTTAATTTTAACTGAGACTGATTTGTATACTTTTTTATTAATTCAATCCTCACACGCCAAATTAAAATCAGTCACGAGTTAAATATTTTTATTTTCTTTAAGCGAAGTAAAAACAAGTAGCCTATTCCATCCTTGACCTCCCTCTTCTATTCCTACCCCACACACTAACCTCTAATGCTAATAATTTTACAAGACCCTCATGTCTCAAAAACATTCGATATTTCTGCTACTTTATGTGTAAAATTATTTAGGGTGAAATTTTAGTCTACTTTTCAGTCATTTATTTTCTAGTCACTGGCACACACCGTCGTCCACACCTTTCAGCAATACCGTTACCATGGTTACCAAAGCTGTTTATTCGTATTCGTCTCCACCGTTCCATGTGGTCCCAATTTTCGTTTCGTGACCCACGAAGACTTCTTCGTTGGAAAAGCAAGTGAATAAATGTGCCGTTGATGGTGAACGCCCATTTGATATTCACGAACGGAAAGAGAAAAGTGGGTTTCTTGTTGCAACAGCGGATGTCAGCGCTGTTCGGCGATGGATTCGTCGCTGTAACGAAGATGATGAAGAGCGAATCGGCTGGCCGGTTACTGCATTCAGTGAGTCGAAGTCCTGCCTCGTCCACCATACAGCCATCTCATAGCCCCATCGACCTTCACCTGTTCGGGAATCTGATCTCGGGATTCACTTTGAATATGAAGAGTCTGTGAAAACGTCCGTTGGCATAGGAAGAGAGAACACGCACACTTTTTACAGCACATTTCTTTTACGGAGGCGACTACTATGTAGAGAAGTAGTGTGGGATGGAAGGTAATAATTTACTATAAAACATCCGTTAAATTAATGTATTATTATTTTTAAATAAATATGTTTACTGTAGTCGTGTGCATATTTCCTTTTATGTTTTTGTACGTTCTTTATACGCGTCGACAAATGAGAAATGCGTTGCCCAAAAAGGGAAAGAATGACAGGTAAGATAACATGCTAATGTGTCAGCACATAAAAGAGTATGACGTCAGCATGCATTGAGTCAGGGAAATCCACCATTTTCAATCTCACCAAAAATGGCGTCAACTTTTTTGCAGTGCACTCATGTTACAGTTTATTACGAGAAAGTGGAGAATGATGATCATGATGAAAATTCTAAAGCTTTTTCAATCTCGTAAGTTTTTATACTTCCGTTTTAATTAGAAACTTAATTTTAACATGGCTCATTTCAAGTAACTACGGTTGATTTCCAAGTTTTCATGACTTTCTCGTTGTACCGGAAGGATTATTCAGTATTTACTGTATTACTGTACATAGTATATAGCGTATTTTGGACTACCTTAAGGTATGGAGATTATTTTTAACTTTCTTCAAGTAAAGTGCTAAGAATACTTTTCACACTGTTAAAGACTTTCTTATTATGACAATAATTTTTCCTTATTTTAATCAGTCACTTAAATAAACCAAAACTTTTAATTTTGATTTCAATTTTTTTTAGAAGAAGCTTTCGGCAATGTCCATATTCATCTACAAAGTAAAATACAATTTTTTGAAACATTACAAATCATTTTTATGGTATTTTTTTTAAATATGACAAACAATTTTGTTTTTTCCAATGATTTAATGTTTAAAAATATTGTACTTTTAGTTTTATGTCATTTTAAAAATATTCCATAAAAAAATTGTAATGCTTCAAAAATTGTATTTTTTTGTAGATGAATATGGCAATTGTCGAAAGCTTCTTCTAAATAAATTTTGAAATCTAAATGAAATTATAGGTTTTGTTTATTTTAAGTGACTAATTAAGACAAGGGAAAAAATTGTTATAATAAAATAAAAATCAGTCTTTTAACAAAATGTAATAAATTCCTTGAAGACTTCCTTATTTAATGTTTTATGTAAATCCTTGGCTCTGTTGAGGTGGTAGCGCGCCTCCCAATCAAAATTGGTTTTTTCTGAACCCATCAAGTATATAAATGGTAAAAAAATCTGTGCCAATTTGAATCACCCAACGACCAAGAAGTTAGTACAGAATTGTTTCCTTTTCCAGGCTAATGTAAATATATGTCCGGGCAACACCAGAAACCCAGATTGATAACCAATACCTACTTAATATATTGTGCGCCTGATGTTCCGAAGCAGAAACGTCGTGTTAGTTTATACTGAACTGAATTAAATATTTCTGACTTATTTTATTACCCTTTATAAAGAGTTCTTCGCAGTTGCGCATAGAGATATTCAACGGTGCATGTTGAGGCAGCGTGAGATTGTGTGAGGAATGAGTTCCTGACAACTCTGCCAGAGTGTCTGAGGTACGACATCAGGACGAACTGGAACCAAGTCGATGCAAATTGAGATACCACAGTGTGATAGGAACAGGAATCGTCAGTTTATGGTAAAATTAAACGAATCTACATTATGGAGAGAAAAAAAAGAATGCGTCAAGCAGCCTGCGTACAATGATATTTCTTTCCCAGATCTTTCCACCGTGTTAATCTGAAGTAGTGCTACCGGAAGAAAATTTCTGCAAGAGGAACAAGCGAGTAGTTCTCAAGATATGATGTACGATAAAGAGTTAAGTGGCTCACAAAAAAAAAAGAGGAGGAAAAAAGAATTCTCTCTCAACAGATAACAATAACAGGGAATTATGGCTGTGACTGTGAAATATTATTTCACGGTGAAATTAGCTTGCTGAGCAGATCGCGCCATTTTGTAAGGGCTGTTGAGTTTAAATAAGAATTTCAGCTTTAACGGAATCCGTATTTTGTAATTTTTAGTTATTATTATGTAACACGTCGAGTACGACAGTATTTTAAAAGTTTAAAATTTGCCACTTATAGAAAAATTCTTCCCGATTTAAATCCACCCCATTTAAATTCAGAATATTGAACGAAAAAATTGGGTGCCAGGGGTAGCGGATGTGGAAATTCCTGGACTAGAGAGGCGCCATTTAGTCGAGTAGATCCGTATCTGCACACTAGGTTCGGGTATTAAGGATGATTGGCCAGCTGGAGACTATGATCCATAACATTTTCCCAAAGGACAGTCACTTCCTCGTAAAGTGCGGTCGTCGAAAATTAATATCGATTGGTGAAGCGTTTTGCCGTGTAAAAGGGGAAATGAGAGGTTGTCTAGGAGGTGAAAAGCCACTGTTGCTCGAAAGTTGGAAGGAAGAGGAGGGCAAGGAAAAGAGAAGAAACATGAATAATATAATGCAGTTCAAACTGTGGAAGTGTCGGCTGAAAGTTGGAAGTAATATAAAAATTGTAACAAAAAGTATTTTCCAATTTTAGACTACCGTCTGTAACCAAATGTTGAACCCGAATTACTATCCCCGAAAAATATAAGCGGTAGAAATCAAATTCGTTTTTTCAGGATCCGTACAGGACGCTTACATGTGGCTCTCTTTTTTCTAGATGTGATAAATTATCCATAAAACACAACCTGCTGACCTGCAAGCGATATTATGGTCCCATCACGATCGGGATCCTTAAGAACGAGTGATTTGGCCCCGTCATTTAGGCGCCATCAATTAAGCACTGCGGGTATTCAAGCAAGCTAGTTTCTGGGACCATCTTTATTCAGTTATAATTAGTCTGTATCGGTCGCTTATGCCTTCATTGTTAATAAAACGAAAAATAAATTCAAAAAAATTGGTTCTATGATCATCGCATGACGGTAGTGTTCAGTATTGACCCTAGTCTCATATCTCCTATCCTATTCTCTCTCCACAACAAATGCATTCGTCTCTAGTGGCATTTAATGCACAATTAATTGGTACGTAAAATATAATTAGAGGGTGACGTCAAGGCAGCCTCTTTATATTTCCTCCAAGGCGAGAGAATTAACAAGAATGTGCAGCCGCGGTCGGCAGAGATTAAGGAAATGCAACTTGAAATAACATGCTGCGAAGGCAGGAAGGAAAGAATAAACATAAAAACACTTACCGCAAGGAATTGTCGTCTTAACTTTTTGGGGAGAGGAAGAACAGAGAGAAGAAGGAGGAATAGTAAAGTCAATGTTCCAACGGTTTCAAAACACAGCTGAGAAAGGAATCAGAAGACAAAAAAAATCAATCACTTCTGCAGAGACTGATCCTATTAAAGCAATGATAATTTTCTGTCAGGCTTTTAATGTGAACGGTTTTTTAAAATTGTTTTGTGTATCAACACAATTATTTTTGTAAATTTTACAATTTTATATAGATGATCCAAATTATTATTTGTGTCCTGTTCTATATAATAAAAACAATGTAGGATTTCAGGAAAATTAAATGTTGAAATGCCAACTGCTTAGTTCAAGGTATACTTTTAGACCAGACTTAACAGAATTAATTAATTTTGGGAGAAGCAACAACGCGTATCTTGATTGTTATGATTTTGCCGGAAGGATGAACCAGTTTCTGTTCTTCGCTCGTTTCAGAGCCTTCTCGTCCAGATATCAGAGATGACTTCCGGGAATTTCTCGTGGATTTCTATGATGGCAGGCAGCTAGTTGTAGCGATCCTTTCCTCACAAAATGGTGTGATCTGGGTTGTGATCTGCCTCTACGAAAAAGTTCATATCTGAACAGACAGCTTGGACTGTGTTTTCTTTTATTCATTTTTCTTCATAAATTCATATTACTTCCAACTTTCAGCCGACACTTCCACAGTTTGAACTGCATTATATTTTTCATGTTTCTTATCATTCCTGGCCCTCCTCTTCCTTCCAACTTTCGAGCAACAGTGGCTTTTTACCTCCTTGCCACCTCCTAGACAAACTCTCATTTCCCCTTTTATATTAATTTTCGACGACCGCACTTTACGAGGAAGTGACTGTCCTTTGGGAAAATGTTACGGATCATAGTCTCCAGCTAGCCAATCATCCTTAATACCCGAACCTAGTGTGCAGATACGGATCTACTCGACTAAATGGCGCCTCTCTAGTCCAGGAATTTCCACATCCGCTACCCCTGGCACCCAATTTTTTCGTCCTATATTCTGAATTTAAATGGGGTGGATTTAAATCGGGAAGAATTTTTCTATAAGTGGCAAATTTTAAACTTTTAAAAAATGTCGTACTCGACGTGTTACATAATAATAACTAAAAATTACAAAATACGGATTCCGTTTAAGCTGAAAAACGGGGAAATGCGTTTCACACGCAAATATTCGGAGATTATTCAATAAAAGATTATATTTCTATGGAAGGCAAACCGCATCCGGCTCGTAAACTTCAGAATTGTTTGTAATTCGATCAGATTCACTACAGTGAAAACTCTAATAAAATTACAAAGGTTCGTTCTCCAAAAGAAAATTATATTTGTCAAACATTTAAAATATATTTTACCTCACAGCGTTGTTCCACTTCCAAACAAATCAATGTTACAGTATTCATAAATCGGTTTTTCATGGATACTTATTTACTAACTAACGGAACAGTAATCGGAATTTTTGAATTGATAAAAAAATGTGCTTGCAGATTAACTGCGGGTCTCACCTGACTATATTGAGAATGCCTTGCATTCTCACATTCCGAAGCACATTCACCCATGATGGGAGGTGTATGTACTGGGGTTGAAGACTTTGCGTATACAGTAAGAGTTTTCCGCTGATCCCATTGGATAAGTCGGCTAACTGCCTCCTAAAACTGTGGAGACAAGGAGAATGGAATGCTGCGACCCCTCAGCAGACTCGTCTCCCATTATTCTGAAGTAAACATATGCAGATGAATTAAGTGGGATGGAATTGCTGAATTGTGACAAAATAAAAAGTTAATCGTGTCTCTAACTTTCGTAAATATCCAACCTTTTTAAAAGTCTCAAATGGTTATTTGCGGTAAAGAATTTTCCTTCTGTTATTTAATAAACTGAAAGATTAAAGGGTGGAACGTAAACCAGCATTTTAAAAGCTTATATGTAGTGATGTGGCAGTCAGTGATTTTGTTTGGTATCCATTCAATTACCACAGGAATTTATTTGTTGTTGTTGTGGTATTCAGTCCCAAGACTGGTCTAGCACAACCCACATTCTCCTTAATCTGTTTAGCTTATTCCATTCTTGACCTCCTTCTTCTGTTCTTACCCGACACACTTCCCGCTAATACTAATTTTACAAGACTCTCATCTCTTAAAACGTGGCCTATTAATCTATCCCTTCTCTTGATCAACATTCTCCGTATTGTTCGCTTTTCTCATTTTCTGTTTACAAATTCCTCGCCAGTGATTCTATCCACCCATCTGATTTTCAGAATTCGCCTGTAGCACCACATTTCAAAGGTTTCTTTCCGCAACTCCTATCGTCCACGTATCGCACCCATATAACGTCAAGCTCCAAACAAACATTTTTATCAACGCTTTTCTAATTTTCATACTTATATTACCTGTAAGTAAAATTGTTTTTTTTTCGGGAAAGCCTTCCTTGCCTGTGCTATTCTACTCTTCTGTCTACTATACTTCTACCGTCCCTCGTTATTATGCTTTCCAAATAGCAGAATTCCTTATCTTCCGTCAAAATATCCCTGCCCAATGTAACATCCTTTGTTATTTCACTGTTTACCGAACTACACTCCTTTACCTTGGCTTTCCCTCTATTAATCCCAGTAATACAGTAATTTATTAGATTGTGTTATTTGGATTATTTTGGTTTATACTATGTAGTTTATACTGTATTTTAATGTACTCTTTTGCTTTGGTATTAATTACTTGTGTAACGAATAGAATTTCTTCCTACGAGGTTTTACGGATGACAGTGAATCTTTTTATCTCTCAACGAAGAGTTTACGAAAACAGTTAGAGTGAAAAATTCAAGGAGTGAGCGTCACCAAAAACACTCAATGGCTAAACCAGGTGATTCATTGGATTCATGAATATTAACGTGACCAATGGACGGTAGTAATTGCGTCACTCCTTGGATTTGAGTAGATAATAAGCCAAATCTGCCAAACCCTGACCGTATGAGATTGTGAATGTTTACCTTGTCCTTGGGGTTAGGGTCGAGGAATTTCATGTGTTTTCTGGGGGAATTGTATATAACGATTACAGGGAGCTTTCCGAGTGAGTGGCCACGGTAACCGGCCCTCTTATCAGTGCAGATGTGCCTTAGGTCCTCGACCTGGACGACCCGACCCTCCTGAACGGATCCGGGCGTGGGAATCTACCTCACACTCACACACACACACGCTCGAAATCACATATGCCAGTGTGTTGGTCCACAATTGTAGCCCGCACTACGTATCAAACGTCATACAACGCGCCCATTTTTACGCTTCCACTTTTCCAAATGATTTTGGGTCCTAGAATGCCTACATGTCAGTTTTGCAATTAAGACTTCAGTGAAATTTCCGACTCCTTTGTCACGCTAGGACGGAACTGATGATTAATTAAGCGTATTTCCACAAAATCTTCGTTAGATTCCCCCATGGGGATGAAACTTGGTACTTGGTACTGTCATTATAGTTCGTTTAAATAAAATAAAGTTTAACTCAAAATTTACGATTCGAATAATCGAGGGGCACTTGACTTTCGCAGGTATCCGGTGACAACACCATAATATTATGGAAGTATCACTTAGAATATTTAAGAAGCCGCTGGCTTTACAGTCATAAATATTTGTGTTGGTTGGAAGCTTCCGTCTTTACATTTGGTAAGTTTCAGTTTTTCACACAGAAAGTTCGTTAACCTCTTGTGCGTGACTTTTGCGACTATTGGGTAAACGTGTGAACCCCGGATTTGTGAACTACAAAATGTAAAGTCGTGGCTATTTTGCCAGAGAAGGGAAAATGTAGGATTTGCAGTTGGTAAACGGTTGAGGTGAGAGTTATCTGTGGAGTTGTGGTAGAGGTAGAGGGATGAGTGTTTAGTTGTTGAGAAGTCGTGCTAAAGTCATTGAAGTTACCTGCGGAGAGTTGTGGAAGTTGACTGCTGAGAAATGTAGATTACAGTTGTAAAATGGTTATTGAGCAGCCAAGTCGAGTTAATTTTGGGGAATGGTCGTAAAGAATGATTCGTTGAGAAGTAAGGAGGAGAAGGAGGTGCTCAGACATCTGTAGCAGCCGAGTCCTATTTCAAAAGTTAACACTTCAGTGGTTCCAAAGGTTCCGGCCAGATCTACTTACGAGTTCCGGTGTCGGTAATGTGCAGATGAACCATAAATCCATCAATGGCGCCTACTGAAAGCTACAGTAGTAATTACCACCCTCAAGTAGTACCCAGACTAGATGTACAAACTCACCATCCCCTGAGAAATATAATCAATTTTCTTACAATTTTATATTAAATGAAATTCTTTTTAATATATATATACATATATATATATAGTTTGTTCAGTTTATCTGAAGAGATTGAAATATCTCGACAACCACAAATAGGATCAAAAGAGGTATGAATAAATGAGGTACGTGTCGAAGGGGGACATCTAATGATAAAATTTCGACTCTCCACATCCCATAGGGATGGAAGAGGGAAGAATTAAAAAAACTTAAATAGAAGCCCCCATTTTTTATAGCAGATTCTGATACTGCAAAAAAAGTTACTCCAACTTGACCTATGATTCGAGTCACTTTGGCCGCAAGTGTTGTAATCGATAGAAATCAAAATGGGTAAAAATCCGTTGAAAAAATTGGCCACAATTAATTTTATTTATCTGATATGGTGCCTATTTTATGAGATATCCCCAATTTCAACGTTTTTTTTATCTAATTTGAGTTTTGCCGATTACAACACTATCTGTGTCCGTAGGTGAAATTGAAGTACTTTTTTCTGGAAAATCCGAAACTACAATAAAGAATGGGGGTTCCGATTTACGTTTTTTTAACTCACCCACCTCAGAGGATGGGGGTTGGGGTCGAGTTTCCTGACTTTAGATGCCCCTCCCCTCCCTTGTTGTGACAGACATTTAACATTCACACCTTTTTTGATCCGATTTGTGGTTCTCGAGATATTTCAATGTCTTCAGATTAATTCAACACCCTATATAATGTAACCGAAATAATTAAATTTGAATTTATTTTAACGATACTATTTTTCAGCCGGAGCTTGCCAGCAGTTACGAGAACTTGTCAAAGAACCCGAGGAATTTGGTCTCGTAGAACCACGTGACCGTGTCCTTCCCCCTTCAGATTTGTCCCCGGATTCATCGAGATAAGTACCACTCATAGCTGTTTAAGTGAGCCATCATGTTGAGACCACATTCCTATTCAAATAACGACGAAGGGTGGTGCGTCCTTCCAACTCACGACATGTCTTCCTTCATCCCTACGCACCTCAAAGGGTGTTACGGGACATTTAGCCCGGCTGCGGACAGGTATGAGTACTTTTGTGAGTGAAGGACATAGGATAACTTCTGTTCTGGCACATTTGATCATGTACATGAGCCTGAAAAAGCAGCTCTTGAATAATGAGCATTTAACAATTTAAAACTGCATTGATATATATTTTTACTTTACAATGCAAAGGAACTTTGTAAATTTTTTTCCAATAATTAACTCTACAAAACAACATCTATAATTTGTTAAAATACAATGACAAGTTCACAAATAATATTATAGCCGTAACGGTGAGCAATCCCCGTCCCGCGGGCCACATCCGGCCCTAGTGCAAGCTTTGTCCGGCCCACCAATAAATATTTCTGTTCTATATTAATATTACTACCCTTCGCGCAGCCTAATTAATTTTTATCGACAGTACATACTGTTAATTATCAGCATCGATTTGGAAAGCTCCTTACAACATGACTTTCACGACATATTGAACTTCTTGCAAATTACGACAATCCAAATTTTTTCATTTGTTAGACGGGCTTATTTCATTTTAATTGAATAAAACTTTGTGAAACTAAATTTTCCGAGCTCCAGGTCTGGAAGTCACTGGCAACTTGAGAATAGCAAATCCTACGAGGGTATAAGCATCAATCTCAGCATTTTGACATGTCTGAACTTTCCCACAAGAAAGTGTGTTACTGGGGACCCCTTTTTAACCCTTGAGTGCCTTCTTCTACCTTCCACATTCCCACAATTCCATTACTATGCTAGTAAAGAGGAGTTACCAGTTTCTGATCACCCTCATGTTGAGTGTTATCCAAAAAAAATAGTTCTTAAAATGCTCCAATGTTATGAAAACATGACACTTCTGACTTACTTTATAACGAATTGTGCAGGAAGTGAAACGTGACCGAGGCTACCTAAAAAGTATTCACAGAAATTGCTTACTAAGGTTAGGAAAGAAACTTATTGGTTTATATTTATGACATCTCATCGAAGATAGTGTCGAGCTCGTCGAATAAATGGTTCAGTCTTAAGAAATAATAAATTTAATTATTACCTAAATGGTAGAAGTGGATAAGATTTCAGATGAATATGGGAAGGAAGAACAGCATGTTTAATTTTTTCTATTATTTTACTCTCTAAAGATCTCAAGTGATCAGTGCTGCGAAATCTCTAAATATATACTACAGTGAAATATATTTCCAGTTTTTTTTGTTTTGTTTCTTTTTTCTTCAGGGAAAAACAATACTATTCTTTTTTTAAAAACAATCATTCCTAATAATATGATTCCGCACTTATTTATTTATCTTGAATATAACTATACTTTCAAGTATAGGTTAAATATGGTCCTTACCACCAGTTTATTAATTATTGTTTAAGTTCTATGTATCTGCCACCGGGCATCTGCCCATTTGTAGATTTAATAAATACATACTTTCCACTACACAACAGAATTTGCTGGCCTCCTCTGCTATGAAACCCGGACTCTCCTTACTTCAATACCGTCTTTTTTAGGGTTACACACCGTTCACTCTCCGTCTGTCTCTCAAAATATACGTCTACTCACCGCCCGCCTGTCTACACAACTTTTACGTCCTTCCCCCGTCTTGGACTCTGTGGCAACGTCTGTCTCATTCACCTTATATCCTGGTCCCGACAGTCTTGCAAGAACTAATCCATGTGAGCTGCTCTTCCGATAAGGACCCTGCACACTATTTCCCTCTTCCTACAAAATGTCTAAATTGTTCCGAGAAAGTTCTCACGGCGTATCTCATGAGCCGACCAGCCAACAATACAGACGGCGGAGCTACAATTCACTACACAACTGTCTCATTGCAATCCCACTCCACTTATTCCAACAACATTCCATCCAACTTACAATATTATTAAAGCAATTAAACTAATAATAGCACCTTTCCTCGGCCTTCGGATTGACGATAAATTAAAGTGGAATGACCATATAGATCTGCTTGCCGGAAAACTAAGTTCAGCTTGTTATTCTCTGAGAACACTAATGCAACACGTTGACAAAAAGTACGTCAAAATGGTTTACTTCGCGTATTTTCATTCAATTATGAGCTATGCTCCAGGAGTAATGAAATATTTAAGTTGCAAAAGCGTGCAATTAGAATACTTTCTAGCACGAATTCTAGATCGAGTTGCAAACCTTTCTTCAAAAGTTTGCAAATACTTACTTTACCAAGCGTATATATTTATGAAATATTAAAATTTGTAAAGAGGAACACTAATTTGTTTCAAACAAATGGCGAGTTTCATGAATACGCGACCAGAAATCGTTCAGCTCTAAGGTCGGACAAGCATCGCCTTGCTCTACACCAGAAAAGTATTCACAACACCGGGATAATTTTATACAACAGACTTCCTCCAGAAGTTAAAAATAATAAGTACAGAACTTTTTAAATACTTACTTTATTACTAATCACCACAACTCTTTTCCACTTGTTGAAAAATTTTCCCCTCAACTTTCCGACCGCCCTATTTTGCCCATAGTTGGGCATCCGTCACATCAATTAATTTTTTTTTTCAGATTGAAGAGAAGGTGATCCTAGTTGTAAGAGCAAGGGTTCGACGCTTGGAGGAGGAGGAGGATGAGGAGGAGAGGCGACGTCACCTTGCTCGTGGAACGCGGAGACATGGAGCGAGTAATGAGCAGCTGTTGGCGTTCCTGGAAGGGAACTGTACCTCAGCCCCATTCAGGAGAGCGCGCGCCTCAGTTGTAAAAACCCCGAATGACTTCACAGTATCGATCACGGTCCGTCTCGCTCGCTGCTGAGTCAACTTCGGCGCTGGTCTCGGCTGAATCACGCGGGTCACCCACACATTGTCGCTCTAAATAAACACCAGCAGCAGCAACAACAACCGCAGCCGGTAGACTACCTCGGGGGCCGCTCAAGAAAGGACCCTTCCTTAAAAGGCAGAACACAACCAGTAAAACTGCAAATTGAGAAAGGAAAACGACCAGCTCCAAATAAAATTACAATACATATCTACAATTTAAGGGAAATGTTTAAAGCGAGAATATTAGGACATCGTTGCAAAAATTGTTCGTATGTAGCGTGGCGTTATATGGGTGCGAAACGTGGACGATAGGAGTTGGAGAAAGGAAATGTGGAAGTTAAGGAATCCTACAACTTGGGAAGCGTAATAACTAGGGATGGTAAAACTATAGTAGACATAAAAAATAGGATAGCACAGGAAACGAAGGCTTTCGCGAAAAAGAGGGATTTACTTACGGGTAAAGCTCCAATGTTAGGAAATCGTTTTTCGTATAGAACGTGGTGTTATATGGGTGCGAAACGTAGACGATAGGAGTTGGGGAAAGGAAAAGAACAGAAGCCTTTGAAATGTGGTGCTATAGGCGAATGCTGAAAATTAGTTGGGTGGATAGAATCACTAACAAGGAAGTTCTAAACAGAATAGGGGAAAAGCGAACAATATGGAGGACGTTGACCAAGAGAAGGGATAGATTAATAGGCCACGTTTTGAGACATGAGGGTCTTGTAAAATTAGCATTAGAGGGAAGTGTGTGGGGTAAGAACCGAAGAGGAAGGCTGAGGATGGCATACGCTACGCAGATTAGGGAGGATGTAGGTTGTCCTAGTTAAAATGAAATGAAAAGGCTTGTGCAATATAAGTTAGCATCCAGGGTTGCATCAGACCAGTTTTGGCACTGAATACCACAACAACAACAATAAACAAACTATCAGTTGTTTAACCTTTATTTTCTCTTTCCTCATTCTAGTAACCTCCTTATTTTTTTCTCCTGTCTTCTTTACAATGTTTTCCCAATAAGTCTTTGACCTCTGCCATGGTAAGCGTAACTGGTACGATCATATAAAAATTTCTCTGGCTGATCCTAATCTTCTACTTCCTCAAATACTTTATTGTCACTCTATATGCTATGGTAATTGTTCATTTCATACAAAACAAACAGAGACCTCGGTCGAATGTCATCGACCTTTAAGTAAGGTTTACTCTTTGTCCAAAAAAAATTGAGCGATCCCTCCTGAATGCTACTTGCAAGTCCAACCTTGTTTCCGATTGTTTCTTTCGTCTCCGATCGGCTGTGTAACGACTTAACTCCTCCTACTACTACATGTCTGTCGAGTAACGCACTTGTGATCAGCGAGTTGCGTTGAGGAAGGGGCGCTCAGTTTTGGTGGCGAGCTGCGCTCCTCTAGTGCACGAAGACGTCTTTAATTCCTTTAAGTCTGCTTCACAGCTGTTGGTTCCTTCTCAGACGTCTAGTTATCCAAGAACCTTATTCAATACACTTAATTGGCCCAATTAATATTTACACTTCTATTACCCGTAAGTAAAATCTTTTCTCGCCTGTACTATCCTACTCTAGTTATTTGCTGCCCAAAAAACGTCCTTCAATGTATCCCTTCCCAATCTAACACCCTCTATTATACCACTGTTTCCCATACTACACTCCATTACCTTGGTTTTCCCATTTTTAATCCCCACGTTGTACTCTTCCTCCAGGACGACGATCATGCTATTTATTTCCTAGTCTTCTTCTGACTCCCCTAATACTACAATAATATCGATAACCCCTGTTTATGATTGATTATTTGCTTGTTCTCATAGAAGAATGGAGAGTGCCTTAGAGCCTCTTATTATGTTTTTTTCATTATATAATTTTTTGGCTTCTAGGGTCTCTTGCAGAATATTTCATTCCACAGTATTGTTACCTTGAAGAGGTACAGAAACATCGGCTTACGTAATAAAAAACTTTTCTGATAAAGGTCGTCTCATTATTTCCTTTAATTTAAAACAGATGTAAAACATCTAGTAATTTTATTTATTCACCTTGCAGTTTGATTCCATGTCCGTATTATAGTTTAACTTTTTTTCGGGGGGGGGGGGGATTAACAGGCTACCTGAGGGTGATCCTGAATCAGGCAACTCTCCTTTAATAACAAAGGAAGGGGATTGAAAACGGGGGATATGGAAGGTAGAGTAAGGTAGCCAAGAGTTGACTGGGGCCCCAGGGCTGTGGTTTATGGTAAGGATCCTACCCGGGGTTTCACCTAAAGAGATGCAGGGAAAACCCTAGAAAACCTGCATCAGGTAGGTCGGGCATTGGGTTCTATTCTCACGCCCTTCTGAATGACGGGAGACGGGTTTGCTGTGGGGTCGCTCGCAGCATTCCTTTCTCCGTGTCTCCACCAGTTTTAGGAGGCAGTTAGCCGACTGATCCAGTGAGATCAGCGACCAACTCTATCCATATGCCCAAGGTCTTCGACCCCAGTACATATACCTCCCAAAAATCATCGCCTGCGACAGACTGCATCCTTGTTTTACCCCTTTCTCGATTTTATCTTTATTTTCTTGCCCCTTCAATTCCAATTATTGCAGATTGCCAACTGCAGAGGTTATCCTTCGTTTTCGGTACTTTATTTTGTAATGTCCCGCGCTTTTAGTGTAATGGAAAATAGGAAGAAATAAATAAACGTGTACTTACTACGAAGGAATTAAAGGCGAACAGGGTTTATGTAGACTATTATTATGACTGCAACAAGCTGGGGAATGTCCTTGTAATTTCTTCGGAACCATTACTGAGACATCAGGAAACGTTATTGGTTGTCAGAAGGAGAGGGAGATGCAGACGACAGGACGGACTCGAGGTGGTGTCCGTGTCGTAATCCACGGATGCAGAACGCTTAGTCAGATTTCACACCTCGGTGTCGTCCGTAACGAATACCCTCTGCTCTGCAGCTAAGGTCGACGGCCTCTTGATTTTTAGAAAACCCACGCGACTGGTTTCGAAGGAGCGTATCTTATCAGCGAGGCGAGCAATGTTGTACCCTTTTCTGGAGGAACGCATATGCGTGAGTCACAACTGCATTAACTTACTCGGGCTTCTGCACGCCTTATCTGGAAGTAAAGGTCGCGCGCGGAGACTCACTCACTCACTCACGGGCCACTAATATTCCTGCATAATTATCGGCTGCGGTTATCGTAACTTACGTATTCGGGCGTTCTCAAGGCTGCCAACTCAACACTACAGTTATTCCCCCTTTATTTACAACTCCATTCGGGATTTTTGCGTGTTAACAGAATCAATTTCCATTCTGGGGGATTCTTAGTTTTTTTATTTACCTGATGATGGTCACAAAGATGGACGAAACGTCGCAATCATGGTAATTAATTTTTTTGTTGACATATTGTCTCCATTTTTTTATTTTATATGTAATCAAAAAGATCCAATATCAAATATGTACCAAATAAACCCGTAATTTAGAGGATTTTCATGTTTTCAATTTACCTGGAGATGGTAACAAAGATGGACGAAACGTCGCAATCATGGTAATTAATTTTTTTGTTGACAAATTGCCTCTATTTTTTTACTTTATATGAATTCAAAAAGATCCAATATCAAATATGTACCAAATAAACCCTAATTGCGGGGATTCTTACGTTTTCAATTTATCTGATGATGGTCACAAAGATGGACGAAACGTCGCAATCATATTGATTATACTTTTTTGCTGACGAATTGTCTCTATTTTTATTTTATATGGATTGAAATAAAAAAATCCTGTATCAAATATGTACCAAATAAACCCGTAATTTTGGGGGTTCATACGTTTTTAATTTACCTGAAGATGATCACAAAGATGGACGAAAAGTCGCAATCATATTGTCACGTTTCTAAGGGATCGTGAGATTCAATAAAACACATCTCAAGACCTACAGTGATGGCAATATTAATTAAACTTTTTTGCTGACGAATTTTCTTTATTTTTTATTTTATATAGATTAAAATAAAGGAATCCTATATTTAATATGTATGAAATAAACCCATAATTTCGGTCGAGAGAATACTACAGCGAATTTGTGGTGTGTTGTGCAATTCAGTCCAAAAACTGGTCTGATGCAACCCTGGATGCTAACCTATCTTGCGAAAGCCTTTTCATTTCCTTATAACTAGCACAAACTTAATCCTCCCTAATCTGCTTAGCGTATTCCAACCTAAGCCTTCCTCTTCGGTTCTTACCCCACACATTTCCCTCTAATGCTAATTTTACAAGACCCTCGTGTCTCAAAACGTGGCCAATTAATCTATCCCTTCTCTTAGTCAACGTCCTCCATATTGTTCGCTTTTCCCCTATTCTGTTTAGAACTTCCTCGTTTGTCATTCTATCCATCCCATCTGATTTTCAGCATTCTCCTAAAGCATCACATTCTAAAAGTTTTTTTTTTCCTCTGTAACTCCTACCGCCCACGTTTGGCGCCCAAATAACGCCACACTCCATACAAACATTTTTTGCAATGATTTGCTAATATTCACACTTATATTACCCGTAAGTAAATTCCTCTTTTTCGCAGTAAATTACTCTTTTCTTCCTCGTCAGCGCTATCCTACTCTTTATCTGATTTTCAGCATTCTTCTGTACCGCCATATTTCGAAAGCTTCTATTCTTTTCCTTTCGGCAAGTCCTACGACTCCACACTAAATACAAATAATTTTAGTAATGATTTCCTTATATTCGTATTTACATTACCTGTAAGTAAATTCCTCTTTTTTTCCGAAAGCCTTCATTGCCTGGGCATTGAAACTCTGTATGTCTACTGTAATTCTACCATCCCTAGTTATTACGCTTCTCAAGAAACAGAATTCTTTAACTGTCGTCCAAATCTCTCTTCCGAATCTAACACTTTTCTTCTCATACTGCACTATTACCTTGGTTTTCCCTCTATTAATCATCTCATCGGGACCTTGTTCATGCCATTTATTATGGTTTCCAAGTCTTCTTCTAACTCCCCTAATACTGCAATATCATCGGAAAAGCGTATGGGTTTTTATTATTTTTTTATTCTCCTCGTCATATGATTCATTTTCCATCTATCGTTTTAACTCCCTATAAATTTCTGTGTTTGTGGTTTCCGCTTCGTGCGATTAGGTTATGTTAACTCAATCGTTTTTTACCACTAATTGCTACACTTAATATGGGATTATTTGATAAATAATAATTTAATTTTTAATCAATCTCAAATAAAGTAATTATAATAAGATTTGTTTTCTGATGTTTCGAAGGGTGGAATACGAATCCAAAATTTTATCTAAGTTGCCGCTGTGTGAGAATTAACTGCACAGTTTTGTGCAATATAAACCCAAAATATTCCCTTTTCCGTGGCACGATTCCCCGTGCCATCCGCGGTTATATTTCGTAGTCCCGCACGCATATTTCAAACCCTGGAACATACGGGGATAAATCTGTTGTACGGAAAGAGGGAGTTTATTGCGCATGCGCGCTAGCGGGAGAGCGAGCGAGCGGATTGTGTCGGATGTTAATGAGACATGAGTCGGGGGGGTTTTATCCGCGTTTGGAAAGCGGCGATCTGTGAGGAATGCAACAATGGTTTTAGGCGACGGTTATTACACGGCCGTTGAGCAGAGTGCATTCATTGTTGGTCTGTTATCAGTCGCCATAAATCGGGCAGCCGCGCTCTTTCATGTGGCCCGTCTTATCTGCACGGCAGTTCATTAAATCCCCGAACCAGGTGTTTTCCAACAGACATTGTATTTATTAATTCATTGCTCCCTTTCTATCTGTCTGCTGCGTTCGTACGTAATGCGACACGCCGCCGCGCAGCGCCGCTGTGACCAAAATGTCAAGCGTTAACTGGCAATTCTGTGAGGTATTTTATAACATTCCATACACACTGAAGACTGTTTACTTCTCAACGGACGAATACAGTCCTTTTCATACTGCAAGGAAAAGAAATAAAAACATTACGCTTTCCCGACGGTATTAGGGCAATCAGAAGAAGACTTGTAAACCATAATAAATGGCATGAACGTGATCCTGGAGAAAGAGTTCAATATGAGGATTAATAGAGATACAAAGTGGAATAACAAAATGTGTTAGATTGGGATGGGATATTTTGACGGAAGTTAAGGAAAAAGAGGAATTTACTTACGGTTAACATTAAGAAATCATTACTAAAATTGCACGTATTGAGTGTGGCGTTATATGGGTGCGAAAAGTGGACGATAGGAGCTCCGTAAAAGAAAAGAAAAGAAAAGAAAAGAAAAGAAAAGAAAAGAAAAGAAAAGAAAAGAAAAGAAAAGAAAAGAAAAGAAAAGAAAAGAAAAGAAAAGAAAAGAAAAGAAAAGAAAAGAAAAGAAAAGAAAAGAAAAGAAAAGAAAAGAAAAGAAAAGAAGCCTTTGAAATGTGATGCTATAGGCCAATGCTGAAAATGAGATGGGTGGATAGAGTAAGTAATGAGGAAGTTCTAAACAGAATAGGGGAAAAGGAAACAATATGGAGGACGTTGACCAAGAGAAGGGATAGATTAATAGGCCATGTTTTAAGACACGAGGGACTTGTAAAATTAGCATTAGAGGGAAGTGTGTGGAGTAAGAACAGAAGAGGGAGGCCAAGGATTGAATACAATAAGAAGATTAGGGAGGATGTGGGGTGTGATAGTTATAAGTAAATTAAAATGCTTGTTCAGTATAGGTTAGCATTGTGGGTTGCATCAGATCAGTCTTAGAGCTGAATACCACAACAACTACAGCAGGGTAATTAACTGAAAAAACGTTTATAATTTCATAATATAATTAACAAAAAGAAATAATTTACCCGCCTGCTCTTTAAAAAATTGTATATTTTAGAAATGAATAAATATTTTGTACTTTCTTTCAGACTTTATTTAAAAAAATAATAAGTTTCCAAAAAGAAATAAAGACAACGTTTCAGTACTTATTTTCACATTCTTCAGGCGAAATATAAACAAACCCTCGTGTTAACAAGAAAAACAAACATTTTGCAATTTTTTTCGTAGCAATATAGTGTTAAATAAAGAAGAGGCGCAACTGATAACGTTGTTCATTTTTTTTCCTGTTTCAATTTTTTAAAATAAAGTTTATTAGTACATAAATCAGACCAAAAAAAATAATCTTTCACTATATTTAGTACACTTGAGATACTAAACGTATTGCCCTTTACTTTTTGTATCTTCGGTATGGTAGAATTATATTTTTCCTAAAATCTTCTGGTATTCTTCCTATTTCGTAGATTTTACAGACTATCCTGAGAATAAGGGGTTAAATGTACTGTAGTAAATTAGATTTACTACGGTTTAAAATACTTTGACCGGAACATTTATGGGGCCGAAGGAAGAGACATTTTTATACTAAGTAAACAAATATGGAATTAATGATTATTTGCACTTCTATAAAAATTACTCATAAAATTTGCTAATGAACATTGAGAGCGTGATTAGCCAAGACTCACCATAGCGAAACAGGATTTTCTCAGAAGCGATTATTATTCCGCAGAGATCGACGGAGCAAGGATGCCGACAGAAGGATTAGCGGAAGTCGATGACTGCATACCACGGAATCCTCCCATGCTGCCTGTAGACGTTGTACAAAGTAGCTCAGTCGATGGACGAACATCCATCTGGTAATAACTAACCATTAATTTTGAAACAATTAAATCAGACACGAGAATGAAAATATTGAGAGTGTTGGTCATTTTCAGACCCATAAAAGGAGCGGATATTTATAATCGGCGATAGAAATGTTCAGACAAACGAATAGTTCAGGCTTTAGGGTAGGGCGTTAACATACAATCAGTATTCAAACTATAATAACAGGAAAATCTCTAACTAACTGTAAAATTACAATAAATCCTAGGAAAATGAGACAAACAAATGAAATAATACAGCAAATTCGGCCCAAAGTTGTAAATTTAGAAAGTAGAATTGCGAAAGGCTACAAGAAATAATAAACCATAAAATTGGAAAACATCATCGCTCATTTGTGCCCACACATATATGTTATTGTATTCAGTCCTAAGACTTAATCTTTCGTGCGCAAGCCTTTAGATTTACCCATAACTAGCACACCCCACATACTTCTTAATCTGCTTAGCGGATTCCATCCTTCGCCTCCCTGTCCTGTTATTACCCCACACACTTCCCTCTAATGCTAATATTATAAAGCGGCCCATTAATACATCACTTCTGTTGGTCGAAGTCCTGCATTACTTTTAAAACTTCCTCGTTAGTGATTTTATTGTTCTCTTTTCCCCAATTCCTATCGTCCTCGTTTCGCACCCATATAACGCCAGGCTCCATACGAAATTTTTTATCAACGATTTCCTAACATTCACACTTATATTACCCGTAAGTAAATCCCTCTTTTTAGCGAAAGCCTTCCTTGCCTGTGCTTTCCTACTCGTTATGTCTACTATACTTCTACCATCCCTAGTTATTACGCTTCCCAAGTAGCGGAGTTCCTTAAATTCCGTCAAAATATCCCTTCCCAATCTAACAGCCACTGTTTCCCCTACTATACTTCCATTACCTTCGTTTTCTCTCTATTAATCCTCATATTAAACTCTTTCTCCAGGACTACGTTTATGCCATTTATTACGTTTTCCCAGTCTTCTTCTGACCCCCATCATACTACAAGATCTTCGGCAAAGCGTAGGGTTTTTATTTCTTGCAGTATGATTCCTTTTCAATATTCCTTTTTAACTTTCTTCATTGCCAGTTGTATATATACAGCATAGGAGACAGAATGCATCCTTGTCTTACTCCTTTCTTGATTACGGCTTTCTTTTCTTCATGTTCTCTTCTAATTACTGCTGCCTGTCTTCTCTGTAGGTTATGTATAAGCTTCCTTTCTTGATATTTTATTCCTGTGCTCTTGAAAATCCTTAATAGTGTGTTCCGGTTCACATTATCAAACGATTTTTCTAAATCTACAAATGCCATGAACGTAGGCCGTTTTTTCTTATCTTGCCTTCTAAAATTAGTCGCAAATTTAATATCGCTTCTCTTGTCCCTACATTCTTCCAAAGACCAAACTGATCTTCTCCCAACTAGCATTCTACTTGACGTTCCATTCTCCTGTACACTATTTTCGTCGTTAATATGTTGCATGCATGACATACTAAACTATTTGTCCTATGCTGTTCGCATCTATCAGTTCTAGTCCGTTTCGGTAGGGGTATAATTATGTTTTTTACTAAAATCTTCTGGTATACTTCCCGTTTCGTAGGTTTCGGTAACTATTGTGTAGTAACTATTTCCACAAAGTTGCTTCTATTACTAAGACAACAAGCTGATCGTATGGGGTATGGATTTATGTGCATTTTAAAGAGCAATAATTGGCCAAATGTGGTATCTTGTGGTGAGCCAATTTTGCATTTGTCTCGAGCATCGTTTAGTCTATCAATTACATGAAATTATTTTTGGAAATTGTTGCCGTTTTTGTAAAAAAAAATTAGACTGTTATCGGTAGCCGTTTTATTTGAGTGATGGGGTTAATTAGCATCCTAGGTCGCACGCAGAGTGTGTTTGTGTTGTGAGGCCTGCTAAGGTTGGTCAGGCCGTAGGAATGGCTAAGCTAGGTGAGGCATGGCGTCCTTGGCGCATTGCTCCGTGGCGTCATAGCAGAGGAGGTGAACGTCCCGGCGCGGTGCCTCTCTTTGGGAAGGGACAAGGCCACACAGACGTCGTGCAACGAATACAACCTTCGGCTCCGTTCCAAGGGGCCCTGCACGCGACTACAGGATATAGTTTTAGGGGGCGTCCACCAGCCTATGAAAACACGGCTCAAACCTCTGGCGCCATGGAAGTGGGAGGAATCTTCTTGCTTCACCAGCCTCATCCCTCTCTCTTAAATTCCGGTAACCTCAAGAAACTGCCCAAGACGTCAATAAGGAACCCCTTTATCCTAAGTTACCTTCTTTTCTCTGCCTGAAACTAAATTAATTGAATTTTCCCATAACTTTAATTGTAATTTTCAATTAATTAATTCCTTCCTTCCTGCACGGCACTACAACCCTGCGTGGGACTTGGCCTCCTTCACAATACGCCTCCATGCCCCTTTATCCCTGATCTTTTCTCCCCATTCTCTCACTTTAATAATCTTCAGATCCTCTATCACATCCTCCACCCATCTCGTTCTTGGTCTTCCTTACTTCCTTGTCGAATATATTCTATCTCTGAATACCATTGACGGTGTTCTATTTGCGTCCATACGATTTAGAAGGCACATCCATTGCAGCCTTAAAGATTTTATGTATCATATTGTAACGGACAAATACATCTGCTCGGGCTTTGGCGGCATCGAGTCGAAAGAAAGGAGACAGCAGTTTGAGTCATGGGCAACGAAACCTAGACACCGCGTCGCGGTTTCGGAATTTCTCAATCTTTGTGAGAATTTGTCGACGTCGGGTGGTTTATTTCCCCATTCATCACAATAAACGTTATTGGTGGATATCCATCCCTGCCGCCTTAGTGAAATAAACTAAAGGGGGGAGGGGAGGTTTTAAATTAGGTGGAGACATTTTTGGAGCAGATTGGTGGTGGAGATTGGAGATTGTTCGAGACATCGATTGTAGAAAGAGATGTAAGAGATTTTTAAAGGAGATTTCCTCAGATTGTTCTTAACCCCGGACTATTTAGTCTCTACCGTCTTATATTCACTGATAGCGGCTGCTCTCACTCGCAGTCGCCGTTACACAAACACACACACGCTGTACACTCTCCCATTGTCGTCATCTGACGCGTTGTCTCCCCAACAAAACCAAATTATTATAGGGGACATAAATTATCTACAACATGAAATTTTGTAAGTTGTTTTCATAATTATATTTTACTTTACCAGATCTTCAAGCTCGTCTTTACTAAAAAAATTTCGTATCTGTCTTGACTCGTAAATTTCTTTCTTTGGCTTTGTGCTAAAGAAAGTGAAATGAAACGTACAACCTTCATTACTCGCTGGAATATTAGCGTGTGTGTGGCTGTGTTTATTCAAGTCTTTCCTCAAAGCCTTACGATGTCAGGAAAGAGAGAGATGAGGAGGCGGAGTGTAAATTCCACATGATGTTCGCCATTTTATAGCTATATATAGGAGAGATTGTTACGCGTCTCGATAAGTGAAAGACCGTGAAGTTCTCAGACAATCTCCGCCTCACATCTATAAACGTTTCCCACACAAACAGCTTAAATTGTACCTTACGCTAACATCTTACTTAAACCGGCATACGCTTTGCGTGCATAATTTACTTCCAGACTTCATTGTTCTGTGTGACTTACATCTCTTCACTCTTCTTCACGTCTATTTAATTATGGACAAGTCGTTCAGAAGGACAGACAGATATAACCACTTGGTCAATTTCTTTCTGTCTCATTCCTTCATTCCGACCTTGACATTTATACATCGTTAGTTTTGTAACCCTTCTAATTCTTTACCTTTTCCCAATTGTTTCAGAAAATGTTATTAAGCCTTATCCACCCGATCCGCAAGCAACTGCTTATTCAGAATTAATTTAGTTACCTATAAATGCGACAATCCAATCATCTTTCGCTTTAGAGATTTTAAATTACGTGATCAAGCACACCCAAAAAAGAAGTTTTTAGGTGACTCGTGATTAGCTTTGATTAATTGTGCGAGGGTAGGGAGATTATTTAATATTATTTAATAATATAGCAATTAAGGTACAATTTAATTGAGAAATATGTACCTACAGTTACTGCGATTGCTCATCCAAAAGTCTCCTCATTGGCTCTTAGTTTCGTTTGAATCGCAGGTCTCAATTACAAGACCTTAAAAATCTATATCATTAGTTGCATTATCTGACTGTTTTCAAACCAATAAAAAATAAATCAACCTGTAAATCAGTACAAATTTAATATAATCTTTACCTACAATTCATACTCTTGATTTCACCGAGTTACGAGAAAAAATTTAACCAATGTTTGAAGTATAAAATATGCCAAATTTCCGAAAAAGACTTTATGTCATTTAAATTGTGGTAAAAATAGTCAAAAATAATAAAATAATTAAAACAGATACAAAGTACTTTTCATTTAATTAATTTTGGACCATTTAAGTAGGATTTCTATGATACAATTATATCTTTTGGCACTTTTCATCACTTTGAAAATTTGTTACACGTAAACTACCCGAACAATTAGACAACTAATACTTGTATTTGAAGATATAAACATGTAGATTATGTAAAAAAAGGAATGAAGAGAATATCTTAAAATCTCGGACGCACAGAACGTTTTTGGAATCATGAAGCTGAGAAAACACATTTTTCTGTACAAGCTAAAAATTAATAATTTAGAATTAAATCTGTTTAATTTGCTCCTGAACCTTTAAAAAAACGAATTTTGAAATGAAAATTAAATTATAGTTTTGGTTATTTAAGTGGCATTAAAATAAGGAAAAATTATCATCATATGAAAATAATTTAAAAAATCTATTTTTCCCAGATTTTGGCACAAATTTTAGTCCCTGCGTCTCTTAATTATTAGGCTTATTTAAATTCCCAGCTAGTAAATCAGTGCCCATTTTAACTATGTATATTTTTATTGTTTCATTATTATTACTTAGCTGCTATTGGGCCGGTGGCTGCAGCGTTATATAAAGAAATCACAAATACAATTACAAAAAGAAAACACAATTCACACTAAGGAACAATTTTGAGGCGTAGATTTTGATCTGAAAAAGAAAAGAGAAGTCAGGAGTCATACAGAAATCACTTCACTATTATCACTTCACCGATTCTAAAAGCCGCTCACTTTAGTTTCCTTAGCCTATTCCTAAACTGATTTACGTGAGTATTTCTGCAGGCAAGGAATTCCACTCGCGTATTGATGTATTAACAAATGAAAATTATCTTACGCCTGTGCTTTGCCCTTTTTATTTAATTTTGAACGAGTGGTCATTTTTAGAGATATAATTCGGCGCCGTAAGATGGTTTGTTATTTCTTTCCAGGCCCTGTGGTTCTCCCTTATAAGCTTTATATATTGAGCACAACCTCGCATGTTTCCTTCTATCTACTGAAACCTTCTAAACTTTCGTGAGGATTGTTCGGGAATCACCTGACCCCCAAACATCTTTTCAGCCCGTTTTTGTATTTTTTCCAACGCTAGAGTGCGTTCATTTAGATATGGATCCCAGCACGTTACCCCATATTCTAAAATTGACCTGACGAACCGTTTTGTAAGCAGAAATCTTGTTTTTTCTCATGCTTTTCCACAAGACCCTGTTTACAAGGTGAAGCAGCAGCAGCAGCGCCATCCTCCACCCTTTACCTCACCTCATCATCATAATTTAAATATTTACTAATCGTGATCCCAAGATATTTACAGTTATTTGACTCCGTTACAACTTCGTTCCCCATTTAATGTCGAGTGGGAGGGACATTTCTCTTCTTCTTTTTTGTAAAAATCACTGCCTTACTCTTCGTAGCATTTATTTGCATTTTATTTCTAACAGACCATTGGTAAATTTTGGCTAAAAACTTGTCTTCCGTCATTCGGAAGGGCGTGTGAATAGTACCCAATGCTCGATCTACCTGATTTAGGTTTTCTAGGGTTTTCCGTGCATCTCTTTAGGTGAAACACCGGGTAGGATTCTTAAACCCCAGTTAATCCTTGGCTACCTTGCTCTACCTTCCGCATCCCCCCTTTTCATTTCCCTTCCTATGCTATTAAAGGGGAGTTGCCTGTATCAGGATCACCCTCATGTAGCCATTTAACCAAAGAAAACAAAAGGTAAACTTTGTCTAAGTCAGTCTACAGAATTTGTACATGTAAATATTGAAATATTTTAGAATCCTCTCTAGTCCGTGATACAATTACAGCTCATACTTTTATGAATCAGGTGATTGAGTGTCCTGTGTTGTTGATGATGATGATGGAGGCAGAAGGTTTCACTTTCCTGGCGAGGATGGCGCGTGACAGTTGCGTGCTCTGTCTGACAGTCGCAGCTGCATTCCTCAGGTCTATATTTTGACGGCTGGTGTTGATGACGATGCTATCTGGCCGCCCGGCCCGGGAACAGTGCGGTTGAGAATAGCTTTTCCGTCTGTCTGTCTGCGTGAGAGCGAAGACCTTCACCTTGCCAGTGAATGACCTGCGCCCAGTCAGCTGATCTTATTTAAAGACCACCGCGTCACAGACTCGAAGCCAAGGAATTCAAGACTCAGGAAGTGTCAGACCTTCCCCCGTCTTCCATAAATACTGGCCAGCACCGTTACTCATCGGCTCACCTGCTCTTCCACGCAGACTCTATAAATTCGTCTTTCTCAGCTGTTCCCTTCAAGGCGTCAACGCTTTCGAAAGACGGAACAACGCCAAGAATTACATAGGGGCATTGTCGCCTTTTTTTTAGTAACAATTGGCGGCGACAATCAAATGTAATATATTTCGTCTGATTTGGTGAACAGTCAAAAAACTCAGACAGGTAACCAGTGACAGAAAATTTTCCTTCAGTAAAATAAATTTATTTTTCGGCCATTCAAGGATCGAACTGTCACAGCGAGACCATAGATTCGACAATAAAAATAATTTATACAACAAACTTTTCTGACTTTAAAATTTACAATAAATAAAGAGACGGCCAAAGAGTCAGCATTAAATATTACTTATTCACAAAAGTGACGTTTCATCTCCATTTTGAGACTTCCTCAGGCTTCTTACACACGGTAATACTACATATATGAACATATATAACAGACGACTAAGAAAGTTAAAACGGAATATGGAAAAGAAATCATACTGCAAGGAGAAGAAATAAAGACCTTACGCTTTGCCGACGATATTGTAGTATTAGGGGAGCCAGAAGAAGATTTGGAAACCATAATAAATGGCATGAACGTAGTCCTGGAGAAAGAGTTCAATATGAGGATTAATAGAGGGCAAACCAAAAAAATAGAGTGTAGTATGGGAAACAGTGGAATAACAAAGGGGGTTAGATTAGAAAGGGCTATTTTGACGGAAGCTACTTGGGAAGCGTAATAACTAGGGATGGTAGAAGTATAGTAGGCATAAAGAGTAGGATAGCACAGGCAAGGAAGGCTTTCGCGAAAAAGAGGGATTTACTTACGGGTAATATAAGATTGAATATTAGGAAATCGTTGCTAAAAATGTTCGTATCGAGCGAGGTGTTATATGGGCGCGAAATGTGGACGATAAGAATTGGGGAAAGGAAAAGAATACAAGCATTTGAAATGTGCTGCTTTTTTTTTTGGTTAACGGGCTACATGAGGGTGATCCTGAAACAGGCAACTCCCCTTTAATAGCATAGGAAGGGAAATGAAAAAGGGGGATGCGGAAGGTAGAGCAAGGTAGCCAAGGGTTAACTAGGGCCCCCGGGCTATGGTTTAAGGATCCTACCCGGTGTTTCACCTAAAGAGATGCAGGGAAAACCCTAGAAAACCTGCATCAGGTAGGTCGGGCATTGGGTACTATTCTCACGCCCTTCCGAATGACGGGAGATGAGTCTGCTGTGGGGACGCAGCATTCCCTTCTCCGTGTCTCCGCCAGTTTCAGGAGGCAGTTGGCCGACTGATCCAATGAGATCAGCGGACAGCTCTTGCCATATGCCCAAGGTCTTTGACCCCGGTACATATACCTCCTAAAATAGGTGAAGGTGTCTCGGCATATGAGAACTTTGATAAAAAGTACCCAGAGAGAGTGCGAGGCATTCCCGACATGATCAGGTGAGCCCCACAGTCACTCCGGGCTGAAGCGCCTGCGAGAAAACTCCCGCAGCGCCCTTCTTGTCAGGCTGAAATGTGTTGCTATAGGCGAATGCTGAAAATCAGATGGGTGGATAGAATCACATACGAGAAAGTTCTAAACAGAATAGGGGAAAAGGGAACAATATGGAGGAGATAAATAAGCCACGTTTTAAGACAAGAGGGTCTTGTAAAATTAGCATTAGAGGGAAGTGTGTGGGGTAAGAACAGAAGAGGGAGGCAAGGATGGAATCCGCTAAGCAGATTAGGGAGGATGTTGGTTGTGCTAATTATAAGACAATGAAAAGACTTGCGCTAGATCGGATAGCATAGAGGGTTGCATCAGGCCAGTCACTGAACTGAATACCACAACACAATTTACAATTGCTAAATTTGTAAATTTTTAACCATGTTTTTTATTTTTAAATCAATAAATTGTAACATAGTACTTATCTTTAATTGATTGTAATATTATGTTTGTAGTAAGCCTGGGGAAGTATCAAAAGGGCGATGAAACGTCACTTTTTGTGAATAAATAGTATTTAATGCTGAATTTTTGTCCGTCTTTATATTTATTTTAAAAATCTTTATATCTATGGGACTCAGATTTTAGTTTACCCGGGGTAATATTTTGAACCGTTGAATCCTCACTCTGAAGACGACGGACAAAGTTTCATTTTTGTTCTCTAATTTTTCTGGATCTTCCAAGACACTTGTGTCAATGAGGGTCAATTTGGTTTCAAATCGATCCTCTACCAATCAATTCATCTGCAAAACTGTGTGACACTTACGTCCTCAAAAGACTGTTTACTTTCGACGTTGGTCAGGAAGATCATGTTTTTCCATACCCAAACAACTAGTTATGAAAATTTACATCATTGGTAGTTTCATTCATGGTCACGGGGACTGGGATTAAGGCTCCTGGTGAATCGATACGATGAACACACACCACTGCAAATTCTGAATCTGTCCAGCAAGATGACAATGCACGGTCGACCCGGTAGGCCAAGGTCTTCAATTGACTGTAGAGCTGAGGAGGGGGAGAAGGTACTTTCATCCGTTGTCACTGCCTACGTGTTTATTGCTTGCCTAATTATCCCTCCTTAATCATTAGATTTTCGACCTTCGGAGTAGTGATCTGGTTGGTCCTGGAATGAACAAAGTAGGATCATCTCTCTTAGGAAGGTTTGTCAACCAGAAGATGAATGAAGATAGCGTGTACAACCATCGGTAATATTTTGGAAAACCTGTTCTGTCGAAGCAACACAATTTGTTACATAGGTAAACACAGAAATATAATAAAAATAATATAAAAAGTTTCCGTGAAACGTGAATGAGGCAAATCTCACATCGAATCAAGCTTAGATCTAACAGAAATTCCAGAATGGATCTTTAAGAATTCTGAAACTAATTTACCTGCCTCAATCCCTCTTCACCCTTTAAATACCCTCAAGTAGTCTTTATGTATAAAAAAGGCAAATATGTTAAATAGTACAAGTTCATTTTTAAATTGAAAACAGTTGTGCTAATAGCCAAATTTAAAATGACGATATTACAAACATTGACATATTCGTCGAATTACGATAAATAGGGCTAGACCCTCACAGGACACTTGTGTCAACGAGGGTCAAGTCACCCTTAAATCAATCGTCTATCTGGCAGTCCATCTGCAAAACTGTGTGACAGTACCATTGTCAGTACCATCACCAGTACCATTTATAATTTCGTCGCTGGACAGATAAATCATCTTTTGGTATTTTCGACAAATTCTTATGAAATGTTGCAGCATTTTTTCTTTCATTCGTTGTTACTGCCTTCGTGTTTATTTTTCCCCTTTAATTATGCCTCCTTAATCGCTTGCTTTTCTCCTCTGTGAGTATTATCTATCGTCACCTTTGCTGCCCTCTGTGTGCCTGATAGTTAATGGTTATATTCCTCAGTAGCGTAGTTAGACGTTGTTTGGTCGTGTCGGTTTTTTTTTCTTCCCTCAACTATGTTAATGGAATTACATGCAGAGTGCGCTTTAAAACATTTACAGGTATTAAGTACGTGGGTTATTAAACGAGGAAATAATCTGGAACCCGTTTAGTGCTTACTACTTGTAGGTGATAGCTTCACTTGTGCTCCATTTAGTCCTGCCTCCTCACTCACTCTGGAATTTTCATACCAGTGCTTTAAAAATCGGAGTTTAAGCTCTGAATATTTTCAGTTAATATGGGGCAACTCAAGTGAAACAATTCAGCGTAATTCGTAGCTTCGACGTTCAACAACGGTTGTATATAAAAAGTATTGTTGTCGGGTTTAGGGCTGATCCTTTCCATCAGTCTGAGTCTCCTTGTTAAACTCTTCCAAAAATTTTCTTCATTGTGTTCCAAACATTCTACAGGGTTTTACTCTTTCTTCGGTCTGTCTCTACTCCCCGCATAGTCTCCAAGTTCAATGACCTACTTTTCCCCCTTTTTAGAACACCTCCTTTGTCGTCAACTCTCCCAGATCTCCGACGATCATTTCTCCATTTATGACTTTCCGGCCATGTTTTCGGTTTTATTTATAATAATCATATTTTTACCTGTTGAAGTCCACACGTGTGAACGAAACGTCGTTAAATGTATAAAGTAAATATTATTTGCCTGTTTGAACGATTCTTTTTCTGGTTCTAAGAGTGATTGTCTCATCCCACTCCTTGTCCAAAGTTGTCCGCAATATTATTGTTTTTTTTCTGTATTTTATTTTAATTTATTTTTTGGTAGTCTCCAAGAACGTCTCGTGTTGACGTAACTATAGTCTCATTTATAAAGCATACTTGTGTATAACTTGGCTGTATTTGATTTTTTTTTTGCCTCTTTGTCCTAGGACACCATTTCATTCATATTCGTCTCTCTCTATTGCTTCCACGGGTCCACTGGATCTTCCTTCGTCCGTCGCCTGTCCCTTACTTCGTCATTAGATACACTTTCGTACATCCTACATTCCTTTCATCCTATGTTACACCCCGCCCCCCTATTTCCGCATGCAACATTGGTTCCCTTTTAAGTAAACGTTTCTTCCTCTCTCAAACTCTCTTTCTCTCTCACACACAGCCACACTCATTGTGTGAACCTCTGTGATTGTTTCCCTCCTAGTGAGGAAATGCGGAGGGAGAGAGCAAGAGAAGGAGAGAGAGAGGTGAGGAGAGGAGAAGGGGAGGGGGAGAGAGCTATCTGTGTGGTTAATTTGTTCACACACGCGGAGCGCTTCTAATTATGCGCGAGACCCGTGGGTGGTCTCGAACCCGTTACCCCGCAATTGCCTCGCATTGCAAACACCGCCACGGTTCTCCAATGTCACGCTAATAACACCGCCTTAAAATAGCAACTACAAGAAACGTTCCTCCTCCCATTAACGGAAAGAAGGTTGATGTCATCACCGAGACGTTTAAGAGTATGGTTACATTTCGTGGTTTTCCTTCTCGACACCAGCAAGTGACGCGACCGGGATTTCACCTTCCGCAGTTTCTTTCAGTTTGTCGCCAAATTAAAAACAAACTTTTGAAAATCCTCTCCACTTATCTGGTTCAAAACTCCATACATACAATTTCTAATTACTCTCGTGCCGCGGCTCCACTACCTCACGCTCTCCCGCCTTCTTCCTTGTCCAAATGATCAGCGCCAACTGACGTTCTTACTTCCAAGTTCCATTCACGACTTATCACCTTTAAAATACTCTCGTGCCGTGACTTTCTTCATTGTTCAAGTAATCATCCCCAACTGATTCAATTTCTCACTTCCATCTCCCAAGTCGTCTCTCATTCCTACCACCATGAGGTGGATGGCGGATCACATGACCCATCCCCCCCAGTTCCAATTAAAGTTACAGCTTGGCCCGTGGTTTTTCTACCTATTTTCTGGAGGGAGATGTGTCCTTCAAAGTACCCGGTCAATGAACTGGAATCTGGTAAATGTTCTTTAATCCGACAAACTCTGGATCTGACACGCTCGGGTCGCCGAAGTCCAGCCCATGCTGTCGCCAATACTTGTTAGTTAACGCCGACCGACCGTCTCCAGTTGTGGAATTTTTCAGCCAGTGATGAAATAAAATGGCGATTGCCACATGCAGTCATTACAGGCAGCATAATAACGAGGGATGGTAGAAATAGAGTAGACATAAAGAGTAGTGTAGCACAGTCAGAATAGGATTTCGTAAAAAAAGAGGAATTTACAAACGGGTAATAAAGTATGAATATTAGGAAATAATTGCTAAAAATAATAGTAGGTAGTGTGGCGTTGTATGTGTGCGGAACGTCACAGAACAGGCGATGCGGTAAGCTGAAAATGAGTAGGGAAAGGGAATCAAACTGGAAGCTAAAATAAATAAAATCCCTAAGGTTTGCTGATCATATCGTGGGATTAGGGGAGTCAGAAGAAAACTTGGAAAACATAATAAATGACATCGACGTGATCCTGGAAGAAGAGTACAACATGAGTATTAATAGAGGGAAAACCAAGATGTTGGATTGTAATATGGGAAATAATGGAAAAACGAATTGCGTTATATTGGGAAGGGATTTTATGACTTCTACTTCTGCACCACAATAACTAGAATAGGATAGTACAGACAACAAAGGAATTAACTTACAGCTGATATAAGTATGAATAGAATAAGAGTATTTATGTTTAAGAAATTTCGTTTTGTATCTGCCTCAGGGCTTTCGCCCAGTTGTAGACTAGTAATAAATACAATATGGAATATTAGGTAATCATTATTAAAAATTATCGTATGGACTGTGACGTTATATGGTTGCGAAACGTGGACTGTAGGAGTTGCAGAAAGGAGAAGAATAGAAGATTTAGAAATGTGTTGCTATAGGAGAATGCTGAAAATCAGATGGGTGGATAGAATCATTAACCAGGAAATTCTAAGGAGAATAGCAGAAGAGAGAACAATCTGTTGGACGTTGACTAAGAGAAGGGATAGGCTAACATGTCAGGTTTTAAGACATGAGGGTCTTGTAATATTAACATTAGAGGAAAGTGTGTGGGGTAATATCTGAAGAGGGAGGTAAGGGTTGGAATACGCTAAGCAGATTAGTGAAAATGTTTGTTGTGCTGGTAACGAAAAAATGGAAAGGCTTGCGCAAGATACGTTAGCATTGAGGGTTGCATTAAACCAGTCTTAGGACTGAAGACCACAACAAAAAATAACTATGGATGGTAGAAGTATAGTAGACTTCAAGAGTAGGACAGCACAGTCATGGACGGCTTTAATAAATAAAACACACAAAATTTACTTACGGGTAATATAAGTGTGAATATTTAGAAAATCATTGCTAAAAATGTTAGTATGGAGTGTGGCGATGTATGGGTGCGAAACGTGGCAGGTAGAAATTGCAGAAAGGAAAAGAATAGAAGTATTTGAAATGTAGTGCTATAGGGGAATGCAAAATTCAGATGGGTGGATAGAATCAGTATTGACGAAGTTCTAAACAGAACAGGGAAGAGAGAATAATATGAAGGTCGTTCATCAAGAGAAGGCATAGATTAGGCCACGTTTTAAGAAAGGAAAAGAATAGAAGCTTTCGAAACATGGTGCTATAGGAGAATGCTGAAAATCAGCTGGATGGATGGGGTAACTAACGAGTAAGTTCTCAACAGAATAGGGGAAGACAGAACAATTTGGAGGATTTTGGCCAAGAGAAGGGATAGATTAATAGGCCACCATTTTAGACGCTAGGGAATTGTAAAATTAGCGTTAGAGGGAAGGGCGTGAGGTAGGAAGAGAAGAGGGAGGCCGAGGATGGTATACGCTAAGCAAATTAGGGAGAATGTGAGATGTGGAAATGAAAAGGCTTAGGGAAAATACGTTAGCGTAGAGGGTTGCATCAGGCTAGTCTAAGGACTGAATTTCCACAAGAACAACATCTGTGAAGCTAGGTTTGTAGATCGTCATCGTAACCATTGAATCGTAAGAGGAGGGCCTAGCAACGATATTTAGAAATAATTCTTGGCAAAAAGAAAATATTAATTACTTGAGACATAATTATAACCTTGAGAACAGATCGATCTATATTGTTCGTACGCGTGTTTGACCTCACGCACCAAAGTCGGTGCAGAATTAGAGGTTTCATGCTGCGAACGTGTACTGCTGAATGCGGAGTAATTTATATTTGTAAGTTACGTAAGCGCCAGGTAAGGTAATGTTTTTTTGCATGAGGTTTGTTTCTGCAATCAGCTGATCTGAGCGCGTTGCCTCCCGAAATACCGAGGGGCCCAGCCAGAGTCCGGTTCAGCGAACTCTGGCCAGACTTCCCATTCACACTCGGCAGGCAGACCACCATGCGATACGTCGGGCTACTAGACAAACCTCACCTCATCTGCAGGATATTCACCTTGTCCTCTCCTAAGAGCAGCTCAATCTCGTTTACTAAACGCACGTTGTTAACTGAGACAGAATATAGAATAGGTGGGGAACTAATTCCAAGGGTAACGAGCTGCAAATATCTGGGGATATATTTCAACAACAGACTTGGGTGGGAGGAACAAGTGAATTTCACGGCCCGAAAAGCGTGGAATTCCTTACATTTCATTATGAGGAACTTAAAAAAGGGAAGTTCAAAAACAAAGGAGGTGGCATACTTATCTCTAGTTAGACCAATTTTGGAATATGGGGCACAGGCTTGTTGGGATCCTTACAGAATTAATCAAATAGAATCATTAGAGAAAGTTCAGAAAAGGGCTGCTAATTTTGTGCAAGTAGGGCCAGGTCATAGGAAGGAAAAAGTAAAACAGCTAGGTTGGGAGGTATTGTCAGAAAGGAGGGAGAAAGCAAGACTGCATAAGCTTATATGGGGCAAAAACCATGGATTGGAATTAGCTACAAAATGCAAAAGCCCAGTTATATAGGTAGATGGGATCACCAATTCAAAGTGAAATATAGAAAACAAAAAACAGATGTTGGCAAATTCTCATTCCTAAATAGGACTATCAACGACTGGAATAATTTACCTGTGGGGGTGTTTGGAGGAAATCCTCTTCAAGAAAATAAATTTAGGTCAAATCTGAAAAAACGTGTGAAGTGAAGTGGATATTTTTTTAATATAAATGTGTTTCCGAATATAAAAAACTAAAGTGAAGTGAAGTGTTTCTCTTTTCTCTTTCAGGGCATCCACAGAACATGTTTATCTTTCTTTAGTTTATAATTATGTATATTTAATTATGTATCTGCCACCGGGCTTGCGCCCAATTGTAGATTATTAGCAAATACAAATACAAGATGCACAATACAACCAACCTTATTGGGCAATAACAAAACAAATACTATAAGGACCTTACAATTCTCTGCTTTCAACCCGGGTCAAAGTTTGTTTACACAACCTCTTCGACAGCAAAACTGTCTACCTGACGACGATGGCGGAGCTTGCTGTCGAAACGTTGTGAAAATATAAATTTGACACGGGATGAAACCCGGAAAAGTCTTCGCTCTGTAGGATCTTACAATGTCAACCAAACGAGAATACGACGTTTGATTAAGAACCACTTTTCATTACCGTTGCTAAAGTTGTGCCGAGAGCGCTAATAAATTTCAATAATTATAAATTTTCGGAAAGTACGAATAAAAACCGAGAAGAATTAACAATTGATTATAATATTGATCAATGGCCAGGATGTTTGTTTTCATGAATAAATAAATGCAACGGCCAATAAGTTACAAGAAGTACAATTTTTACTAATTTACTTGAACCGTTTCATAGATATTTAAATTTAATACAATCAGAAAAGCGCTACATTTCGTCCCTAAATTGCAATTTCACCGAAAAAAATAATTGAAAAAAGATCAGACTTCACAAATTAAATATTTTGTTTTTATATTATTATAACTTTTCGAAAACTTTTGTCTTACAGATCTTCAAAGAATTCTTGGCATTATGACACACGGTGATGCTCTGTGTGTTCCACTCTTGTTTCTGCGGGAGCTTTTCAAACGGCCGCGAAGAGAAAACTTCCAAGTCAAATCCGGAAATCATTTGGGCGAAAACTGGATATGCCGAGGCAAGTTGATATTCATTTTAGATTAGTTGCAACTCTTAGGAATAAAATATATTTCGTAAATACTGAAGTAGACTTATGCTTTTCAGGAAACTGCTGCTTTATGATTGATTCGTAGGACTTCAGAGGGCGAGAACGATCATCATCAACTCCAAAAGGACAATCGATATTATGAATATGTAAAGGACAACTTAAGTTCCATTTGGAAAGTTCTGTTGGGGATAGAAAGAATAAGACGGGGAAAGTCGCTGTAAGGCACACACACACACAGGGATGGATAGAGAGAGAGAGAGAGAGAGAGAGAGAGAGAGAGAGAGAGAGAGAGAGAGAAGAGCAGTTAGGAAGGTGGTTACCAGGACAACAAAACCTTGTACTGTTTATGCCTTATTTGAGTATTTGTAAATGTTGAAATAAAAAGGGTAAAAAGACAGACCAAAAAAAATAAAAATGTATACAACTTTTGTAAGACTTGAAGCCCTTGTATGGATATAAGATTTGGTCACGCATTGAAGGGAAGAACTATGATGCAAACAGTGATAACGGGATACAGAGAATAAAATACATTAAAGAGCTATAGGAACTAAATAAATCTACTAATCTTTGAAAAATAAATAAGCTTAAATGCCTAGGGCATGTAAAAGGATTAAGGATATTAACCCATGCAAAATATTGGTAGGTAATGGGGGAAAATGAAGGCCCAAGCTTTGAAGGACTGAAAGTATGGCGGATAAAAGCGCATGGAATACTATCAAAGGCTCACAAACGTCTGTAACGCCGGTCAAAAAGGTATGCTGAAATAAATTTGTTCGATATTGAAATGAGAACTCTATTAATAACTTAGATATAAGTTGAAAAGTTGATTTTATTCCGAAAGAAGAAAGGCACGTATGGAATAACGAATGATCATTTAAACTCGAGTTGGATATATCTTTAACAATTAACTGAAACCGGATGAAAGTCAATAATCTGTTTAGAGTATTTAATGAAAAATTGCTTTATAATATGAACATTTTTCGCATTTTACGAATGTAATTATGGAAACGTTACGCATTGCCGATATTAAAGAGATCCTTGCTTAATATTCAATTAAGTTGAATAGGGTTAATAATATTTTATACATATTTTCTACAACTAATAATAATGTACTGTGGATGCTGTTTGTGATGTCTGACTAAAAGTGTGACGTAATCGCACTTCCTCGCACTGTTAGATGCAAATTGGGCTGTAAAATCATCGCCAGTTCTATATATAATATTTGATTATTATAAATATTATTTTTCTTGTAGGCATCCGGTCTGACGATGGAATAACGTTGCGGAAATAAACAAACACACACGGTATTTAATCGGAAGGTATCGGAGAATTGTTATAAACACACGAGTTGTGTATCTATATATGACTTTCCCAGAATTTATATATTTTTGTGTTACAAAAATTTTTTCTAGTTCCTTTGTTATTATTACAACTTCCTTAAATCCAAAATTATAATAACGAAATAATTATAACAAAATATTGACGTTATAGTTGAAATTGTTATTATTTAATACTGTACATATACTTGTGTGTGTTTATTAGTGCTTCTGCCAAAGCTCAACAGTAGTTAATAAATAATCAAGTACACACACACACGCTCATGCGCACTTACGTGACCGGTTCAGACAACTGTTTGAATATATTAATAGTTTCATGTTCCGCGGAAGGAAAATTGTGGTCGGCAATAACAGGTTCCATTTTTGCTTCCTGTCACAATAATTTCTCTGTAATGTATTTTCATGACAACATATCGAGATACGGTTATTTTTTATCATAATTTCCTCCTCGTACATGAACTCTCTCTCTATTTATCTATCTATCTGTCTATCTATGTCTACCTCTCTCATTTATATTCACGCACTGTTGGTTGGGTTCATGAAACAGTTACAGAGTTGCTGTGATGATCAAACAACTATTAGAGTCCGATCTTTCGACGCAAGGTAAATAGATGAGAACTCGTAAAAGGATAGTGGAAATGCGGAAAAAGAATTATTTTCTGTCTCATATAGTCAGTAGAAGACTTAGAACACATAACAAATTGCATGAATGTGGTCTTGGAAGAAGAGTACAAAATGAGGATTCTTCTTCCAATGGCTCAACAGCCCTCTTGAGGGCCTAGGCCTACCGAGGCGGCTGCGGACTGTCATCTGGCGTGACACATTCCGAATTTGGGGTGATACGTGGTCAGTGACAAAATGAGGATTAATAGAGGGAAAAACAAAGGTGATTGAATGTAGTATGGCAAGTAGTGGAATAAAAAAGGGAAGAGGTTTTTTGAAGAAAGTTAAAGAATTTTGCTGCTTGGGAAGCGTAAGAACTAGGGATTGCAGAAGTATAGCGGAAAAAAAGAGTAGGATATCACAGACAAGAAAGGCTTTCACAAAACGAGGAATTTACTTACGGCTAAAATAAGTATGATTATTAGGAAATCGGGAGCGAAACATTGACGGTAGGAGTTGTAGACAGGTAAAGAATAGCTTTCGAAATGTGGTGCTATAGGAGGATAATCAGATGGGTGGATAGGGTAAGTAACACGGAAGTTCTGAACAGAACAGGGGATGACAGACCAATTTGGAGGATTTTGGCCAAGAGAAGGGATAGATTAATAGGCTACCATTTTATACGCGAGGGAATTGTAAAATTAGCGTTATCAGGTAGCGTGTTGGGTAAGAACAGAAGAGGGAAACCAAGGATGCTGTACGCTATACCAGTATAACTCCAAGAACAATTTAGAGACAGGTACGGGATGGAATACGCTCAGCTGATTGGGGAGGATGTGGGATGTGACAGGGATGTAGAAATGCAAAAGCTTGCGCAGGATAGGTTAGCATGGAGGTTTGCAACAGACCAGTCTTTGGACTGATTACCACAAGAACAATCGTGAGCGGCAGTTACATCGAATATATTTACTTATTCTGGGCATAATGATGTTAATATTTCATAATAGAGGTTCATTTTTTTTTAACTGAATCTTTTTCTTTTTCTTGATATGCTGAAGAATGGGTTTTTAAGATGCTGTTACGATTTTACAGTAATTTGGCTTCTCTTTCTTGAGTGTTTTGTGCACGTCCCGTTGATTTGTGTTATGGTGATTGGCGGATCGCTCATTTCGTGTTCTGGTTCTGATGCTGGTTGATGTTGATGTTTCGGATTTACATGTAAGTTCCGAGAGTAGTTTACTTATTCATGGGTTCTTACTACTTTTACTTGGATCCACTTTTTGTTCCAGTATATTCAGGTAACCTCCGACTGTCGGCGAACTTTGGGAGGATTGAGCAGCCATTTTCCCTTTCTGATCGACTATTTAATTTCCATTTTTTTGGCCTTGATGAGCGGGGATACAGGCGACTACGTCTTCTTTCCCCGTTTTGATGAGCTTCTGGTATTTTTCCTGGTTGTCCAGGGCTAATTCGCCTTTGGTGTCTTGTTTACAGATGGATTTCAGGGAGGTGAGGAATTTGGTAAAAATAATGGGATTAATTTTTGGAGGATGATGAAGTAACGGTCATTGGCATTCTTTGTACGGCGTCTGTTGTTAAAGATTTCCTCACAGACTTCAGTGGCAACATTCCTTCAGCTCGAGTAAATTTAAATGTTACGTAACCATATGTTGATATTTTCGTACTTGAAGAATTTCTAACCTTCAATGGAATATGTTAGGAATGTGGACTACTTTCAGAATTCTCGTAAGGACGAGTTTTGCAATTACAGCGATGGCTGCCGTACGTTTCCTATTTTGAGGTCTGGTAAAACCGCTTATACTCGTCAACGGTTCCAGTAGAATTAAGGATTTACTTCTAATGGTTGTTCGCAAATTTGATATTGTGTAGGAAACATGAGTAACATTGATCTCACTGCGATAGCTCACATGAGGTTGTAGTATTCAAGTGCATGGCGTTTCAAATGCAATCATCAGATAACTATTTATCTTTTAACGTGATGTGAATGATCAATGAACATTTAAAGAGAAGAAACGCTCGAGTTTTAAATGGTAGGATACCTCGACGATGGATCGACCACACTGGACGAAATATTTCTGTCTTTAGGGAGTTTCAAAAGCAGTCATCCTATAACTATTTATATTAACCCGATGTGAATGATCAATGAAGGATATTAAAAAAATTCTCCAGAGTTTCACTTGTGTTTTAAATGGTAGGTTACCTCGACGACGGATCGGCCATGCTGGAGAAAATTATTCTGTCTTTAGGGTGTTTCAAATGCAATCATCCTATAACTATTTATCTTTTAACCCGATGTGAACAATCAATAAACAATTAAAAGACAGAGAATGTAGAGTTTCGCCTGTGTTTTAAATGATGCGATACCTCGGCCATACTGGAAAAAAATGATTCTGCCTTCCATCACCAGACTCCAAGGTCACAGGACCTCATTATATGTGATTATTTTCTTGTAAGGGCTTATATAAAGACTCATTTTACGTGTTCCCCACTTCCAGCGACAAAGGTTCAGCTGCGGAACAGCATAACAACATCCGTTGACGCTGTAACTCAAGACACTAGTGCGTGGGACGAATTTGAATAGATGAGCTTCTCTATTCGAGAGGCTCATATTGAGCGCCTTTAATAATAACGATGTTGATGCAATGCGATTACTCATCGCTGTTATCGGGATGCAAGGCTGCCATAACACATTGTTTACAGGAAAGAATTGACTGAGGAAACTTTGCTTCGATGGTTGGCACTTTACGACATAAAAATTCGTGTAAAATTAAACACATGAAATAAAACGCACAAAACCTATTTTACTAGCATTAAAAAGTAATGTAATATTTTTCATTTGAAACAAAAGTTTACTATGTGAACCGAAATGAATTTCAATAAGAAGAAATATACAGCGGTTGCAGGACGTGTTACATAAAATTTAGCTTGAATGAGGTGTTTAGAGCGTTTGGTGGGGAAAGTTTCGGCTGAGTGAAACCAAAAACCAGAGTGTATGGTAGCTGTGTAGATTTAAGCAATATAAGTGATTTATATATGAAAATGAAATTGATTTTTAAATTAAAAAATTTATCTGACAATTAAATATACAATAAATAAGTTAATCAGCATCTTTGTCAGTATTTTATAAGTTTAAATATTAAATATTACAACTTTTTGTTTCTCATTTGAGACTTCTTCATGTAAAAATTTATTTGTTCATGGATTTCGGCCGAAGGAATCATGGTGCTAAGTTCCATGTAGAGCTAACTTTTTACCTGGAGAAATTTTAACTGAGACATGAAACGTTGTAATATTTAAATTATAAAAATACTGACAAAGAGGCTGATCAACTCATTTATGTTAATTGATATTTATGTTGTTTTATTGTCAGTTGCCCTGGTAACTGCTTTGTGCTACACCAATTCTGTCGTTGTTCGAGCGAACGGCCGCCCATGGAAGTAAGCCATGGATGTTATTCGCCAACGGCCATAACCAGGCTGATTCCCGATCCTCCGTAATGCAGGCAAAGGATCTCCAAACTCGGTTTTTCTTATTGCTCACAGTGAAATGGTTTTATCTTTTAGCATCACTATCAAAATACAGCTTTGAAGTATATGTGATTTAGTTTGAACAGAGAGTTTTGCAGCGCCCATCACACATCGATGTCTAGAGGATAAGTGTAATTGTATATTTTCCGGGAAACATCATTATCTATCAACTTTTTGGCAAAGGCATCAAAATCACAATATCCGCGACGCATCCCAACAATTGGGAATAAAATTTTAACTTGAATAACGGGAATTTTAGACTATAATTTATATAGCCCGGCATAATAATGTAAAGCTTCAAGAGAATATGAGAAAATTGTAAAACCTTATTCTCAATGTCCCAGGATCCAAGTAATTCAAAAAGATATTAATTTTGAGCTTGCTTTTATATCCACAAAGCATCATATACAGTGAATGATCCTGACGTGTTGAGGAACAGAACGTTAAAAGGAACGGCGAAAGTGTAGAAAATTTCTTAGAAGGAAAAGGCATTGGGAAGTCACTACGGAGCACAACAGTAATAATTCAAATGAAATTAGATGCAGAAACTTTCGCCTTGACGCAGTTGTTCGCGCGGTAATTGAAGGGAATAAGTCAAGCACGACGACGTCCCTTGTCGTTGTGCCGATGTCGTGTACGTGGTGGTGTTGAGAAGATGCAAGGAGATGGAGAGGACAGATAGCCGTCTTGTTCCCAGCGATAAATTTTTCATAGTTTGGCGACGCTTCGCCTGGCATGGCATGGCTCTGACTCGGTGTTTATCGCAACAGGTTCCCGTCTGCATAAATCAGCCTCGGCAAGGCATGTGTGTGTGTGTCTACCTCACAGGGCCAAATTACTCTCCGGGGACTCGAGCTTAATTAAGAAGGAGCCGGTCACGATCTGCAGTTTATGGATATGCGCCCGCCGCGCCGCTCCGCGGTACTGGAGGAATGCACTCGGCACTATAACCAGCTCCAACTAACCACACGATTACAATCACCAGCCATCGTCGTCCTACACAACATGTTATGTGATTTGCTAATTATATTTATTGCACTTAATTCTACGTATCTTCAATTGGGGTAGGTAAGTACCAAAAAATCGAGTCCCTTGGCTCTACAATCCTATTGAGGAACTTGGTTTCCGGGATGAAACTGTCATCTTTCCTGACACATTCCGGAGTCTTTGGAGTGGCTCATGGACAGCCTCAATCCTAACCCCTGTTTTCCTGACCGAAACGAACCAAACATCCAAGACCAGGCCAGGATTTAGGTCCGTGAACACTGTGATCAGTGGCGGTGACGTTGACCTACCCCAACAGCAGGTTGTTGGAAGAATCAGATGGACTGACATATTGAACGACGTCCTGGAGAAAGAGTTCAATTAATAGAGGGAAAACCAAGGTAGCTTGGGAAACAGTAGAAAAACAAAGGTTGTTAGATTGGGAAGGGATATTTTGGCGGAAGTTAAAGAATTCTGCTACTTGGGGATCGTAATAACTAGATATGGTAGAATTATAGTAGACATAAAGAGTAGGATAGCACAGGCAAGGAAGGCTTTCCCGTTAAAGACGAATTTATTTACGGGTAATATTAGTGGGAATATTAGGAATTCTTTGCTAAAAATGTTCGTATGGAACGTGGTGTTATGTGGGTGCGAAATGTGGACGATAGGAGCTGCTGAAAGGAAAAGAATGTGGTGCTATAGGAGAATGAGATGGTTGGATAGAATCACTAACGAGGTAGTTCTTAGCAGAATAGGTGAAGAGTGGACAATATGGAGGGCGTTGAGCAAGGGAAGGTATAGATTAATAGGACACGTTTTAAGACATTAGGGTCTTGTAAAATTAGCATTAGAGGGAAGTGTTTGGGATAAGAACAGAAGAGGGAAGCCAAGGATAGATTACGCTAAGCTGATTAGAGAGTATGTCGGATGACCCAGTTATGTGGAAATGAAGGGCTTGCGCAAAATATATTAGCATGGAGGGTTCCATCAGACCAGTCTTAGGACTGTAAACCACAACAAAAACATTGAGAGCATCGCATACCTTCAAATGGCTTCAGTTTATATTTCAGTACCTGGCTGAGAGCAATAAGATTCCATTCTAAGGACGTATTTCCTAGAATTAGCGGGTGAAGAATGTGATTAGGGAATTGGTAGGCGAGCCTAGCTTAGATTTACTGGGAATGGAGAGATTTTTAGCCGGTCCTTCGACGTTGACTCGGATTAGCTCAATTGGTAGACCACCAGGCTGTATATCAGGAGGTCCTGGCTTCGTGTCCCTGGTCCGGTGGATATTTTCCCATTCATGTCTTTCTTATAAAACTAAGAATCCATTCCATAAAAATGGAAACGCCAAATTCCGCAGGGTTTTATTGACGATGGAAGTTTTTTAACCCTACTAACGACATGAATGGTCCTTGCCGTTAAAATGTGAAATAGTTGCAGATTCTGGTTAACGGGATGCTTGTTTGACAATATTGTCTCTCAGATGCAGGAGGAGATCTGATTATAAGTGGTATTTTTGAACAAGATGTCGTTAATGAAAGCCTGAAGATAAGTGGAAGAAGGAAGAATATGGCACAGTTACAGTTTTTCAGTTGTAGTTAAAAAGGGGTAGTCCTGAGTATGATGGCAACGGTGAGGAAAGTTGAGAAAGTTTCGTTCTGGTGATACGGAGACACCATTGGGTTTTATCGAATCATCCAGACAGCGTTATCGTCCAGATGGGTGTAATGCTACTGTTACTGCTCCAACTTGTGTATGGTTCATGTAAGTTGGCCAAGATCTTTATCATTCTGTGAAGACCGTGGGCCTGCTTCAGTGCTACTGAAGAGGATCTGCCCCAACCAATCATTTTATAGTGGTACCAGCGAGTCCAGCATTTTCTTCTATCAGTTTCCAGAAAGGTGGAAACGCCAAATTTAGCATGGTTTTTATCGATGGTCGAAGTTTTTTTTAACCCAGCTAACGGCATGAATAGTCCTGGGCGTTAAAAGGTGAAATGGTTGCAGAATCTGGCTAACGGGATGCTTGTTTGGCAATATTGTCTCACAGATGCTGGAGGAGGTCAGATTATTATAAGTGATATTTTTGAACGAGATGTCGTCAATAAAGCCTGAAGATAAGTGGAAGAAATAAGGGTACAGAACGGTTACAAATTGAAAGTTGTAGTGGAAAACGGAGTAGTCCTGAGTATGGTGGCAGCGGTGTGGAAAGTTGAGAAATTTTTATTTTGGTGGTTCGGAGACACCACTCGGTTTTATCGAATCATCCAGACAGTGATATGGATCAGAGGGATGTAAGGCCACTATTGCTGCTGCAACTTTTGTATTGTTCATGTAAATTGGTCAAGATCTTTACCACTCTGTGAAGACAGTGGGCCTGCTTCGGTACTACTGAAGAGGATCTGCCGCTATTTCGATACCCGTGGTACCAGTGACTCCAGCAGTTTCTTTTATCAGTTACACATTAACATCCCAATGGCAGGGAGGAACACGCGGAATTTTCCTTGCTGATGTTCACACATGAAGGACTGCAGGAAGCGAGTCGTCGTTCATTAATCTCTTCTAGGAGATATGTATCGCCTCGTTCCGAGACAGGACGGAAGGCATGAGACGTGGTCTCCAGAGAGCGTCCATTGAGCGGAGAGAGAGAGAGAGAAGGAAGAGCGGGAGGGCAGGTCCTGCAATGCGACAAGGTGCTGGACGGAGAGGGAGGGAAGGAAGGTTGCGGGTTGTCCGACCTTTGCTGCTGCTGCTGCTGGTGACAGCCGATTGTGAAATGCAGCCAATTAGCGGATAGCACGAGTCTAAATCCAGGACCAATTAGGCAGGCTGAATCGATCCTAACAGTCCTCGGCGCTGTGGACTCTCCTCAAAACCGCGCCAAGCGTCGCTTGCTTTTCAGCCCAGCACAATTTCAATGATTCGATGCCGAGAGAATACGTAATTGCTACAAGCTCAATCTCGTATAAGATTTTTTTTGTTAATTATTAATTACACTAATAGCTTGTTTTCTTGAATATCTATAACAGGCCTTATTTTCATATCTTACAAGATTTGTGTTACAGATTTCTTCTATTTTTTTATAAATATATTTTTTAACAATAATAAAACTAATCAACTAAAACTACAAACAGAAGGGCATAGGGTGAAGGGTGAATGGGAGTAGGAGGATGAAGGGAAAATGCTGTGAGATCACAGCTGGCGGAATATGGAAGGGAAGAAAGAGCGGGCGCTCTAATATGAAGGGAGAGGAAAACTATGTTAAGTCATAGCTGCTTCCATCCTTATTTTACATTAAACACAATTTACAGACTGAGATTTTTTTACGCATTTTTTATAATACTTATATATATATATACATCAAATTTGGAAGCATTCTTTTTGCAGGGGGTCTGTAGGGCAGACTGTATTATGCATAAGTTCTACCAGTAAAGCTGCGTAGAGTAGCAGGAGGTCAACCATTGCTCTCTAGTCTTGTCTCCCGGGCTTCCTTTTGGATGCAGGAGACAGTCTTTCGATGTTTTCGCTTCCTCCTCCCTTCCTGCGTCTCCACTTCTCTATCACAGGCTGTACTTCCAGCTCCCGAATTCCGGTTTCCCTCATTTTCCGTATTTTCTCGTATAAGATGTTAATACAACATTCGGATACCCAACATATTAAATTTTAGCCGGATTTCCCGGTGACCAATCTGAGCGAAGCAACTACGTCACTGCCCGAACAGACACCACCATTAAACCACTTGTTTATTAAATAACACGCTAATGATCCATTAACGGTAGGGAAACGAAACAATCAATCAAACAAAATAACTAAGAATACAACACAATTAAAATTTAATAACTAGAACATAAGTCTGCCGTATTTAAACCATCTTAACATCACAAACTATGGAATTATTGCGTCAGTCTTTTCACCTGTGAACACACAAAAACCTAAAATTAAAAGTAATTTCCGCTTAAATTATTTTATGTCTTTGAAATGGACAAGAAATCTATTAAATTACTGTGGATAAAAACGCTACCAATCATTTTAGTAGACTTTAATATATTTTCCTGAAATTTAAATTATGAATTTGAAAGTTTAATCATCTACCAAAGTTCCGTGAAATATGTCACTCTAAAGGGCGGTTTTAAACCCATCTACTAAAATAATGACGATAGGAGCTACGGAAAGGAAAAGAATCATTTGAAATGTGGCGCTATAGGAGAATGGTGAAAATCAGATGAGTGGGTAGAATCACAAAGGAGGAAGTTCTAAACAGAATAGGAACAAAGCGAACAGTATGGAGGACGTTGACTTAGAGAACCGGGATGGATTAATAGGCCACGTTTTGAGGCGTGAGGGTCTTGTACAATTAGTATTAGAGGGAAGTGTGTGGGGTAAGAACAGAAGAGGGAAGCCAAGGATGGAATACGCTATGCTGTTAGAGAGGATGTGGGGATTGCTAGTTATGAGGAAATGAAAAGGTTTGCGCAAGGTAGGCGATGATAGCTTCTAAGGACTGAATACCACAACAACAACAAAGAAGTGCAAACGAAGTAGCGGGGGTTTAGCAAACTAGTTCGAAGTAAAATCCAATCCCCATCAATGTTACATTGCACTTCAGGCAACCTTTGTCACTTCGGTTCCTAAGTATTTAAAACTATCCACATTCTCTAATCATTGACAACTATTCGTCACTCCTCGGAAATTTCATCGCCTCCGACTTGTCTCTATTGATTTTCTATGTTGTCTTATACAACATTTCGAGTTTTTTCAGAGTTCAGAAGATATTAATGTAAATATTTGTAAATTCCTCGAATTTCCGCGCGAAAGACGGCGTGAAAACCAACTGCGAGTTATAAGTTCTTATAGCATTTGTTTTTTAAATAGAGAAATTGTTCAATGAAGTGGAGTAGATTGAAATTACTGAGAATTTAGTGACCATGTGATCTTGTAGAATGTCCACTGTTGGTAATCTGGATGGCTCCTCACACTGCAATCGGATTTGACTTTGAACGATGTCGAAATGAAGTGTTTACCAGGCAGGCAGGTCGCCGCGTTAGAGAAATCAGAGATGAATCGAATTTGCGGTAAAGTGCTGCCTCTCTCTCTCTCTCCCTCCCCTCTCCTTTGATATGCGTTATGTGGAGTCAGGGTAAGTTGTTGGAGGTAATGCAATTGGCTGAGTCCGGGAAGCTTGGCCGGTGGTCCCTTTCCTTCTCATTCCCCCGGGAACTCGAGTGGAGTGTCCTGTTCCTCGCAGATGGGTCTGAGACACGCTACCAACACTCTTCTGCAAATTGCGATCTCAACCCCATGCTACCGGAAACAATCCCCCCGGCGCGCGCGACCTTAGCGGAGAAAATAACTCGCAAATGGTGATGGGTTCGGTCACTCTCCCCCCCCCCATCCCCCCAACCAGAAAAGCTTCGTCTGATTGGGACACGATCTTTCTATTGGGCGAAATTTGCAACTGCTCCTTATACCGAGCTGAGAGTGAACATTTTCCTCATGTAACTGTCTTGGTGGCGAAACTTACATGCCCGAAATATAAATTAACGCTCGTTTTCAATGACCTACAGGTAAAAAAATGATTAAAATGTTAGAAGAAACCGCAATCAATAGACGCAGTATAGGTGCTACAACATAGAATCAGAAGTTGAAGCTGTTGTTGTGGTATTCTTTCTCCATGCTAACCTATCTTGCGAAAGCCTTTTCTTTACCGCATAACTGCCACATATCACAATAATTCATAATCTGCTTAGCGTATTCAATACTTGGCCTACTTCTTCTGTTTTTACCCTATTCAATTCTTTGTAAAACTCATGTCTCAAACCGTGGCCTATTAATGTATCCCTTCTCTTGGTCAACGTCCTCCATATTGTTTGCTCTTCCCATATTCTGTTAAGAACTTCCTCGTTAGTGATTCTATCCACCCATCTGAATTTCAGCATTCTCCTATAGCACGACATTTCAAAGACTACTGTGGTGACTCATGAGCCCTACAATGAACGAGTAAAGCAAAAATAATTAATTTTTTGTTATTTGCGTACAGCAGGACGAAAAACGAGGGTAGTTTGGTGAGGCCGAGTAGGTGGGAAACGTCGCCGTTTACAACAATATTTATTGCTGCAGTGCATTGTTATTTGGACAGTTGGTCCGGGGAGCTGTCCCGAGAAAGGCGGGACGAGAGAGAGTGGCTGAAGAAGCAACATGCGTAAAAGTTAAATTCGGCATGTTATGAGAAAGAAGATTCATTTGATGGGAGTACGGAAAACAAAAAGATAACATTTGATGGAGATTTAACCTGAAGAAGAGGCGCTTGATGAGACGTGTCCAGCAAAGGAACTTCCGACAACGGCAAACAAAGAACTACGTCACCACGCAGAACATCTGGTAACGGCATTTTTTACCTGGCTTTTCCAAATAAACCATTCTCGTTGATTCGCGATTTTTATTACAATTATATCGTTCGTCACCCGCGTTCCCGGGAGCAGCCATTTAGAAGCTGCATAGATTCCTTCCGCTTTACCGACTGAGCCAATTTGATTATACATTTTCCTCGTAAATTTATATTTTTATTAAAACTTAATTTGAGTTATATTTCTTTTGGAAATTTTATAATGTAATATCATCATAATTAAATGGAATATATTCAAATTAAATATACTCTTTTTATTATTTAACAATTCCTAGTTATAATAATATTTTTGCGGTGTAAACGAAAACCAAACACCACACTACTATTCGTTTCCTTTCCCCAACTCCTATCGTCCACGTTTCGCACCCATATTGCGCCACGTTCCATACGAACATTTTTAGCAATGATTTCCTAATATTCACTCTTGTTTTACCTGTAAGTAAATTCCTCCTTTTTCTGCGAAAGCCTTCCTTGCCTGTGCTATCCTACTCTTTATGTCTACTATACTTCTACCATTCCTAGTTATTGCGTTTACCAAGTAGCAGCATTCCTTAACTTCCGTCAAAATATTCCTTCTCAGTCTAACACCCTTTGTTATTCCACTGTTTCCAAAACTACACTCTATTACGTTTGTTTTCTCTCTATATGGGTTAATGAGGCAGCAGTGTCATGGGATTTTAGACAGGAGTGAGGTTTTCAAGGGCAACGTTGCGCAATGAGACGTCAGAGTCTGGTTGTATTGACTAGGAGCAGGTGAGGTGGCGCTGAATGTTTCACTGGGAACCAGCTGCTAGTTGTATTACGTGTCCCGCGTGGACTTCCAGCAATGCACCACTCCTCCTCCTCCTCACATACACCATCAAATAATCCCACATTAGTCACGCCCGCCACGACTCAGACTCGTACCACGTACACACCTCAAGTTTCTTGGAATAGGCGGAGCTCAAGTTTCCGGTATCAACCTAACTGTACTAACAGCCATGGTGATATTAATACTAGATAACCAAAAAATCCAAATCGTGTACACTTCGGTATTGATTATGGATCCGGTCAAAATTTTTCCATCCGCATTCATTAAATTGATTGTATACCTCAGTTACTTATTATTTAATCGAATAATTATACTAATTTTATTTTACGGTTCCTATATATTGTAATATACTTTTTTGTGTATAAAAACATTTATTAATTTAAAGTACAAATATGATCAATTTTAATATTTTTGTTTATTAATTTAAGTGAAGACACGGGCTTAATCTCAGGGGATTTTGGGTCTCTCAAGAGATGGAGTATGCATTAGCTGAAAATAGAAAGAAAAATCATTGAATGTTATTTATCCAGAGCAATGAGCAAGTTTCACAATTTTTTTTATCGCTTACCCGCAATTACTGGGCCAACAAACATCCACCTCTCGAATGTTTGTGCGTCTCTCTGGCGTCTTGCAGGATTCGATCACGTCTGCTCACGTCCGTCCACTCGCCTGCCTTCTGGGGTCGAGCCACGTCCTCTCCTCTCCTTGTTTCACTTCTCTTCTGGGGTCTGGATATCTGCTCTCTGGTTCACTCGCCTGCCTTCTGCGCTCTGGATATCTGCTCTCTGGATATCTGCTCTCTGGATATCTGCTCTCTGGTTCACTCGCCTGCCTTCTGCGCTCTGCTCCACTCGCGTGCCTTCTCGGGTCTGGTCTCGAGCCACCCATCGGCTTCCCTTTTAAACCTTCCGACGGGAATTCCCCTATTTCTCAACATTTCGGGGTTCCCCGCCCTCATTTTTCCCGCGGGGTTTCACCGTCGTCATTTTTTATACACGCAAGGCGGGCCTCCCCCGCGGGGAACCACCATCTTTCGGCCGACTAGCCATTGTTGTTGGCCTCATAACGCCACAACGTTACAAAATCCGCCTTTTTATCACAATATATATATATATATATATATATATACAATTGAAGGGCACGAAAAGAAAGCAGAAAACAAGAAAGGTGTAAGACAAGGACGCAGACTGTCGTCCATGGTCTTTAACCTATATATAGAACAGGCGATGATGAAAGTTAAAACTGGACATAGCGAATCAAAATGCAACGTGAAGAAATAAAAGCCCTGAGATTTGCTGATGATATTGCGGTAGTAGGGGAGTCAGAAGAAAACTTGGGAAACGTAATAAATGGCATGAACATGGTCCTGGAGGATGAGTACGGCAGGATTAAGAGATGGAGAAAACAAGATGATGGAGTGAAGAATGGTTAAACAGTGGAATAACAAAGAGTGTTAATTTATTTTTGCGGTATTAAGTCCTTCGACTGGTTTGATGCAATTCTCTATGCTAACCTATCTTACTCAAACAATTTATTTTCTTCATAACTTTCACATCGCACACCCTCCCTAATCTGCTTAGCGTCTTTCGTACTTGGCCATCCTCTTCTTTTCTTACCCCACACACTTCCCTCTAATACTAATTTTACAAGACCCTTCTGTCTTAAAACGTCTATCACTTCTCTTTGTCAAAACCAACCAAATTGTTCTTTCTTCCCCTATTCTGCTTATAATTTCTTAGTTTGTAATTCTATCCACCCATCTCATTTTCAGCATTCTCCTGTAGCAGCATATTTCAAAGGTGTTAATTTTTTTCCCTTTCTGTATCTCCTAAATCCCCGTTTCACACCCATTTAACGCCCCACTCCATACGAACATTTTTTATAATAATTTCATAATATTCATACTTATATTACCCGTAAGTAAATTCCTCTTTTTTTGTGAAAGTCTTCCTCATCTGCGTCTTCCTACTCTTTATATCCACCTATATAGCATATGTAACTTCTTCTTTTCTACGAAAGCCTTGCTTTCGTGTGCTATCCGACCGTTTACGTCTACTATACTTTTATTATCCTTTGTTATAATGTTTCCGAAGTAGCAGAATTTCCTAACTTCCATCAAACCTTCCACCCAAATCTAATACCGTTTGTTATTATACTGTTTTACATATTACATTCCATTACATTGGTTTTCCCTCAATTAATATTGATATCTTTCTCCAGGACCATTTATTATGGTTTGCAAGACAAAGAAATTACAAACCATCTTACGGCGCCGAATTATATTTCTAAAAATGATCACTCGTTCAAAATTAAAGGAAAAGACTTGGGAAAATTATCATTTGTAAATAGGTCATTACGCGATTGGAATTCCTTGCGTCCTGCAGAAATACTGACGACTTTTCCGGAAAGCGTAAATCAGTTTAGGAATAGGCTAAGAAAACAAGTGAGCAGTATTGTTTAGAAACAGTGAAATGCAGTGAAGTGATTTCTGTGTGACTCCTTTCTTTTCTTTAATTTTATTAATTTATTTATAGTCTCATAAACAACAAAGTTATTTCTTTTCTTTTTCAGATCAAAATCTACATTTCAAAATTCTTCCTTAGTGTAAATTGTGTTTTCTTTTTGTAATTGTATTTGTGTTTTCATTGTATGTAGGGCAAATAGCAGCTAAGTAATAATAATAAAAATAAACTACAACTTCTTCTGGCTCCCCTAATACTAAAATATTATGTGCAAACATTAGGCTTTTCATTTTTTCTTCTTGCAGTATGATTCCTTTTTCTTTATTTTATTTTAACTTTCTTCATCGTCCGTTCTACGTATAAGTTAAACAGCATGGGCGAAAGACTGCATACTCGTCTTCCTCCTTCCTTGAGTTCTGCTTTCTTTTCATGATCTTTTATTGTATCAACAGCTGACTGCCTTCTGTAGAGGTTATGGATAAGCCATCGTTCCCGATATTTTATATGTCTTTATGTAATTAACTGTTTGCGTGTAATGGGAAAGCAGTAATTGACACATTCCTCATCCTCGAAGCTATACTTCACAGCCGGACGGATGGATAGATGGAATGGGCAATGTACGTAATGGAATGTAAAGGAATGCTGGAACACGGTGTACTACGGACGAGTCAACTGTGCATATTGCGTTGTGTAAAGGAGCAGTAAATACGGTAATGCGAGGAGGTAACGACTGTTGGCACGTTATAAAGCAAATTACTGTGGGAGAAGCGCTGTAAAACCATAGAGTCATGAAGGCATGGCGGACCACTTCAAACGAGCGCCGAGACTGATGACTTCACCTCTAATGTAACAGTCAGACAGACAGGTGTTCCGCCGGGGCGCATTCTCAATGTAATTATTCTTTCTTTCGTTGTGGCCATCTGACGGGAAACCCGGTCACTCCTCCCCCTGCTGGAAGAAACTGCAACGTTCTTAAGAAGGGCGGCGGCACCTTCCTTCCTTCCTTCATTTATTTTATTTTCCTTGTCTTTTTATCCGCTCGAGGCGATCTTGTACGCTATCCTGGCGAGTTCGACGATCTTGTAAAGGCTGTTAATTACGAGGATCTTGCGCAGGTCAGGTAGGAAGGATCTGCTTTTTGCAGTGTCCGTCGAGGCCTTGTGAGGAGAGGTGACAGACAAGGTCGGGACCAGAACAGTCTTCATCAATGGCAGCAGCAGCAGCAGCAGCGTGTCTGCACAGACCGACTCACAAAAACACTTACATATAAATATACTCTCAAGGTCAACCTACACGAAGGGAAAGAGGTTTGACATCTCCTCGGCACAGTGGTGAAGATACGTCGCAACATGACCGCGCAAGAATGGGAAATTTTAAATTGAAAATTTGAATAAAAATAAGTAAATTAACTTAATTACATCCAATACATAAAAAAAATATAAGGCGATAGAATCGAGTAGCTGTTGCATAATTTAACTGACAAAAATTTATAATTTCATTAAAAGCTCATAAAAAGTTTCGAAGATCGTAAATACCCCAGAAATTAACAAAACAATATTTTGGCGTTAGGTAACAGAGGTTCGGGTGACCCGTGGGGGAAAGGCAATACCCACAAAAGACACCTTTATTGTTTAGACCACGTGAGGTGAACTGGTTGGAGATCCTCCGGAGGGATAAAAAAAACATGGGGAAAACTGTTCGCTTTGTCTCCTGATACATGTCAATTTCCTAAAATATTTTTGTACTCCACAACTGTAAATTATTATTTTTTATTCAAATTTATTTAATTTTCATTCCCTTTTTTCAATTCCCTTCCTACGCTGTTGCCTGTTTCACGTGTAGCCTGTAGACCCCGTTTCGTATTAACTGACGTGTTTTTGTATGAAATTTGAGGACTTGTGTGGTTTATAACACATATTAGAAAGGTGCCCGCTGATCCCCGGAATATAATTACTTAAGTATAACTACTAAAATCACGATAGTATTTTGTTTCTCGCAAACGTCGTCTTCGCCGCCATCGCACGTATACACGCAGGCTAGGTTAGGGAATAATTTATCAGATTCTACATGTGTGCCAGAAGAAATAAAAAAACTTACGATTTGCCGACGATATTGTAGTATTAGGGAAATCAGAAGAAGACTTGGAAACAATAATATATGGCATGAACGGAGTCCTGGAGAAAGAGTTCAATATGAGGATTAATAGTGGGAAAACCAAGGTAATGGAGTGTAGTTTGGGAAACAGTGGAATAACAAAGGGTGTTAGATTGGGAAGGGATATTTTGTCGGAAGTTAAGGAATTCTGCTACTTGGGCAGCGTAATAACTAGAGTAGGATAGCAGAGGCAAACAACAACAACATATGTCAATGGGATAATAGGGATACAAGTAGTGTCGCGGGAAACACCGTAACTAGTAAATGACCTCCAAAAGTAATTAATCTACTGAAATATCGTCCGATTTTGTATACTTATATACAAACCGTCCGCTCCTTTGGGTGATAGTCACGCCTTACCCCCAACAGAGGTGTTTCGGAAGTCGCAAAGAACATGTGTGCAAAATTTGGTTGAAATTGCTCGACGCGCTTAGAATTGTATGCGGAAAATACAAACAAACACGCAGGCACACGCACGAATTTTAAGTGTCTTTACACACAAACAATAAATTTCATTTATAAGAATGAGATTTTTAATTCATCTGTCTGGTCTGTTTTGCACGAAATAACTTATAACTTTAAGGGAACGTTTTAATTAAGTAATAATATTTTTATGTACTCAGGAAATAAACTAAAATGTTTATCTGTCGCGTGTGGCGCACACGACGCGTTGGCGTCGCTCACATTCAATTTGATGTTGATTAAGATTGGAACATGTTACGACTCCGTTCCTCATAACACTGATATTGTTTTAAACTCCATCAGTGTATGCAATTATACACATGGCTTGTTAAAGTTTTGTAAACATCGACTGTACATTTCTTTCAATAAATTTATATGTAAAATGTAATATTAAAAGTAATGGTGAATGCTAGATGAATTAATTAAAGTAAGGATGTGACATACCAGAATCTTGACATATAAAGAGCTTCAGTTGTGTAAAAGATGAATGTAAAAAAAAGTTGAATGAGAAGGTATACGTAAAATTTTGACGCCATTGTGTCCGACTACTAGGAAACCGACACAATTAATTGAATACAATTTGGCGGCTATTTGTTTACTTTTTCTTACTCTCAGATTAGATCAATTATATTTTGCAAAACGAACTCAAGGGACTCATGCAATGAAAGGTTGAATAATTCCACTTTATATCAAACAGAATTTTTTTCATTTATTTCATATAAAAACTTTTATCTTGCGATTATTACTTTGGCACCAGTACATATAATATTAAAATGATGTATTTAAATAATTAAAATAATATATATTTTTATTTTGCCCTAAAAACGAATCAACGGGTACAGAATTTTGATATTAAGTTGAATTCATTGAATACACAAAAAGTACGGAATCATTTATTTATGATCGCTTCTGGGCAAAACTTATAACTCGCAGTTGGTTTTGAACAGGTTCCGCTTTCACACGTTTCGGAGCTAATAATAATAGGGAATTACTGAATATTAAAAAATTTCTCGTGACGCGACAAATAAAAAAAATACGATACAAAGAAGTTTTTTATTCCTCTGCCGACAATTGGTTGCAACAATAGATGAAGTGAGAATACTCGCCCTCTTGCCCTCTCTGTCATGCTGAAAAAATATACGATTATTATAACACAGTAAGTGGGATTAATGGTATAAGAACGCCTACTAGGACTTATAACTCGCAGTTGGTATTCACGTCGCCTTTCGCGCGACAATTCAAGGTTTCCACAGATATTTACATTAATATCTTCTGACGCTGCAAGACATTGAGATAGAACACACGAGAAAATTTAAGTTAAAATTCCAGTTTCAACCCCTGAAATTTTAATCTTTCCCTAGAGACGTTTCGAAGCATACACAGATCAAGAGTATAGGCAACCCCGCATACCTCCAACTGATCAAAATGTGAGAGTAGGATGAGCATTTTCAGGAACTACTACAAGAAGATAGAGCGGGAATTTTTAGAAGAAGAAACAGGGAATGAATTTATAGGACTTGGAAGTAGAAATATCGGAAGATGAAGTGGAAAAATCACCTGCACTAAAAATGAAAAAACATCGAGAAACTGGTAAAACATTCATCCTAAAATTGTTACAAATTAAAAATCATCGAGAAAGTACTATACTCTGCTACAATTTAACTGCCGACTTATTTTCTTTTTCACGTTCGACGGGAAACTACGCACTATTTTCTGCTGCCTCTTGAAGAATGAATTTTATCTATCCTCGTTTTGTTATTCAATTCTTAATTGTACAATTTTCTATATTTCTTGTAATATTATATTTGACGTGTCCTATTTCCTCAACCGAGGACTAATGGATTGAATAATAAATCTATTAAACACGACACAGAAAAACTTAGGAAGCTTTATACTGGTTGTTCTCCGGTGTTATAATTTTGGTGTTCTCCCGTTTCAAATATTTTCACTTCCCTTTTGAAGAGCCATTTCAGAAAAAATGCTGAGCTGGCATAAAAAACGTTGACCTGTCTAAATTTGTTAATTAATTTACTCTGTTTTCTTCAGTTTTTAATTTTTAGTTTTTACTTTTACCTCGCCGATTTACTGCGCTATTAAGTAGCGGGTGCTTCACACAACGACTTTGTGTTCAACGGCTACTGCGTTCCGTTTTCCTCTTTCCCTTTACCCCTCGAAGCCCGCCAAGCCTTTTTTTTCTCCCCCGCACAGCTTTTATACCTGTTTCTGTTTCGCAGTGCCATAAAGGCACGAAATCTCTCTCTGGCTTACGTCCGGCGATTCGCTAAGGAAGGAAATATGCGTCATTTCGATCTCGTCCGCGCAGTAAAAGTCCCTCCGTAAGACAGACATGTGGCCACGTCGTAAAAAGATTCCTCCGCGGGGCGGTGGGGAAGGGAAGGGAAAGGGTCACATCATGGACTGAAAAATACCATACGCACAAAGTCCGTCCCATTTACAACCGCATCCCACACTCAATTTTCTACCACTGTCGTCCCTCAGGCTCACCAAAATGGCATTCGGGAATGAATCTGAACGTAAGACGAGGCTTTAACTAAATGTATTAAAGCGCCAATACGTTCCAGGTTATTAGTCTTCAGTAACTTTCCCGCTACCATCATTCAGCTGAGTTACCTTCCTACACCATGATCTTGATTTTCCTTTTCATTTCCCACAGATTTCCCCTCCCCCCATAACCTCGTTTCCTCGAAAACATCTTTATGAAATAAGTAAACGTTCAATGTCGAAACACATTTAATTAATTACAAATTTACTTCGGCTTCCCCAACAACAAATATGTTTGTCCCGCTCACTGCGACGACAGCGGCAGCCGCCATTATTAGTGTAAATAATACAACCGAAAACTTTTAGCTAGTATAATTAAAACAGATGTCTCATTTTTGTTTGTTCCACTAATGGACATTGTGATACAGGGAGCACGCAAAAAAAAGTTTCCTCCGTCGTTTGTCATCAAGCAAGGAATCTGTTTCCTTTAATAATCGACAACGAACAAAATTTATTCCACTTCCTCAAATGGTTAATTTATAATGACGTCTAGAAGAACCAGTCTTTTATAATTTTTAAAAAACTGTATAAATCTTTGGTGAAGCTCACGAAAATTTAATACAACTGTAAACAGTTAATTTACGCTTTAATTCTTAACCAAACTAGTCAATATTAAAATCTAAATCAGCCAAATGTATACTAAATATTTATTCCTTATTAATTTAAGTTTTTCTATTTCCCTACTTTATTCTATACATCAGCTACGTGAATTCATCACTTTTCTGACGTATGAAGTAACCGTGACGTTCATTTAAGTGAAAACATTGATAAAAAATTTAAAACTTCATTTAATTTTTTCTAAAGTTTTACAGTTATGTAACCATTTTTCCTCCTTATTCTATATGTATAAGTCCTTTTCATACTTAAATTTAACTGTTCTAATTTTTCCCCTCAATTAGCCAAATTGATTACCTCATACACACTTTTACTTGTGGAGTTATTATTTTGTATTTTATTGTTTTAAGAGTCGTACTTTAGTCCGCGGTCGACCCGGTAGGCCGAGGTCCTAATTGGGGCTGCAGAGCCAATGAAGAAAAAAAAATTGTCGCACTTGCCGATTTCTTGTGCTCTTGTGACTTATATTGCCATCTCACAACTCAGAGGTCCATGGATCGATCCTCAGGAGCACGTTCACGCCATTTATTATGGTTTCCAAGTCTTCTTCTGACTCCCATAATCCTATATATAAATTAAACAGCATTGGAGACAAACTGGATCCTTGTCATAACTCCTTTCTTGATTTATGCTTTATTTTCTTGATCTTCAATTCTAATTACTGCTGACTGCCTTCTGCAGAGGTTATGTGTAAAACTTCTCTCTCGATATTTTAGTCCTGCCGTCAACAAAATCCTTAACAGTGTGTTTCAGTTCACATTAACAAAGGCTTTTTCTAAATCTACTAATACCATAAACGAAGACCTGTTTTCTTTTATTCTCTATACCTTTTACATACTAATTTTTTGTCATTACTAAAGGCTGTATTTTAACGTCTAATTTTGTAATTATAGGTAAAAATTAACGACCAATTTCAGTCTTTATTTTTTATTTATAACAATTTCTGAAGAGGAAGAACACAACGTTTCGGTACTTATTTGTACCTTCTTCAGGTTACTATCCTAGTAATCAATTATCACAATTTAAATACCACAATACAATTTGTACAAAATTGTGGTTATGTGCATAAATATTGTGATAATTGATGTATTGATTATTAGGATAATAACCTGAAGAAGGTACAAATAAGTACCGAAACGTAGTGTTCTTCCGTCCAAATTCAGACTTTATTTTTTATTTATAACAATTTCCAAAGAGGAAAAACGCAACTTTTCGGTACTTATTTGTACCTTTTTCAGGTTATTATCCTAATAATCAATTATCACAATTTAAACATCACAATGTTTATGCACATAACCACAACTAGGTACAAATTTTTGAAAAACGTCTCTCCCAGGCTATACGACAATTTAACACTGGCTCAGTTATGGCAAAACAAATAACAAAGGAAAATTTTGAAAAAAAAATTTCTTTGATCACATGGCAAAACATCAAGTAAAAAACTTAATAGGTAAAAATTTACGACCAATTTCTAAAAGTTTTTATTTATTTATAACAATTTTCAAAGAGGAAAAACACTACGTTTTGGTACTTATACGCACCTTCTTCAGGTTTGTGTATTGTAACATTTAAATTGTGATAATTGATGTAATGATTATTAGGATAATAACCTGAAGAAGGTACAAGTAAGTACCGAAACGTAGTGTTCTTCCGTCCGATTTCACACTTTATTTTTTATTTATAACAATTTCCAAAGAGGAAAAACACAAAATTTCGATACTTATTTGTACATTTTTCAGGTTATTATCCTAATAATCAATTATCACAATGTTTATGCACATAACCACAACTAGGTACAAATTTTTGATAAACATCTCTCCCAGGATATACGACAATTTAACACTGGCTCAGTTGTGGCAAAACAAATTACAATGGAAAATTTTGAAAAAAAAAATTTTATGCACATGGCAAAACATCAAGTAAAAAAATTAATATGTAAGAATTTACGACGTATTTCAAAAAGTTTTTATTTATTTATAACAATTTCCAAAGAGGAAAAACATAACGTTTCGCTACTTATACGCACCTTTTTCAGTTTTTTATCCTAATAATCAATTATCACAATTTAAATATCACAATATTGATGCACATAACCACAGTTTTGTACAAATTGTATTGTGATAATTGATGTAATGATTATTAGGATAATAACCTGAAGAAGGTACAAATAAGTACCGAAACGTAGTGTTCTTCCGTCCAAATTCAGTCTTTATTTTTTATTTATAACAATTTCCGAAGAGAAAAAACACTACGTTTCGGTACTTATTTGTACCTTTTTCGGGTTATTATCCTAGTAATAAATGCATCAATTATCACAATTTAAGTACCACAATACAATTTGTACAAAATTGTGGTTATGTGCATAAATATTATGATAATTGATGTATTGATTATTAGGAAAATAACCTGAAGAAGGTACAAGTAAGTACCGAAACGTAGTGTTCTTCCGTCCAAATTCAGTCTTTATTTTTTATCTATAACAATTTCCGAAGAGGAAAAACACAACGTTATTATCCTAATAATCAATACATCAATTATCACAATTTAAACATCACAATGTTTATGCACATAACCACAACTAGGTACAAATTTTTGAAAAACGTCTCTCCCAGGCTATACGACAATTTAACACTGGCTCAGTTGTGGCAAAACAAATTACAAAGGAAAATTTTGAAAAAAATTTTTTGAGCACATGGCAAAACATCAAGTAAAAAATTAATAGGTAAATTTTTACGACCAATTTCAAAAGGCTTTTTATTTTATCATTACATCAATTATCACAATTTAAATATCACAATACAATTTGTACAAAACTGTGGTTATGTGCATCAATATTGTGATATTTAAATTGTGATAATTTATTATTAGGATAAAAACCTGAAGAAGGTGCGTATAAGTACCGAAACGTTGTGTTTTTCCTCTTTGGAAATTGTTATAAATACAAAATAAAGTCTGAAATTGGTAGTAAATTTTTGCATACTAAAATGTTATGTTTTTATATACATAACCATACAAAACATATAGAAAAAATACTTTTAGGGCCACTTAAAAATTCCATTTCGGCATCGTGAACTAACCAAGTGGCCGAAGGAATCGAGAGCAAAGTAAGATGGCGCCGACGGATTTGCGAGTGAGTATGTCGCGGAAAATATAGCAATTACGGTTGAAGTGAGTCTCCGGTCCCCTCGAGCTGTTTTAATAACTGTAGCTAGACCATTTCCTCTTAATTCAGCTGTCCTCGCCCTGGAATGCAATGCAAGCTACAAACCTTCTCCTCTCCCCTCCACACCCTTTTAAATAAGGACCACAATTACTGCAACACAAAAGCACGGGCGTTAAAAGTGTTATGAAAATTTTCCCTTGCGGTTACGTTCAAAGAAGCAGCGCCCGCCCTTAGGAAAAGGGGAGGGGGACTGTAATTGCATTACAGATTGAAGGAAAAGAACTGTGCTGCTGCTGCTGCACAAAGGCAAATAGGATAAACAATGTCGCACCTAGGAGGCGGCACGGCGGCGACACTAAAAATAAAATACGTGCTTGGAAAAAACTCTCCGCCAGGGGAGGAAAGGGATTGAGCTTTGATTGCGCTGAAATTAATCAGGAGCTTGTTGAACAAACAACCACGTCGTCGTTTACATCAAATTACTTTCAATTTACCTACCGTTAGTACAAACTAACTTGTACAACATACAAAACTACACATTATATAAATTATTAGATTAGAATAATGCACAATATAAGATTAACGGGGATCATCTTTAAACCATTATCCACACATTGAGGAGGAAAACCATTTTACCAGACAGCAACACAAATACTTCAACGCGATATAAAAGCAATGAGATGATCAGCCTTTAAAATAAACACTGACACTATGACCCATGGTCAACTGTTATCAATGATAATTAACCTTAACAGTACATGAATAATAAACCACTCTAAAATATAGTGTGGAACTATACGAAATAAGTCGTTAAGTAGAAAAGAAAAACTAAAGACTGGGGTCAGAAATTAATAGCTCTGTTGTTACCAGAAAAATATATAGTAAACCAATTAATCAAAATTTTACGATAATTTAGGTTCATTGGCATAACGATTAATATACTTTTCGATACCGAAATACGAACGTTTCACTATGATATGCATGATAATCATAATGTGTTGGTTATGAAATGCAAACTGAAAATGAAAAAAAATCAAGGAAGGAATTATAACTAAGAGATGGGAATTAGAAAAACTAAATCAACAGGAGGTGCTTCAGAGTGTCAAATAATTATGAAGAGTAGAATAATAGAGAAAAGGATGAAAAACAATATAGAAGGAAATGGGCAGCTAACGAAAAAATGGGAAGAATAGCTCTGACCAATAGGAAAGTTTAGATAACACAAGAAATAATAAAACTGATTCATGGAAGGCGTAAATATAAAAACGCGAGAGAAGAAAATGGTAAAGAGCAGAACAGACGCTAGAACAATGACATAAATAGGAATTGCAAAGCAGTCGAAGAGCATTGGCTCCAAGAGAAATACAAAGCGGTGAAGATTTTATGGTAAAAGGGAAATAGTTGCAGCTTATAAGAAAAAAGAGTAGGATAGCACAGGCAAGGAAGGCTTTCGAGAGAAAGAGGAAATTACTTACATGTAATATAAGTGTGAATATTAGGAAATCATTGCTAAATGTTAGTATGGAGCGTGGCGTTATATGGGTGCGAAACGTGGATGATAGGAGCACTGGAGAGGAAAAGAATAGAAACCTTTGAAAGGTGGTGCTATAGGCGAATGCTGAAAACCAGATAGGTGGATAGAGTAAGTAACGAGGAAGTCCTAAGCAAAATAGTGTAAAAGTGAACAATATGGAGGACGTTGACCAAAAGAAGGGATAGATCAATAGGTCAAGTTTTAAGGCACGAAGGACTTGTAAAATTAACATTAGAGAGGAACTGTGTGGGGTAAGAACAGAAGAGGGAGGCCAAGGATAGAATCCGCTAAGCCGATTAGGGAGGATGTGGGTTGTGCTAGTTATAAGGAAATGAAAAGGCTTGCGCAAGGTAGGTTAGCATGGAGGGTTGCATCAGACTAGTCTTAGGACTGAATACCACAACAATGTAACGCCACTCTCCATACGAACAATTTTATTAATTATTGCGTAATATTAATACTTATATTAGCCGTAAGTAAATTCCTCTTTCATACCTGCAGTTATCCTACTTTAGTTATTATGCTTCCCAAGTAGCGTAATTCCTCAAATTCATTCAATTTGTGATTTATCTATTTCCCATTTGTTTCTTTCTCCTTGGCTGTACAGCCCATTGAGGGCCTGGGCCTACCGAATCGACTGCGGACTGTCATCTTGCATGACACATTCCGAATTTGGAGTGACACGTGGTCAGCGTATGGATCCTCCAACAGTCTTAATCCTGGTCTTCACGACCATGACGACACAAACATCCAAGCCCACGCCCACGTTCATGTCATTTACTGTGTGGCTCATCTAATAGCATAATGTTATCAGTAATCCTTACCGGTTACTTTTGGCCCTGCACTATGATTCGTTTTCTATGTACCTTTTCAAATTTCTTCATTCCATGTTCCGTTTATAATTTAAAGAGCGCTTTCGACAGACTGCATCCTAACTTACTGCGTTCTTGATTTCTGTTTTCTTTTTCCGTGCCCCTTCAATTATAACTGCTGCTGACCGCCTTCTGTAGAGGTTGTGAATAAATCTTCTTCCTCGATATTTTATTCCTGATCTCTTCTAATTAATATGTTTAATAATCTCACAGTTAATTATAATAAATAACAAGTGCAGCCAATTTGTTAGCAAAAATATGTAATTAATATAAATTTAATATTATTTCGACATATCGTCCATATTTGTGGACTTAATCAGGTACATTTTTCAATGGAGAGAAGTATTACACACACGTCGGTAATTTTAGGTCGTGGACGGCCGAAAAATTGTCCACTTGTCTAATAGTCCAATCCATTTTAAAATTTATCTGATCAAGAATATGGACGAAACGTTGTAATTATTTTAACTTAAAACGAAATAATTTTTTACTGACAAATTATCTGTATTTTTTAATTGCTAAAAATACCTATTATTATTATTACTATAAAATGAAATATTTGGAATGGAAACATAAATATTTAAAAATAAATCACACAAAATATTACAAGAAATATATATAAGGGAAAAATAATGTAAAGTAAACAAATACAGAAAAGAAACATGCAGAGTTAATATGTGACTGACAGTAACCTGACATTTTCAATACATTTTTTATGTTTTGAAACAAACTTCAGACATAGACTAAAATCACATTTATAAATAGAAGAATTTGTTATGAAATAAAAAGAATTTATACATGAGGCATCAAAAAACATTCATGAGCTTTTGGGTGTTGTACTGCTCTCTCTTATCATCTGGGAAACTTCATATTTTACTAATAATAATAACAAGAAGGTTAAGATCCTAATAATTTATTTTTCTGACGTTATAAAAAGGTATATACATTTTCCACTTAGCTATTTATTCTCCCAAGCCACGATACCCTGAGAAAAGGAGCTAAGTGGAAAATGTATATACCTTTTTATAACGTCAGAAAAATAAATTATTAGGATCTTAACCTTGTTGTTATTATTATTAGTAAAATATGAAGTTTCCCAGATGATAAGAGAGAGCAGTACAGTGTTATAGCACATAAAAAATGGGCCATGTACAATAAAAAAGTTATTAATTTTATAGAAAACAATAAATTTTAAGTCAGGGAATTAGCTGAAATCAGAATGACAGTGTTCCTATTATAAGAGTTTAAGTAGATTTAAATAATTTCGTTCCTTTTAAAAGCCTGTAAAATTCCACCATTTTAAGGCATGTTTACACCCAAATGTTACCAACGTTCTAGAACACCCAAAATGTCGTGCAACAAAGGTTGGCAAGTGAAACCAAAATTTTGCATGTTCTTGAAAGTTGTCAGCAACTCTGTTGACGAATCTAGTCACAGTTGTAGTAACTATAACATTATTTCCTCTTTTCCACATTCAGTGGTTAAAATTGAAGAAATAAACAAAACTTAATTAGAGGTAGAAGAATTTGTTATGAAATAAAAAGAATTTATACATGAAGCATCAAAAAACATTCATGAGCTCTTGGGCGTTAAAGCACATAAAAAATGGGCCATGTACAGCAAAATAGTTACTAATTCTATAGAAAACAATAAATTTTAAGTCTTGGAATTAACTGAAATCAGAATGACAGTGTTCTTATTATAAGAGTTTAAGTAGATTTAAATAATTTCGTTCCGTTTAAAAAAACAGAAAAATTCCACCATTTTAAGGCATGTTTACACCCAAATGTTACCAACGTTCTAGAACACCCAAAATGTCGTGCAACAAAGGTTGGCAAGTGAAACCAAAATTTTGCATGTTCTTGAAAGTTGTCAGCAACTCTGTTGACGAATCTAGTCACAGTTGTAGTGACTGTAACTTTATTTCCTCTTTTCCACATTCAGTGGTTAAAATTAAACAAATAAGCAAAACTTAATTAGAGTTAGAATTTATCTCAAAGATATTTAGTCTTTCAATACGGTATATTGTATAATGTTAGCCTATAAATATTCAATTATTATTTAAATCGCTGATTTCCTAGTTTCGTGATATTTCTAGGGCTACATAACCCTCCGAGCCTGAGGTTACGCTCGTTCCTAGGCCCAGAGTTTGAAATCATATCTGTAATCTCTTAATATGTTAGTTCTCCCAGCACGAGAGCAGTTCTCGAGATTTATTTCTTTACGTCCTCCTTCCTTCCTTCCAATCCGTCCTCATTTCATTCTGTAATGGCGCTGCACTCTCCGCCCGCCATATCCTAAGTTTAATGCTAACAGGGTTTTCCAGTTTTAAGGAAAGTTTTACCTTACTCGCTCCCATTAACCAGTTTTCGATCGTCGTATATGCTGAATTTTAGATACAGGAAATTGCTGTCAGCGAGCTGGGTCATTACAGTCCGTCAAGTGACGTAACTTTTCCAAACTATTCCTCCGCCTCCGCCACCGCGCGGCGTTGCAACAAAGGGGCATTGTTACGTGCAAATAACAGTAGTCTCTCCCCACTCTCCTCAGCCCCTCCCCCACCCCTTTACCCAATAAATCACCGGAGAACGAGGCGGCGTCACGCCTTTTACAGAAAGTTTTCTTCTTGGAAGTTGTAATAAGACACTTTGCTAGACGATTTTATGTTCATTGTTACATTAAATTGCTATAAGGTACAATGAAGGTTAATAATAGTGTGGTTGATCGCTGGCAGAGATTCTGGTGTAAGCTAGCATCGCAGGTTACCTAGCAACGCGGTTTGTTGATTTCATTCGCCGACTCGAGTCGACTGTGTATCGGTATTGCAGTATACATTTTAGCCAATATAATAAATGTAATAGATTATTATTCGAGTTATTAATTGTAGAGAATTCATATCGACGTATACTCTACAAGACCTACGAAGAAAAGGAAATGTTAAGGTGGACAGACTGTGGCGCTCTGGACGATTAAAAGTGGAGCATTACACCCTTGAGCCTGATGTATTTCAGACGAGAAGTCCGTCAGTTAGACACGCATTATAAATAAATGCAATGAATGTCGAATAGTCAGAAATAGAAGAATTTAATAACACAGTTCCAAGTTCAAAGCCTGAACTCGCTCTCAGTGCCAACAACTGTAGTCCAGAGTCATCTTCACCGAACAAAGCATCATGAAGCTATCGTCCTCATGTACAGGAACGTCATTCTTCAGTATTGTAAATTAGTCCTTCAGTAAACTGGCGAAAATTAACTAATTCAATGACGTCTAAGTTATTCCTTTTCCAACCCCCTTAACGAAGCAGATTCTATCCTCACACCTATTTACCAACCCCTAACCATGAACGTAAGACGCTATAAAATACGCTCCCGTTATATGGCGCATGTAAACCCGTCTGTCTAAAAATTGGCGCTTGGTATGCAAAATGGTTGGCCATTCCTGTCTTAAGGAAAGTAAGCATAATAAATGTAAAACTTGTTTCCATCGGATTTTATTCTTCTTTTGCTACTGAAAAGAAACAAACGACTGTTTCTTGCTGTTTTAGTTTGGTTCTAACATAACTTTCGTTAATAACATGTTGTTCCAATAAAAGTTTAATTAATAAACTGAAAAGGCTTCTGAAATTGGGACACGAAACGTCTTAATTCAAATTAAATTCCTCTATTTCCGACTCTTTGCACGGGGTGGGCCGATGTTGAAATGGAAGATATGTGTGAAGTATTAACGAAATTAATTAAATATTTTATTAATACAATAAATGTGTTAAATCAGCCTCTATGTCAGTTTTTTTATAATTTAAATATTAAATATTACAACGTTTCGTCTCTCATTCGAGATTACTTCGTGTAAAAATATTTAATATTTAAATCATAAAAAACTCATTTATTAACGAAATTATTTTATTTTTATTTTAAAGGGCATCCATAGAACCTTTCAAATAAAAATAAATAAATAATTTAATACCTCTTTCATAGATTGTTTTATTACATTTCAACATCAACCACACCTTATTGAAGAAGCTTATATTTTATTTTTAATTATTTAATTTATCTTAATTAATACTAAACTAAATTGGCTGTCACATTAATTTATTTCAATTAATTCAGAAAAAACGTTAATAGTGAGGTTCATATGTTGGCTTCAGTTTAAAATGAAGTGCGGTTCAGTACTAGTCTTAATCTTGTTTTTACATTTATGTTATTAAATCTAATATAGACTAGGACACTAATTTTTTTAGTATAGGATGTAAAAATATTTATCAATTTTATATATAAGGTACAAATTGTATGTCTTCTGTATAGAACTTAAGAAAATCTTATTATAGGTTAAAAATTAATGAATAGTTACAGTATATTTTAATATTAATAAAGCAACCTATGTAAAATCTCTGACTCGCTCCACATCCTTGAAGCTTGTGCCTCTCTATGGAATATGATTTTATACTTATACTTATCAATTAATGTGCAATAGGAAAACATTAGTTTTTCTATCGATATCATATGTAACCTATGTGTGAGACTTTCACACACATTGGCCCTGTGGCGCAACGGATAACGCGTCTGACTACGGATCAGAAGATTCCAGGTTCGAATCCTGGCAGGGTCGAACGTATTTTTGTAAAAATTCAATTGAGATATAATTCTAAACTGATCTTTGCGATATTAACTGAGGCAGAAGGACCGAATGGAACATTTGCCGGGCAATAAATAGAAAATACTGCCCAATAGGCGAAATTTGAATTAAATCTGTCATACAAATAAAACGATAAACAAATTAAACGAAATAAATTAACAACTAGTGTCATGATTAAATTTAACGTCGTTTCGTCACCGCAGTTGGGACTTCTTCTAGTGCTAAATTTTGAAAACATGTCAATTCTACCATGTAATAATTTTTTCAGTTTAAAATTTACCTTATGATGTCCACAAATATTATTTATTAAGTATTGAAACAAAAGGAATGTTTTACGTAATTGAACAGACAACGTTTCGTCCTCAACTTAGGGACTTTTTTAGGAAATTAGATGAACCATCAAATGTCTTCTGGTTGTGAACCGTTGTAATTATATAAGTTCACTTAAGAAATACAGGTCCCCAAAATGTCTTCTTCTTAAATTTCGTCTTTCTTTAAAACACCAGATGTGGTCCAAAAGTAATGGACAGAACGTCTTGACTGATGTCATTAAATTTATTAATTCATGTGACTTATATGTCTTTGTACCATTTACTTTAAATAAATAAACAGTCAAACTAATTTGTCAGAGAAAAAAAAATTTATTTAATATCTCAACGATGTTTTGTCGATTATTTTCGTACTTCAACCTTGTCATTTTTTTCGGCCGTAAGATATGTCTTCTATTTAAAATTTCCCTTATGATGTTCACAAATATTATTATTTATTAAACATTAAAATACAAGAAATATTTTACGTAATAGAACAGAATGGTTATATTTCAACGTTTCGTCCTCTATTTAGGGAATTTTTAGAGGAAATTAGATGAACCATCAAATTTCTTCTGGTTGTGAACCGTTGTAATCAATATAAGTTCAGTTAAGAAATAGAGGTCCTAAAAATGTCTTCTCCTTAAATTTCGTCTTTCTTTAAAACACCTGATGAGGTCCAAAACTAATAGACGAAACGTCCTGACTGATGTCATTAAATTTATTAATTCTTCTGACTTATGGGCCCTTTTACCATTTACTTTAAATAAATAAACAGTCAAGATAATTTGTCAGACAAAAATTATTTATTTAATATATCAACGACGTTTCATCCATTGTTTTCGTACTTCAACCTTGTAATTTCTTAGGGTAATAACAGACGTCTTCTATTTAAAATTTACCTTATGATGTTTACAAATATTTTTGTAAACATTAAAACACTTAATAAGAAGGAATTGTTTACGTAATTCAAGACTGTCAATACGTTTCAACGTTTCGTCCTCAATTTAGGGGCTTTTTCAGGTAATAAGGTCATCCATTATATTTCTTATGGTTGTTAAATGTTGTAATTAAATTAATTTCAGTTAAAAAATGGAGGTTCTAAAGTGAAAATTTCGCCCCCCTGTATTGTTTAACGTATCTGGTGAGTGGAACACTATATGTATTTGAAAAGATTTCGGGTGGCCGTGGAAAAAATATTATTACAGGATGGTAAACGATGCAGCAAAATAACTCAGTTGTAGGGAAGATACAAGAAGATATCCAGGTGAAAAATCTGCAGAGGATAGACTGGAAAGAATTGTCATAAAAAAATTAATGGACATAATTGGATTTGATGATGGCGGTGAATTAGCAGCCAACAGGGATAATTCAGTGTTACTCTCTGCAACACAGATTAGTCTGCATTTTTCACTTGACAATCCTCCCGACACGGTTTCATCTCTCCAGATCTGTTCACATCCTAATCACGTCTTTGTTGTGTCTTACACGTGTTTCACTTCATTATATTCTCTCAAAGTACCATGTGCGAATAGAAACGAATTATCTGCAAAAAGGGGAAAAAAAGAAAAGAAAAACATCCATTCTTATTCCTCAATCCCAATTTGATCGCGTGCACATCATTCGTTCCCAATTACCGAGGTTTTACGATCCGTTGGTCTCATTGATGCCGTGGTCTAAGTAGCCGCCGTTGGCTGATAGGTGTGTGGTAACGAGGCAGGTGCCTAATTGAGAAATGCCTTCCACCATCAAATAACCATAATGCGCGTCTGGTGTGAGAATCGCCGAGTCACTGGACGCCATCTGTTGCCCATGGTCGTTGCTCTGACAGCAAACCCAAGGCCAGGATCTTCTTCAAGAGCACAGATTATGCAAAAGGGCAGCCACCACCAGACGAATCGGAATCTCCTTCATGTGAGAAAGAAAGGAAACGGAAAAGGTCGCTCTTAACAGCAGCCGTTCCTTGATTAATCATTCCAAAGCATCACTCGGGTCAATAAATCCGCTTTATACGAGATATATCAAAACATTGTCGATATTTATTTGGATCGTTGACCAAGAGTAAGGATAAAGTAATAGGTCACGTTTTAAGACATGAGGGTTTTGTAAAATCTAGTGGGTTAAGAACAGAAGAGGGGCAAAGGATGGAATACACCAAGTAGAATAGGGATGATGCGGGATGCACTAGTTAAGCAGAAATGAAAAGGCGTGCGCAAGATACGTTAACATAGAGTCTTGAATCAGACCAGTCTTAGGACTGAATACCACATCATCATCATCAAGCTAAAATACTGTGAACTGATAGAAAGTAGCATTGGAAACAATGGAATATCAAAGGATGTTAGATTAGGAAGGGATATTTCGGTGGATGTTAAGGAATTCTGGTACCTGGGCAGCATGATAACTAGAGTAGGTAGCACAGAAAGGAAGGATTTCGAGACAAAGAGGAAGTTTACCATAGGTAATATAAAGTCAGAATTTTAGGAAATCATTGCTAAATGTTCGTATGGAATGCGGCGTTAAATGGGTGCGATACGTGGACGATAGAAAAGCATAGACGCATTTGAAATGTGGTGCTATAGGAGAAGACTGAAAATCAGATGGGTGGATAGATTCACTAACGAGGAAGTTCTAAACAGAATAGAGAAAGTTGACCAAGAGAAAGAATAGATTAATAGGCCACGTTTTAAGTCATGAGGGTCTTGTAAAATGAGCATTAGAGGGAAGTGTGTGGGGTAAGAACAGAAGAGGGAGGCCATGGATGGAATACGTTAAGGATATTAGGGAGGATGTGGCATATGGTAGCTATGCGGAATTGAAAAGGCATGCACAAGATAGGTTAGCATGGAGGGTTGCAAAAGACCAGTCTTAGGACTGAATATCATAACACACTCTTTCTGATCTTCTTCAAAGCAGATCACTTGAAAATGTGAACCCATCACCCGCCACGTTTGGAAAGATCGAGTACTCTGTAAGGAGAAGTTAGCGAAATAAATTTGGACAAGTAATTACGAGTCAAATGTGAAGATTCGCTTGATCTTTTGCATGGCTTTCACGTCAATATCGACAAAAAGTTTCTTGAAATGCCTCTCTGATCATCGCGGCAAAAAGACACCATTTTCACGCTGGAGTTGGTAACATTGACGACAAGCAAACTTTTGGTTATTTGTTGCCAACGGTTTTCGTCAATTTTTGTTTCTCAACATTGTTGGTGGACCAATTTCACATTGACTAACACTTTCTGTGGTACATAAAAAATAAAAGATTACTGCTGCAGGACATCTGGTGGCGGATGAATCAACTCTCCTCCCAACAATCCAGTTAATGTACAATGTTCACGTGAAGTGGAATATTCAAACCAATGTATCAACTTTGACGCACCTGGATGGCCAAAATAGTTCCAGTGGACCACTACAGATGGCATCCAAACATTCATGTGTTTCGCTGTCACATCCAACGATACCTGAGGATGCCATTATATACTCAGCAGCTGGTCGTCAGCCATAGTCACAGCCCTGGATAAAGCTTAAGTACTATTTTATTTCATCTATGACCATAATTGTATAAATTCTGTTAATCACATTCTGCAGTGCATCAAAAATAAAAGATGACTCCTACAGGACATCTAGTGGTGGATGAATCAACTATCCTTCCAATCTTCCAGTCAATGAACAACGCTCATATGAACTGGAATATTAAGACCGGGGGGAACAATTTCGATACACCTGGATAGTTCCAGTGGACCACTACAGATGGCATCCAAACATTCTTTGGGTATCTCTGCCAGGTCCCACGATACCTGCAGCTGGTTGTCAACGACAGCCAGAGCCCCCTGGCTAAAGCTAAGTACATATTTCATTGCATCGATGAGCATAATTATGGAGAACTTTTGTTAGTTTTACTGTACTGTATTTATGAATTTTTTAAGGGTTTCCGTTGATTCAATGTTTTTTTTTTCTTCATCTGGGTATTTCGTTTCTTTAGTGCTTAAGGAGGCGCATACAGCTTAGAGTAGGAAAATATTGACTAGTTTAACTTTTTCTTTCGTATTACGTTTTACTCCTATGTCAATGAAATTTACTAGGTTTTATAAACTAACTCTTGTATACATAAAAAAAATTTCTTATTGTAAGAAAAAATATTTATTTATAAACTTTTACAGAATTTTGAACGACCTCTGTTCACACTGCATGTACGACCCGTTTCCCTGATAAGTCAGTTATTTTAAAAGATTATTGTGTTCTCCTTTTTTGTGATGTAGCAGATACCAAGACCATGCATTTTAGTTCAAATTCCTTATTTTTAACGTTCTGATAAATTGAAAACAATGATTTTTGACTATTTTTGAGCATATATATTTTTTTCTTAAACACTATTAGAGTGATGCAAGTAATTTTGCACCATGCTGTAGATAAGACTTTATTTAAAACACACAAAAATTTTCACAATGACATCTTTGATAGGTTTCACGTCAACAGGGAAACGGATCTTACAAATACAATTTGTGGGAAATGGGTATTTTACGTACTTTAAGAGCCGTATGGAAGTCAGAAACTACATGAGAAATCCCGATAATTTTTTCAGATAAATAATTTAAAATAATTACTCTATAAAATAAAATCAAAAATCGATTTTTTGAAGGTCTTAAGCTGTATTTGCCCCCTTAAATGATTGCTTTAATGCATCTGTTTCTACCGAATCTTCCAAATGATGCCAGTAATTTGTTCCTACCAAAATATCCAGCGATACCAAAGCCATTAGCCAGTGAAGGAGGTAGAGCGACGGATCTGAGAACCTGAATCCAAAGAGCTCATTGGCTGGAGTATTCACCCACATCAGAGGAAAAATTAAGGTTGGTGGGGTTCATTACGTCGTTGCAAGTATCGGGTGGGATTGAATTGCGATTGTAGCAGAATAAACACGTACACAGACAGACAGACAGATCCGCTTTACTCTCCCCTTGGAGGAACGAATAATGGATTCACAGCACTGCAAACATGACAATAGATCGAGGCAATTGTTGTTGTGTGGAAGTGTCCAGAAGTAGACAAAGAGCAGCAGCAGGTCAGTACTGACCAGGACGAGGGGCTGTTGAGGCCGTTGAACCTGTTTACAGTAAAGGGAGAGTCTGCTTGCAGCGGCCTAGGCAGGCAGGTAGGAGAGGAGAGGAGAGAGAGAGAGAGAAGGGTGACCCTCGTACCAACTGCATTGTGCTCTCTTTACCTGCCTTGTTGTGTGCTCCGACATCTTTTATTACGGGCGGACTAACCTTTTAGATATCGTCCGCTATTGTACTTAACCGTAGTCTTCCTTGCAACAGGGAAACACTAAATTTCCCTACAAGTCTGTCGCCCTCGGCGTCACACGTGCACAGATGTCAGTCAGTCAACCTTTCCAACTTACACTTTCTTTCCTAAAATTTCAAAATAATAATTTTTTTACGGATTTTTCACTACTTTTGGGCCAGACATTTTGGTGTGGGGCTTAAAGGTAGGGTAGGGGGTACAAAATATACGTTTTTATCACTTTCAGAAGAAAAGATTTCTGCAAATTGGATCGAAATTAACATATCTGGGTGACATTATAGACAATGAACCCCAAATGAGTACACAATAAAATACCGGATCCAAGCAGAAAATTAAGCATAGTTTGCAAATCTAAAAGGAAAGATAAAACAAAGATTTATAAAACGCTAATAAGACCAGTGCAGAATCCTTAACAATAGATGCGGACATGTCGCGGAACACGGAAGAGATTAAACAAAATATAAAGGGAAAAGATATCTAATAAGAGTTTTGGGAATGAGAACATTTTACTGAAAGTCGTGTTTTACAGAGCACAGGACTTACCTGATCAGTGATCCTATAATTTAAATATTTCTGGTACCGCAGAAGCAGAACTATTTATTTCGTAATTTGCTTACTTTCTTCTTAGTTTCCCTGCTATTTTCTTTTAGCGTTTCATGTACGGCGTTGTGTGGTTTATTCTCGTTTGTTGTGTAATTTTTACATTTAATTGTTATCAATTGTAGCTTGCAAGAATTATTTGATAATTTTAATCGATGACCCGATGACTGGGATCTAATTATCAATTGATGGTACTGAAAGAAAAAGACAAAATATTTTGTCGGATGTAGTAGCCCTCAATGTTAGAAGTATTATTACATTTTTGTGCATAAATTTAGTAATATATATGTATATATAATTATGTAAAATTTGATTCATGTATTTATTACTCTAATTCACATATTTTCTTTTCCAGTTTTTATTTCATTTTGCAGCTTTCGCCGTGTCAGTATCGATCTCCCCCCCCCCCTTTCTCTCTCTCTCTCTCTCTCTCTCTCTCTATATATATATATGTCTCTTTTTTTGGTAGCCAAGGGTTGACTAGGGTCCCCGGATTATAGGTTAAGGATCCTATCCGGTGTTTCACCTAAAATGATGCAGGGAAACCCCCAGAAAACCTGCATCAGGTAGGTCGGACATTGGGTACTATTCTCACGCCTTTCCGAATGACGGGAGACGAGTTTTATATTTTTTTGGAGGTTAACAGGCTACATGAGGGTGATCCTGAAACAGGCAACTCCCCTTTAATAGAGAAACTCTCAGAGGCACTACTTCCCATCCCCGAGACGAGTTTATTGTCAAATATAAATACATATATATATATATATATATATATATATATATATATATATTTGAATCTTTAGAAGACACTATGCCAGGGTCCGCACTGGGTATTAGTGTGGTATTGTACCCACTAAAAACACCTCCCTTTCCACCGATGACTTTTGTGTGTGTGCGAACTGTTGACTAGATAAGTTCTTAGTGCTGCCTCGGACCTCACTTTAGTACATAGAAACTAACGATTACAACAATTTTCTAAATTTTGGTAATTGGATTTTAACAATAATTTGATTATAAACCTGAAGATGGCGCGAATATGCGCCGAAACGCCGCATAAATAAAAAACTGTATGCAAAAGTCGGTCGGAAATTATTTAATTTGTTAATTAATAGAAGACGTTAATCGATTTGATATATATTTTTAAAGATTTGTATACGTATCTAGAGGCAAGAAGAGTTGGGTGTAAGTATCTTCTCCTTACAAATATAACTGACGATTTCCGTACGTACGGATGAAATCTTCACGGGTAACCAACCGGGTGAGGTTTTTTAAAAGAACACATCGTCTCTGCGGCCATTTTCTGTCGCCGTCGTCAGGCTATGCTTTCGAGGATATGGTGCGAGTCAAATATAGCCTGAAGACGGCCGCAGAAACGTTGTGTTCTTTTAAAAAGCCTGACCCGGTTGGTTAACCGTGAAGATATCATCAGAATTATTCACCGGGGAAAGTCTACGTTCATTAACTGTATGTAGGTATGTGCTTAATTAAGGTATCGGTAGACTTCTTGACTCGATTACCCAGTTGTGACGTCATAAGGCTTTTGCTGATGGCTTAATCACCAGTGTAAATTAAATTGCGGGCATCGCCGAGCACCCAGCTAATGAACTAGATAGACCGTCAGTAAGGCAGTGTGTTAGGTTGGCGCCAGTGAAGCAACAGGTGGATGGATTACTTTTCTCGAAAGCGATTGTCGGATGAATCATCCAGGAGAGTTGAGCTCAGCAGGCTAATTGAATTAGAAAATCCAGGGGCAGACAGGTCCCGTCTCCCTGAGACTGGTTCTCCAGCCTATCTCCCCTATTCCTCCTTCCTTCCTTCCTCGGTCGCACCTGGCCTTCGAGGGGAGAGCCCCAACTGCTGAGGCTGTGCTTCCCAACCCAGCGACTCCATTCAAAACTCCGCCAGCACTCGGGATATGGGCCATCGCAAGAGCTCGTAAAAGTCCGCAGCAGAAAGGAAGTACAAATTACGTCTTCGGGTCTGTATGCTATCCTAGTCTATAGTCGTCAGGGTTGTTAAAAGTGCCAAGAGACATTCTAATAGACATCGTGTTCTGACAGCGAATGGGTGTAAGGTACAACCCACCTGTCTTCGGCGTCTTTTGGGAACCCCATCGGGATAAATCTTACTGTCGTCGGCTGCTAAGAAACTTGTAAATTCTGGAGCGTGGCACGAATCTATTAACCGAGGGCATCATCATCGTCAAGACATCAGTGGCTCGTTCGTTGATTTATAAATGAGACGAACATCCGGGAATTCCTCGTAACAAAAAACAACCCCGAACGGTATTCTTCTTATTCGGTGTAAAATGCAAAACACAGAAATATTGTACATTGTTGCGGAGTGTATATTAAATTAAATTTCATGACCCATTTCAGATGCATATTTTATTACAATTTTAAAAATAACGTTTCGGTCCGTATATATACCGTCCTCAGACTTGTATCCTGTGGGAGTAATTATTTTTGATCATCCGGTTAACTTTGCAGCTAAGTAATCTTTCTAACGTGATGTTTTCATGATAAACACGACGCCCATCAACATTTCTCCACAGGATAGAATCCTGAAGGAGGTACAAGAACGTACCGGAACGTTGTTATTTTTAAATTACATCAAAAATACAGTCTGAAATAATTTTGTATTAATTATAACATGAAACAGACGTAAAAATTAAATTATTACAATTTTAAAAATAACGATTTGGTACGTATTGGTGGCGTGTTCAAATTTTTATCCTGTGTATTGATTTTCATCACACAAGATAGAATCCTGAAGAAGGAACAAAGTCGTACCGAAACGTTCTCATTTTTAAATTGTATTAAACCTGAAAAACGTAAAACTTAAATTATCACAATTTTTAAGAATAATGTTTCGGAACGTATAAATGTACCTTCTTCAGGCTTGTATCCTGTGGGAGAAATATTTTTGATCATCCAGTTAACTTTGCAGCTAAGAAATCTTTCTAACGTGATGTTTTCATGATAAACACGACGTCCATCAACATTTCTCCACAGGATAGAATCCTGAAGAAAGTACAAGAACGTACCGGAACCTTGTTATTTTTAAATTACATCAAAAATACAGTCTGAAATAATTATGTATTAATTATTGCATGAAACAGACGTAAAAATTAAATTAATTACAATTATGTTAAAAAATAATAACGTTTCCGGTACTAATTGTTACCAATATATTTACAATCGTTTCAAGTTTTGTATCCTGTAGGTGAGAAATATTTTTGATCATCCGGTTAACTTTGCAGCTAAGAAATCTTTCTAACGTGATGTTTTCATGATAAACACGACGCCCATCAACATTTCTCCACAGGATAGAATCCTGAAGGAGGTACAAGAACGTACCGGAACGTTGTTATTTTTAAATTACATCAAAAATACAGTCTGAAATAATTATGTATTAATTATTGCATGAAACAGACGTAAAAATTAAATTATTACAATTTTAAAAATAATAACGTTTCGGTACGTATTGGTAGCGTGTTCAAATTTTTATCCTGTGTATTGATTTTCATCACACAGGATAGAATCCTGAAGAATGTACAAAGTCGTACCGAAACGTTCTCATTTTTAAATTGTATTAAACCTGAAAAATATAAAACTTAAATTATCACAATTTTTAAGAATAATAACGTTTCGGAACGTATAAATGCACCTTCTTCAAGGTTCTACCCTGTGGGAGAAATATTTTTGGATTTCTGGTTAACTTTGCAGCTAAGTAAATTTTGTAACCTGAAGATTTTATGATAAACACGACGTCCATCAACATTTCTCAACAGGATAGAATACTGAAGAAAGTACAAATACGTACCGGAACGTTGTTATTTTTAAATTACATCAAAAATACAGTCTGAAATAATTATGTATTAATTATTGCATGAAACAGACGTAAAAATAAAATTATCACACTTTTAAAAACAACGTTTCGGAACGGTAATGTTTTTTCTTCAGGTTTGTTTCCTGTGGGAGAAATATTGATGTACTTCTTGTTAACTTAGGAAGCTAAGTAAATTTTGTAACATGATGTTTTCATAATTAACATGTTGTAGATCAATATTTCACCACAGGATACAAACTTGAGCAAGGCAAAAATACGTACCGAAACGTTCTCGTTTTTCAATTGCATTAAAAATAGAGTCTGAAATAATTTTATTTAATTATTACGTAAATCAGACGTAAAAATTAAATAATTACAATATTTAAATATAATAACTTTTCGGGACGTATAATGTACCTTCTTCAAGTTTCTGTCTTGTGGGATAAATATTTTTGGACTTCCGGTTAACCTGGCAGCTAAGTAACTTTTTTAACCTGAAGTTTTCATGATAAACTACGTCAATCAATATCTCTCAACAGGAGAGAAATTTAAAGAGGGTACAAATACGTACCGAAACGTTCTTATTTTTAAATTGTATTAAAATACAGCCTGTAATAGGCCATTAAATTTTTCATAATTAATACATAAATTAAACTCTAAAATTAAATTAATACAATTTTTAAAATACCAACGTTTCGATACGTATAATGTACGTTCTTCAGGTTTGTACCCTGTGGGAGAAATATTGATGGACTCTCTGTTAAGTTGGCAGGTAAGTAAATTTAGTGATAAGATGTCCATCAATATTTCTCCACCGGAAAGAAACTTCAGGAACGTACCGAAAACGTTTTCGTTTTTAAATTTTAATTAAAATAGAGCCCGAAGTAGGTCATTAAATTTTATTTAGTCAATGTATCAATCAGTCGTAAAAATTAAATATTTAAAGTTACAGCCACTTAGCTGAAAACTATAGATAGACCCAAACATTTTATTGGAATTTGTCGAAATTTTACGAACAACTTCTGCACCGACTGCAGCCGCTGTTTTCACAGGATTTTTGTGACAATGTTGACAACTTTAACGGGAAAAATTCTAGAGCATTGGTCGGTAACATTCATTCGTGTATTCAAGATTATCCGCGGACTGTCGGTAACGCGACGTTGTCGACACAAAATGTCGGCGGACAAACCATTTGTTGAATACAGAGTTGTCGGATTTCTTCTTCTCGGGCTGTACAGTTTGCGACTGGTGACGATGGCGGAAAGATAGCTGTCGAAACGTTGTGTTTCACACATGATCTAACCCAGGAATTCCATATTCAACTTATTCAACAGGGGGAAAACTGCGTCCTTCGGTTTTATTGATTAACACTGTCTGTTGACAAATAATTTGTGTTAACGTGGAACTAAGGGCACGTTTACAATGACTTTATAAATATCTTTTTACGACAATGGACAATGTTGATCAACAAAATATAACAATAATGATTAAGTTCTGTATACTTCATATAAAGTTATAAATAGGGCCAGTCAAAAATATAGTCATAAAAATATGAAATTTTTTAACTCGGTTAGGATCCATATCCGCGCAGAAACGTCTTGTCGAATTGATTTTAATTAAATATAAATAACTCTCTGACTATTTATAACAAATTAATTAAATTGGGTAAATAGAAAAATTTGGTAGCTTTCTATTTGACCAATTTTACAAATTTAGTTACTTAATTAAAAATGTGCTGATATCCTGATAATTAGGAATGTTTACTTGTGAAATTATAAATGTCAGATTCTGAGTCTCTTCTACCTATTTATGAAAAGAAATACAGGAAAATGTCTTAGACTTTTATTGCCACAAATATTCAAATAGATTTTTATTCACGTATATATTTATTCCTTTCCTTTGTTATTCTATTTTCAATGTTCCTGTACCTCCAATTACGTTGTCTCGGGATTCTTTTCCGCGACGTTTCTACTCGAGTTCACAGAAAAAATCTTCCACTCCTTCAAATAACGACCCCTATGAAATTTTCTTTTTAAATTATTCATGCAAACACTTTCCCGAGTGCATTTGTTAAAGTAAATCATTGTAATTCATATTTTGTCTTATAACTAACGCGCTAATTTTGATGAAAATTATTAGGTCGCCATTATTCATCATGAACTACCCCTTTGGTGTGGGTGTATGTGTGTGTATTTGTCAGTGTGTTCTCTCTTTGACTGAGGAAAACAGACACACGAGACAAAAGGTTAATTGAGTTGAATTCCGAGAAATTGTTTATGCTGTACGACGGACATTATTACGGGCTCATCAGTGATTGGTTGTGTCATTCAGTGTTCCAGTTGTGACATCTTTTTTTCCTCATCTTCTACTTTTATTCTAAACGAACCGGAATATTATTAAAGAATTCTTTCAGTTCTCATGTGACTCATATTCTCTCTTTTATTCGTTCTTTCTCCGGTTACATTTTTCCTATTGTCATATTGGCAATTCTGTTCTAATTAGTTGCAATATCTGACTGTTTGTAAATCCATAAATATTAAAATAGTCTATAAGTCAGAAAGAAGTTTATTAAGATCAGTTCGTAGACGACGTTTAGTTCACAAAATTTGGAACTTCTTCAGGCACGAGCAAAGAGCAAAATAACAGTTAAAAACAATAACAAACCTTTAAAACTTGAATAAAGAATTAAGAAACAGAAAGGTGGGTCGACGTTTCGATGCCTCCTTAGCGTCTTTCTCAAATGGCTCTTAAAAGGAAACTGACAATATTTGAAAGCAGGGAAACGGCAAAGATATGATACGAAAGATAAACCAGTAAAGGACAGAGAACTAAAATACCAAATCCTAAGGTTATATGCGTCAGGTCTGATGTGTTGAAGCGTCACACTCATCACTATAGAAATATAATTACATCCAATATCTAAAATTTTAATATTTATTCGATGTATTTTATGAATGTTTAAATAAATAGGCTTCGGCAAGAGTGAATGATTTTGCTTATTAATTTTTTAATAATCTATATGTTCATTTTTCTCTGTTTCTATTTTAATGTGCGCTTGGTATGATCAATATAAAAGGAATTGCAATAATTTGGAACATAACATTATGTTTATCGAAATTATTAATGTTATTAGTAATTATTACAAGATTTAAACAGAACCTGGGTACAATAAATATTAAAGAATTCAATAAGTTTCTAGTGATTTTCTTTTTTTTAAAAAAAAAAAGGAAAACACCAGATGAGGTTCCAAATTTATGAACGAAACGTCTTGTATGAACGACATTTAATATAAATAGTATTACATTTTGCCTGACTCATAGGCTGTTTTACTATTTTAATATAATTTAATAGTCAATCTGACTATCAGTCAGACCAAATTTAGGCCTCGTGGCTTGTGTGATGTTCACGTTATATTTTTAATCTTCAAAATTTTCTTTATTTCTTAAAATTCGCCAGATAGGGTTCCAAATCTAGGAACGAAACGTCGTGCACGAAATAATGTTAAATAAATTTTATATTGCATTTTTCTGTCTTATAAGCTTATTAGCTATTTATTGAACAATCAATTAAATACTACTTCAATGTCATGTCATTAACCTTTTTACTCTATATTTATATTATTTTCAGATGCCACACAGTCGGTTACATCATAGGATTGCATTTAATCAATAGAGGGGGAGCTGACCCACCAGATGCAGGTTTTCTAGGGTTTTCCCTGCATCTCTTTAGGTGAAACACCGGGTAGGGTCCTTAAACTGTAGCCCGGGGCTCTAGTCAACCCTTGGCTACCTTCCTCTACCTTCCACATTCCCCCTTCTCAGTTCCTTCCTATGCTATTAAAGGGGAGTTTCGTGTATGAGGGTCACGCTTATGTAGTCTGTTAACCAAAAACAACCTTGGTAAATAGAAAACATAGCTGTCTGACATAACCATTATCCTGGAGTCTTCCTCTTCCTAAGTCCTATTATTTTTTTGGGGGGGTAACAAGCTACATGAGAGTGATTCTGAAATATACAACTCCCCCTTTAATAGCATAGGAACCGAGTTGCATAGAGTACACCATAAACAAGTTTTCCATAACTGCAATTAGATCATAATATTCCTTTAGTTTCTTATTTAATTTAAGGTGATTTAATTACTTCCAAGTAGTTACTTAATTCTTCTCTCGCATGTGGTAATAGATTTTTATATGAAACGTACACTTTTGGTGTTAATTCATCAATATATGTCATATAACAATAAATTATATTATTGTCTGTATGGTTACTTGATCCTTGTCTTACAGCTATTACTGAATCCTCAATATTGTTTAATGCCGGTATTTTATTATCTATACTTATTGGTTGAAAGTAATTTGGTATATTGTCTTTATTTATTGTTTTAGGTTAATAATCTCTTTATTTTGTTTCTTATTCATATCACCACTATTTTTATTTATATTAAAGTTAATTTTATTTAATTGCTTTAGAATAATAAAATTATTTTATTACTTAGTTTCGCCAAATATGGTGGCAAATAAATTTAATTAGTGTTTTAAGTAATCTAAATACGTCGTTGCATCCAACTGCTTCAGGTTACTACGCACAAAAAACAATATAGATAATCAATTATTTTCTGACAAATAAATATACAATAATTCGGCCGAAGGAGTCATGGAGTTAGGTTCCATGTACAGCAAAATTTTTACACCTGAAGAAGTCTTGAATCAGAGGGAGACGAAACGTAGAATAGTTCAATATTTAAATTAAAATAAAAACTGACACAGAGGCTGTTGATTTAAATCATTTATTGAATGTTAACTTCTTTTTGTAAAATATTAAGTGTAATTTTCAATTAAGTAAAATAAATAACAGACTTACAATTTTAAATGGTTTAACTAAATAAATTTGAATTTTTAACAAAAATTTTTTGTATTGAAAACTAATATTGATTTTACAATTTTTTTGTTACATAATTACCCGAAGAAGTCCACAAAGGTGGACGAAACGTTGCATTTATATTACTTAAATACTCATTTAGTTTAGTTTGCTGCCTTATTTAGTCGTAATTTTACTGTTTCATTGTTAAAGTTAATGACAGAAAGGCGACGTTTGAATTTATGATATTGGAATTTACTTTTTATATTGTACAAATTTTGATAAAATATTGTGTGTTTGTTTTTATAAGGTTTCAATTAATTTGCTATATAAATTGTAGATGCCCAAAAGCTCTTCTAAATTTTAATAAAAGGTTACAATAAAAATTAAAATTTGTTTAAATTTTTGTCTGATTTAAATCCAATGTGTTTTCATCATTATCATCAATTTTATTATTTTACTTTATTCTGTCTGTAATTTTCACGGTTATTATTAATTTGGAATAATATGTTGTAATGCGATATTAATGCTAAGGTAAATAAAGCCGTGAGGGTGGATGGTGGGGGGGAGAAGGGAAATCCAGGGTATTTTACTAATTGTCCGCTGTCCCCCCGATAATACCAACGTTCGAGGTGTGAAACGTCGCAAATTACGCCCACCGACCGCGTATTTGGCGAACAGCCTCACCGCCAACCAATGGATTAATTTCCTACTGGAGGGTCTGCGGAAACCACAACCTAAACTGTACGGTAATGATTGCAGCAGCGCAGGCCAAGGCGGGCAACGCGCGCGCATTGTGTGAAGGCCGAATCCGGTATTCTTTTAAAACTGGTAAGGAACGGAAACGGCGCCACATCTGGAGTATTTATCGCCGTGGCCATTGTGCTTGGGCCCGTATTGTGCTGGACACCAGAAGAACACCGGAAGCGACGTTGCCGAGTTTTACTCGCCTTCACTCCGGCGGGGGAAAGACGAGACGCCTGGCGTCTTGAGGCATCCGCTCCAACAACCTCCATTTTTAAATTAAAAAGTATAAATTTAATACATCTTATAAATTAATGAAAAATATTTTATGACATTTTACAGAATTTACTACTATTTTCTTTTTAAATTTGATAAGCCATAACATTTCGTTATATTTTCATGCCTTCTTCATCCAAATCAGTATCACATTACTTTTATATTAACCTATAACAAACTTTAATTTTTTTTAAAAAAATGGACTCACTACCGGAAAATGGGTCAAGTGCTTCTAACGCCATAGGATTATTTATTCTAAATAAAGATGGCATGATTGAAACCTTTGCAAAAAGTCATAATATTTATATTAATATTTATTTTAGTTTATTTTCCACCTCTGGCATTCCCATAAAGAAAAAAGATTAATTAAAACCCTACACTTTTTCCGATAACCATCAAATATTATGATCTTTCAAAGTTTGGAAATCATAATAAATTGCATGAAAGCGATACTGGAGACGGAGGTCAACGTGCGGATTAACAGAGGGAAAACCAGGGTGATGGAGTGTAGTATGGGAAACATTGGAATAACAAAAGGTGTTAGAGTGGGAAGGAATACTTTTAAGGAAGTTAAGGAATTCTGTTACTTGGGCAGCGTAATAACTAGGGTAGGACAGCACAGGCAAAAAAGGAATTTACTTACATGAGTATGAATATTACGAAATCATTACTGAAAACGTTATATGGATGCGGATCTTGGACGAGTAGCAGAAAGAAAGAGAATAGAGGCCTTTGAAATGTGGTGCTATAGGAAAATGAGATGCGTGAATAGAGTAAGTAACCAGGAAGTTCTAAACAGAATAAGAGAAGAGAGAACAATATGGAGGACTTTGACCAATGTAATGGATAGATTAATGGACCAGGTTTAGAGAAAAGAGGATCTTGTAAAATTAGCATTAGATGGAAGTATGTGGGATAAGAACGGAAGATGGAGGCAAAGAATGGAATAGGCCAAGCAGATTATGGAGGATATGAGATGTGGTAGTTACATAGAAATGAAAAGAATTGCACAGAATAGGTTAGCATCAGACCAGTCGGAGGACTGATTAATTCAACAAAAACGGGTTAATTGTGAAATTATATTCATATTTATATATGGAAAAATGACTGAAATATTAATAAAATAAAATAAGTAAAAAATTAAACAATCAGAGGGTTTACGTTTATCAATAAAAAAAAGTGTGAATTCTATCCAAAAACAAAAAGATAATGTACCTACAGTAATAAAGAAACAAACAGACAAGTTAACTTTATCTACCTCTTAAAATTCTACTCTGAGTTGCTTCTCATTAAATAAATACAACCACAAAATTAGTCAGTAATATGTTATATAAATAAAAGTTTGTTAAAATCAATAAAAATAGCACGACGTATTTTTTTATTTTCCTTGAAAGCTCTTCAGCAGCAATTTTTAATCATTTACCTTAAAGTACCGGACGTAATTTTGCAGTTCTTAAGAAAGAGTGAGTGTTTCTTACTCTATTCTGTTACCTGAACTACATTTGACACTCTTAGAATAGTAGTTGTAATATTAATTTCATTAATGTTCGGGAGTATTTTCGTGCTCTTATAAAGTGTTAAGGAAAATTTTCGTTCAGTCAGTTTACTTCAAAATATATTTAGCCCTTTTAGGGTTTCTCTTTTACTCTCTGGAGGTACTTGGAGTAGATTTGAGGTTAAAATTGTGATGTTTCTCGATGTCCGTTTAATCATGAGTTGTCCAAGAATAAAACAATGTACCGGGTTAATGTAAAAAAATACACGGGCAACGCCGGGGCCCTCAACTAGTTTCTAATAATTTTTTAGTAGATATTTGGGATACTGTAATAAGGTCATGAACGATATTAAGCGCGGAAAAGGTATAGTAAATACATTTTTATAAAAAAGGGTGAACTAGGATTCTTGTATATATGCACATACATGGGGAATATAATGAAGAATAAGAAACTGGGGTCTTTGAATATATTATAATATATAAAAATTAAAATCAGCAATGATTATCGAAAGGAACATTCACTGCCTATATTAATATTGATTTCTGTCCCTTTGACTTTGTACTTTTTTCTTCCTCACAACTTTGTTTTAATTAGGGACAGATTTAAATAATTTGTTTCATTAGAAAATAATATATTGAGCGTTGTTTTGTCCTTGTTTGAGTGACCTCTGTCGGTTTGATTCTGTTCCTATTGCGTTATTTTGGTGATCGTGAGAAACTGCTCCCTGCCGTCACCAAGTTTGATTCCTCCATTATTGAACGGAACTCTCTGAGAAGCTTATAAACCATTAATAAGACGTTAGTATGGATTAGCCGTAATGGTCATGAAGCTTCCTGTTACAAGACGATGTCGACGCTGAATCGATTGTGTTACGTTCACTTCTCGTTTTTCTTTATTTGGTTAGGAAACAATAAAAACATAGGATTTCTTTCTTTAAACGACAAATTCGTTCAGTAAAATCTGTTAAAAAATCAGAATCTGAGCCTCAATTCCTGTTTTTTTTTCTGGGACGCCATCCCATTCTTCACTCCATTAATGTGGAATACCGACACCAGAAAATGGCATTTACCCTGGAGAAAATCTGTACATTTAATGAGGGTCACCATTAAATTCTTTATATTTGTTATATTCGTGGAAAAAAGGAGAAGTAGGGCTGTTGGTGTAAGTCAGAGAGAAGAGAGAGAGAGGAAAGAGTGAGAGTAGAGTTGGAGAGATGTGTGCAAGGTGGTTTCCAGGGCAACTAAAGGTTGTATTGGATATACTGGATTTAAAAATTTCTAAATGAAGAAATAAATTTGTTTGATATTTACATGTGTAACATATTACGAATTTATAAGCTGGTTTCATTCAGAAAAAGAAATGTTTTCGTTGAATAATGAATGATCATTTAAACAGAATTGGACTTACGTTTACCTCTTAAGTGAATCGTATAAATATTAATAAGTTAAATGAAATAATTTTCAACCTTTTTTTCGAGACAGTTAAAACCGGTCGAAAATTACATCATTTAATTATTTTAATACCGGACGGTAATAGATTTAATAATATTCATAATCTATTGAATTTGGGATATTAGATTATTAACGGTTGAACAATAATAGCATTGTGCGAAAGTAAATAGGGAAACGTTGCTGAGAATGAAGAGATCCTTGCTCTGTCTGCAAATTTCCAGGTTTCTCGATTGGATGGCATTGCTAGATTTAATTAATAAAAATTCATCATAATCTATACCAATAAATAAAACAGGAGTGTCTGACTGTCTGTCCGTAAGTTTCTCTCCGAAATGGCTCAACGGATTTCAATGAAAATTTAAGAGATTGAAACAGGAATTTTAACTTACAATTCCGTGTGTGTTTCATTTCCATATATCTTGAAGAGTTTAGAAAATATTAATATATATATTTATAAATCCATTGAATTGCCGCGCGAATTGCAATTCTTTTGGGGGATTAACAGGCTACATGAGGGTGATCCTGAAACAGGCAACTCCTCCTTAATAGCATAGGAAAGTATTTGGAAAAGGGGGATGCGTCAGGTAGAGTAATGTAACCAAATTATTGACTAGGAACCCTGTGCTATAGTTGAAGGATCCTACCCCGTGTTTCACCTAAAGAGAAGCAGAGAAAATCCTAGAAAACCTGTATCAGGTAGGTCTGGCATTGGGCTCTGTTCTCACGCCCTTTCGAATGACGGGAGACGAGTTTGCTGTGGGGTCGCAGCATTCCCTTCTCCGTGTCTCCATTAGGTTTAGGAGGCAGTTGGCCGACAGATCCCAATGGTATTAGCGGTTAAATCTTACCGTATGCCCAAGGTCTTCAACCCAAGTACATAATCTTCCCAAAATAGGTGAAGGGGTCTCGGCATGTAAGAACTTTGAAAAAAAAACATAGTATTTGCTCCGAAACGTATGATAGCGGGACGTGTTCTAAACCAACTACGATCTATAAAGTTTACACTCAACAATGCAGGCCAGCTTGCGAGTTGCAATTGTTGAGGAACGACGCAGCCCGGGCCAACAATGTAGTCTGGCGAGACTTTAGGAGTCGTCATGGGGTAGTGGAAGGAGCAGGTTGTGTCGGCGGGACGACGAGAGAATGACCACGCCCTGCAGATATAATTTTTTCTCATGCTCGGATTGGAATTAAAACTACTAAAATCCATTTTTGGTGTTTTTTTGAGAAAAATACCTGGCGCCCTTAAAGAATTAGAAATCCTCGAATACGGAGGAACGCGGAATTTGCTACAACACACATATATATATATATATATATATATATATATATAATATGAATTCAACTATATCAAAATTTTGTACAAGTCGCAGGGGTTATCTAGTAATAACTTAATTTGAAGCAAGGTAAGTACATATAGATAATAATATTTGAATTACTAATAATGATAATTAACCTCTGTATTGTGGATCATGTTCGTGCTGTTACGTTTCTCAAAAGTGAGGCTTTATCTAAGGGATTAAACTAGAACTATTGCGCTTTACGTATGTGACATTGGCCTCGTCGACGTCGACGTCGTCTTCGTTGCCGTGGCAACGGGCGGGCACGTGGATACGGACGCACCGAGTAACCTTTAAACTGCGCAAATGCGAGAGGAAAATTTTTTCCTCCGTTCCGGTGATTCAACTCGAACTCTTCGCTCTTAACATAAATACAAAATAACACACTGCTAAAGCTTCTGTTTGCGTCAGAGATAAATATCATTTAGGTTATTTAGGTCGGAATAATCCTCGGCTCTTTTATTTCGTTTGAGTGAATAATAATCAATGCATTAATAGAGTTCAACAGAAAGGGCGCCAGTGGCTTACTTTTTCGACCAAGCCGCAAGTCGTTCTGATGACGTCACGGAATCTGTCGCCCAGCGTCCAATGAAGCTGTGCGAGTTTCGTGGGACGACGGTCAAGTGTTTAGGCATAGTTACTTATTACTGAATTACTTCCACGGTTACAGATAATTCTGACTCTGCCCGTTTCCTTCGTACGATTCTGACGGCTGCTGAATTTTGACACGTTGAAAATGTGTCCTGTAATAATGGAGAAACCTCCAGACCCATGCGACACAAGAAAATGACACTGAACCCTAAGTTTTGCGATGATATTGTAGTAGTAGGGGAATCAGAATAAGACTTGAAAAACAAAATAAATGGCATTAACGTGGACATGAAGTAAGAGTACAACATTAGGATTAAAAGAGGGAAAACCAACGTAATGCAGTGTAGTATAATAAACACTGGAAAGACAAAGGGTGTTAGATTTGGAAGGGATATTTTAAAGAAAGATAAGGAATTCGGCTACATGGCCAGCTTAATAACTAGAGTAGAATAGGACAGGCAAGAAAGGAATTTGCTTAAGGCTAGTATAAGTATGAATATTACTGCATTATTAATAAAAATGTTCGTTAGATGGTTGTGAAACGTGGACTCTGGAAGGTTCAGAAAGGAGAAGAATAAAAGCTTTTAAAATGTGGTGTTATAGACGAATGCTGAAAATCAGATGAGTGGACAGAATCACTAACGAGGAAGTTCTAAGCAGAATACGGGAAGAGCAAACAATATGGAGGACGTTGGCCAATTGGAGCGATAGATTAATAGGCCACGTTTTGAGACATGATGGTCTTTAAAAATTAGCATTAGAGGGAAGTGTGTGGGGTACGAAGAGAAGAGGGAGGCCAAGAATTGTAAGCAGATGAGGGAGGATGTTATTTGTAGTAGATATGCAGAAATTAAAAGGCTTGTGCAAGATTAGTTAACATGGAGGGTTGCATCAGGCCAGTCTTAGGAAAGAACACCACAACTGGAACCAACCAGTATAACTCCAAAAACAATTTAGAGACAGGTAAAGGCAATTATTTATTTGGTAGAGTAACTTTGAAACTGCGCAATATTTCGTTATAATTACAACAAATTATGTGGAGGGTAAAGACTTGGACGCTATTTTATTTTTCTCAATTTTTCCACTGGGTTTCTTAACTGCAATTAATATTACCCTTTTTGATACATTTATATTAAATATCTAGGTATTTTATTTGATTATTTTTCGTAGATCGACAATTACGTGATCAAAATTAAAAAGTTTTTCTAATTCAACTACAGCATCACAAGTTTCCGTGACGTTTTTATGTGACCTTAAGTTACTTCGTTAATGAAGGACGGAAAAGGTTAATAAACATGGTAAATCGATTAGGGTGGATTATAAATTGTTTAAAAACTTTACAGAGTTAAATCAATACGGAAGTAATCAACAAACTTGGGCGGCGAAGAGCTTAAAGTGTACATAACTTAAAATTGAGACAGCGTGAGAGAGACAAGGTAAAGGATTAAGAACAATTATTAACCTCAAAAAGTATTAAGGAGTTATAATAGTTGAGCGATTTTTATAACTTACCTGAATCATGAAATATGTTGAAACAGCTGTTACGGTACGTTAGAAATGTTTATATTTGTTCTATTAGGAGAAAAGGAAGGATAACTATGCGATGTTGCTGTACGTCAGAGAGGAGAGAGAGTTGAGACAGAAAGAGATAGAGGAAGTGGGAGTAGAGTTAAAGAGCGGTGAAGAACGTGGTGTCTGAACCACTAAACATTGGTTTGCTTATACTAGACATAAATTATTTAAAATGTCGAAATAAATTTGTTTGATATTGAAATTTGGTTTATACTAACTCAGAAGAAGACAAGAGTTCATTTTATTTAGAAAAATGAAATGTTTTCATGGAATAATGAGTAATTTAAGTATGAATATTAATAAGCTCTTGATTTTGGAGTAATATTAGCATTGTGCAAAAGTAATTAGAGAAACGTTATACATTACTGAGATTAAAGAGAACCTTGCTCTGTCAGTTAATTTCCAGGTTTCTCGATTGGATGGCATTTATAGATGTAATTAATAAAAATTTATCATAATAATAACTAAAGTTGAAGCAAGGGACGAAGATAGTGATAATAATATTTGAAATATATTTTACTACTACTTATAACCATCCTATGTATTGTCATTCTTCGATCTTCTCTTCTTACCTCACTCTAATGTTAATTTTACAAGACCCTAATGTATCAAAACGTGGCCGATTAATGTATCCCTTCTCTTGTTCTACGTCCTCCATATTGTCCTCTCTTCCCCTATTCAGCTTAGAACTTAGCGTTAGTGATTCTATCCACCCATCTGACTTTGAGCATTCTCTTATAACACCACGTTTCAAAAGCTTCTCTTCTTCTCCTTTCTGAAACTCCTAGTGTCCGCGTCTCACACCCATATAACGCCATGCTCCATACGAACATATTTAGTTCTAATATTTATACTTATACTAACCTTAAGCAAAATCCTTTATTGCCTGTGCTATTGTACTCTAGTTGTAAAGCTGGCCATTTAGCCGAAATACTTTTCTTTCTTCAATCTTTCCCAATTTAACACCCTTTGTCATTACATTTTTTTCCGTATTACACTCTATTATCTTCGTTTTCCTTCTATTAAATCTTCATGGTATACTTTTTCTTTGGCATTAATTTCATGTAATTTATTATTAACATTTGATTTTTAATGAGAGCCGTTTTGCTCATCAATATAGAAGAATATTTAAATAGTTTACCTGACAATTAAATATATAATAAATGAGTTAAATCAGCCTCTTTGTCAGTTTTTTAAAATTTAAATATTAAACATCACAATATTATAACGTTTTGTTTCTCATTTGAGACTTGTACAGGTAAAAATTTAGCTGTGATTGAAGCGCCACTCCATGACTTCTTCGGCTGAAGGCCAATTGGCAAATCTAGAAATCAGACGTCAGAGCAAGGATCTGTTTAATCTCGGCAATGTGCAACGTTTCTCTAATTATATTCGAATAATTTCTGATATTTTTGAATCATTTCAACCAAGAAACGATTGAATAATCTTGCGAATATAAACTGAGGCGTTCGATATTTAATCGGAAGCGGTGATCGGAGGGTTGTCGTAGGATGATTTTAAGAAACAAAACCTTAATAACGACGTGATACGTCATACATCGGGGAAAAGCATTGTCGTATCGAGTACCTAATTAATCGTGCAACTACGTAACATAGTTTAACGATCCCGCACCTCACCTGTTATACCGCTGTAATGAAGAGATCCGACTTATCTATTTCCGTTCCGTTTCCAGTGCACATCCCAATGGAATCTTCCGCTACAACTTCGCTGTCATCATGACATAAAGACGGAAAATTTCCTACCTACTCTTCTACATTTACCGGAGATCCTTCCTATATTGCACACAAAATTCGGAGAGGTCCCGTTGACGCACCAGGACAACTTTCTGATGAAATTTTAAGAAAAAAGGGGTAAACTGGTGAACTCGAAACTGCTAAAAATGGGAAAACAGGGTAATATTAACAACGGGGCACCTGTCAAGGCTATGGGAGGAATTTGGAGGCCATCAGAAAGTCCAGAGTCAATCTCTTAGTAATGGCCAACAGCGTCCGTCATGCGTCGATCGCTGCGTGCGTGTGTGTGTGTGTGTGTCAGTAACGAGCGCTCGTGATTTGTCTTGGTGGCAGTGAGTTGTATGTGGTAAGCACTTTGGCAGTGACCGAGGACGGAGGTGTTGATGACGTAACCGCCCATTAAAGGATCCTCTGAAGGCGAGTCACACACGCATCGCAAAGCACGCAGTCATTCGCTCCAAAACCACTCTCCTAGGTCGAAGACACTTCGCGGCCGGAGATCACACCCTTATCTACATATTCACTACGTTGTAACAAATATAATTGTATAAATAAAACACCATAACTGGCCAAAAAACTTCAATTAAAAATAAAATACTGACGTTTCGTTCCCAAAATTACGGGACCTCTTCAGTTCTTTAATAAGAACTTTATCATAAAATTTTGTGTTGCTACCGCAAAGTTGGCGACGAAACGTCTGTATTTTATTTTGAACTAGCTCGGGACCCGGTGTTGCCCGGGTATTTATCCCGGTACATTATTTAATTATTGGCCAACAAATAACTAAACCGACATCGAATACGTCACAATATGAACCTCAAATACACTCCCAGTGTCTCGAGAGAGTCCAAAATACCTAAAAGCAGGAATAAATATATTTTCAGTATTCTAACAGAATACTTAATGGTTCAATTTTTTCCTTAAATCGCATATTGAAGGTGATAATGTAACAGAGAGACTCGCATTACACGAAACTCGATAGTTTCCTTTTTATTTTCATATTAGCAAATACTAAATTATAAGATTTATCTGACGCGAGAAATAAAGTCAATTTCTTTATACATCGTATCGACGATCCAAATAACTTCATTTTTTTCTCAGCCTGCTGCAACAATAGATAGTAAGTGGGATGAATGTTATAGGACTTATAACTCGCAGTCGGTTTACACGCCGCGGCAATTCCAAGAAATCTTCCCCTAGAATTAATATTTTTATTTATATTCATATTATAATAATATCTTCTAAAATATATCGAAATTAAATATGCACGAATATTTAAATCAAAACTACTTTTTTTAAAACCCTCAAATTTTCACTGAAATCCGTTGTGCCGTTTCGGAGCCTATTCGAGATAAACATACGGACAGACAGACAATTTTATTTATTGGTATAGATTAAAATTCATTTTCTAACTGTTGGCCGGCATTTTATTTATAACTATCTGGACGCCCGGCGATGCCGGAGAATTCATTTAAAATAGTTATCTAATTCTCTTTCCACGCCCCCTACTTTATGAGAATTGAAACTTATCATAACCATCGCGATCTTAATCAATCCCCCTAGTAGATTAAATAAGCACAGTAACTTAAAGAATGTCTGAATAATTCTACAGTACCAACAACACAAGGCGATCAATCTGATTAACCCCCCCAAAAAATTAATTCCCTTTAATATATATACCATTTATGTATGTTCTAAATTTGCGTACCCTTCAAACCCATTCTCTAGAAGTGGTAGTACTGTCTTACTCCTATAGTCCTTAATTGTGGTCCAGTCTTAAGGAAAACGTGTACAAAATTTGGTCGACATTTTTCCACTCGTTTGGATTTTAAACAGGAGCAGATATAAACTTTGACCATAATCTGCTGATTATGAAATGCAGGCTGAAAATGAAGTAACTCAAGAAAGGATTTAAAACAAAAAGATGGGAATTAGAAAACCTGAAACAACAGGAGGCTGCTTCAGAGTTTCAAAGAAGATATCAAGAGTAGATTAATAGAGAAACTAGAAAGAAGCGCCTTAATCAATAAGTTATATGGTTTTTAAATGAATAACACAATTACTCGCAAACAAAATATTGACTCGCCGGGGGGTTAAATACACTTTCTACAATGGAGACACTGCTTCTCTCCTCAAAGACACTCATCAACTCCTAAAGATCAACACTGTCTCTTCTTATTATTGTTCATTATTCTAGATGTAGCGGACTGTTAACAGAATTGCCTCAAGGCCAGATTCGTTCCAAAAACGGCCTAAAATTTATTCGGAGTAATTACATCGTTGGAGCTTGAAATTGCTCGGTTGTTTTGGCACCATCAAATAATTTTTTCTCCTTGAACTCTAAGATTAAACAAAACATTTCATTTTACTAAAATAGTTATTCGTCCTAAGAATTATAAAGTAATTGAATTAAACTGACTTGTTATCTTAAACAAAATAAAATTGACTTTGAGCGACACAATGCATGGATGGTATTTATAAGACGCACTCGAGAGAAAAACATTTTTGTATATTTTTAAGTACTTAAAATATATTGTTACTTAAATAAAACGTTAAATTATATTTACAAGCTATATAGCGCAAAAATGGCCACATAGATTATTCTTATAAATGAAATTAATTGTTTATGTATAAAAAAAACTTAAGTTTGATACCTGTATTTGTATGTTCTGGTCGCGAAGACCGGGATTAAGACTGTTGGAGGATCGATACTCTGACCACGTGTCACTCCAAATTCGGAATGTGTCATGCAAGATGACAGTCCGCGGTCGAATCGGTAGGCCCAGGCCCTCAATATGCTGTACAGCCATGGAGGAAGGAAGGTATTTGTATGTTCAGCATACAAACGTAAACGCATGGATCAATTTAAACCAAATTTTGCACACAAGTTCTTTGCGAACTCGTAATCAACAAATAGAGACTGATTTAACTTATTTATTATACATTTAATTGTAAGAGAAACTATTTTATTATGATGATCGAACGCTTCTCATTAAAAATGAAATGTTACTTCTTTAAATGTAAAACCAGATAGTAAAATTTCAATTTCAATATATGTCTCATTATTATTGTGATTTACATGTGCATTATGGAAATTTTGAAATGTAAATATTTTGATTGTAAAGAGATTCCGTTTCGATGACGTTAACTTTGCGATATGTTTCCTTGTCCTTTCTCTCATTTCCATCCCGGACATAGCCGCAGCAACAAGAAATGTTTTGTTACATTTTATTTGTAAGTACCTAAAACATACATAGTTTATTTATTAATATTCAGGTATGTATATACAATTATATATATATTTATTCCATTTTTGCCTTTTTATCTTTTGTTTGTGTGTTTTGTTCGTCCTAAGAAGTTGAGTTTATGCTGACTGGAACGAACGGTGACTCAGAGGTTAGTTTCAAAGTATATGCAGTATGCTTTATGAAATAAAATAACATTTATAATACCAAAAGCTGTGTCAGTATGTTTGTGAAAGCTATAGGCGTACAAACTACTGAAGCGAAATTGACCAAACTTAGCAAACGCGTTTTTCAAAGACAAAAGCTACCCATCGTCTTCATTTTTAAATATTCTGAAGTTACATATAAATATATATGAAAAATAAGTTGATAAACATTTTACGTGAAAGTTTTCGTGTCCCATACACGCATCGAGATTTCCTAAGGTCCGTGCGGTTCGCATATATTCTTGATCTATAATACTGCTCCAATTAATCCTGTTGATAGACAATTTGTCATTTGCTCTGTGGTCAAAAAGCTATCTTGAACTGATCAACATCACATATCCTGCCATCAATTAATCTACTTATTTTATACTTGGTTCTGCAGTCCATTTAGGGTCTCGGTTGGCCTACCGGGTTCATTGCGGACTGTCATCTTCCGTGACATATTACGAAATTGGAGTTTCATGTTGGTCAGTATAACGGTTCTCCAACAGTCTTGATCCCAGCCTTCGTGACCAAGACTATACAAACATCCAAGCCCATTGCCAGGATTCGAATCTGAGTCCTCTGTGCTGTGAGGCAGCGACGATAACCACTGCACCACGGGACGTGGGCCCTGACATCAATTACAACTATGTAAAAAAGTAGTGGTTGTGCAACAGGGCTATACTGGCACATAAAAATGATATGGTGGACTTAATCAACAATAAGATTCTCAGTATCATCGCAGGTGATGATATGTTCTACAAATTGTATGATAAAACTGTGGTAGAGGATGAGACTATCCAGTAACCCACAGAGCTCCTAAATTCTTTGACTTCACCTGGATCGTCTCTTCATATTCTTACATTGTAAAAAGGAGCTCCTGTGGTCGCTCTGATAAATTTAGGCCCACCAAAGGCTCTGCAATGGTACTAGATTTCATATCATGCAACCATTCTCGCAGGTCAACCAGCAGGAGAAGATGTTTTCATTCCAAGGGTACACTTGATCCCTTCCTATACTATTAAAGGGGAGTTTCCTGTTTCAGGATCACCATCATGAAGCTTGCTTACGCCCCCCCCAAAAAAAATTGATCCCATCAGGGAGACAGAGAAGTGCCTGTGAGAGTTTTCTCTCGCAGGCGCTACTCCCCAGAGTGACTGCGGGGTTCACCTGATTATGTCGGGAATGCCTGGTTTTTTTAAAACTTCTCACGTGCCGAGACACCTTCACCTATATTAGAAGGTTTAAGTACTGAGGTCGAAGACCTTAGGCATAATGCAAGAGTTTTCCACTAATCCCATTGGAACAGTCGGCCAACTGCCTCCTACAACTGTTGGAGCCACAATGCAAACTCGTGAGAAGAGTACTCAATGCTCGATCTACTTGATGCAAGTTTACTATGGTTTTCCATTCATCTCTTTAGGTGAAACACCGGGCAGCATCCTGAAACTATAGCCCAGGGGCCCTAGTCAAGCCTTGGCTACCTTCCTCATCCCCCATTTTCAATTCCCTTCCTATGATATTAAAGGGATTTGCCTGTTTCAGGATCATCCTCATGTAGCCTGTTAACCCCCCTCCACAAAAAAATTGATTCCATCAAACATTGGTTTCAGTTTCTAAAATGATCCAATTTCCTCTTAAAATAACCTTTGTCGTTATGTCCTATAAGCTGCGTCTATTTTGCCCTTTCACAGTGAAATCTTCAACCGCTTTGCATTTCTCTTGTAAACGAGCCTCTTTGGCTGCTTTGCACTTCCTATCTATCTCATACTTCAAGCGTCCGAATTGCTTTTTATCAATTTCATCTCTAGCGTTTTTATGTTTACGCTTTCAATCAATCATTTTTATTATTTCTTGTGTTATCCACGCTTTTGTATTGGTCTGTTCTATTATTCCTATTTTTTCTTCGGGTGATGTAGTCATTTCCTCCTTCACTTCTGTATTATTTTAATGAATATACGTATAGGCAAATGGAGACAGGAATGGATGATATGTGTATGCAGATGAAGACGGGAGGAGAGAAGTAGTCCAGCGAGCGCAGGTGTTAAGTGCTGCAAGTGCACACAGGTCACTTCCTGCAACTGCTGCAACTGCTGACGCGCGCACAACCTGTTGCACGAGATGAGCTGAGACTTGCTGTGGTGAGTGTTGTTGTCTTGTGTGGCCTCCGACCGAACCTGCAGCACTTCCGGTGCATCTCGCCAGCAGCAAAAACATCCGGCTTCCCTTCCCAATAGCTACCGCTCGTCCACAACTTTCCATCTGCATGCATAATGGCTGGAGGATCTGCATCGCAAACGACTCCGAGGAAAGGGAGTCAGTCCCATTAACCATCCGCACGTGACTCACCGATCGAGATTAATCTCGGCCTGCGTACAGACGGATTTCAACTGCACGCACTCAACGGAGACGGCGTTGGCAGAGGCCAGAAGGAACCGAAACCGTGGAACACTCAACATCAGCTTCCACACATGTCGGCTCTATTTTCTCCTTCTATGCGTTGTGCATCCTGGGTCACTCTAAAAACTCTTCTTTTCATTTATTCTGCTAATCTACCCTTGTGGTTTTCAGCATTCCTCCACAACACCACACTTCGAAATACTTCAATTTAAGCACAGAATCGTTTTTCTGGTAAATTTTTTGAGTAAAACTAGTGGAAAGTACATCAATTATCAGCTTTTGAAAACAATTCATCAAGACGATAGTATTTCATGGGGGTAAAAACTTCCATTAGAAAAAATAACTTTCCACTTGCAGCAGCAAACGTGAGTTTCGAAACTCAAAATAGTGCACGTATATGTCCCCCTAGAAACCTTATTACTAGTTAAATTGAACTTTTTTCTCGATAGATTAATAGGCCACGTTTTTAGACATGAGGGTCTTGTACAATTAGCATTATTGGAAAGTTTGTAGGGTACGAAGAGAAGAGGGTGCTCAAGGATGGGATACGTTGAGTAGATTAGGGAGGATGTGGAATGCGGTTGCTATGTGGAAATGAGAATGTTAGCATGGAAATGTAACGAACAAATACATCTGCTCGGGTCTTGGCGGCGGAATCAAATCAAACGAGACAGCGGTTGACACTTGGGCTATAAAGCTCAGACGTCACGTCGCTGATTTCGAAATTTCCTAATCTGTCTGAGAATTTGGCACCGGGTGGAATTGTTTTCCCCAAGTGTAACCATGGTTTGAAGGTGTCGCAGAAGTGGGGAAGAGGTTTTAAAGAGGCAGACGGAGACTTTTTGGCAGGAGATTGGTGGCGACATCAGATTGGTAGAGAGACAGATTGATAGAAAGTGAATAAGAGAGATCTGGAGAAGAGAATGACGAGGAAGGCGCTGGAACCTGCACTAAGACTATTAGGTAAACTACTGCATCTGTAACTCTCTGTAATTTTCTGTAAGATCTGAGCGGTTTAGTGTAATAAAATATCTGTTCTATGAGAAGACCGATTAAGTGCGACCCTGAGATGAGTTTTATAAATTGTTAGTGCTTAAGTAATTAATATAAATCATTTTTGTAAATATGTGCAGTTTTTATTGAAAATAAGTGCAGGTTTAAATATTGAAACTATTAAAAATTTGTAATTATTATTGTAATTATGTTCTGTTATGTTAAAGTAAATTGTTTTATAGTTTTTTTAATAAAATATTAACATTTATTAAATTATTAATTAGTATCCGCCCCGCACCCTATATTAATTATAGATAGTTGAGAAGAGGCTGCTCAAGGATGAGATACGCTGAGTAGATTAGGGAGGATGTGGAATATGGTAGCTATGTGGAAATGAAAAGGTTAGCATGGAGAGTTGTTCATATAGTATAACAACAGCATTATAATGTGAAATATCCGGATGAATCGATCTGCTCATCACCAGTTCTCGTGGTTCTAGTTCAACACACACATAGAATCGTGAGCCGCAAAGCTTGAAAGGAACAATTAAAGCTACAAATATCGGGGAGGAAAGCAGCGAGAGATGAAAAGGCAGCCAGACGGAGAATGGGAAGGCCTGATGACCCCTGACGAGGGAAGGGAGACGCTCGCAATTAGCATGTGTGTGTGTGAAGCCAGTGGTTCCTGTTTTAATCAGGCAGTCAGTGAGACAGTCAGCGAGACAGACAGTGAGACAGACAGTGAGACAGACTCTCCTCGCCTCTGCTCTGCTCTGCTCCGCGGTCGGGTTTATTCTTCGGGCCTGTTGCTGTCAGCGTGCAAGAAACGCAATCAGAGCAGACAATACTGGAGTCCCCCGGTGCTGGTTGTTTTGTGATGGGACCCCCTAGGGCGACTCCTGCCCTTTGTCCCAGACTGTTGCCTTCGCCTTCGCTCTGTCCGAATTTATTTGCTTCACTTAGGTTCGCTCACTTTCTCCAGAGTTGAGCCGGCCGGGGCTGATATTTCCTCCTGGCCTGTATTTACTGCCTGTCACCGTGACAATACCGGACCGATACCGTTGTTCCTCCTGCTTTTCTTTTTTCCTTCTCATTCTTCTTTTTTTTTCTTTGCCTCGGGATACGCCAGTGCCATTTAGGGGCGACTTTTTGAATGAACGCTCATCCGTCTGAATAGGAAATGAGGAGACGTTTCGATGAAAGGAGACACTTGGGTCGAAAACTGTTGCTATTTCCAGTCTATCGTCAATTGTATAGGTTGAGCTTTTTATGGACTTGAAGAAGATGAATGGAGCAGAAATGAGAAAGTTACGATTCCAATAGGAGAGAGAAAAAAAATGAAATTGTAATTAAACTTCTTTATTTAGTTGGCTTCATGTGTCCCACATTTGACATTTTTTAATTGACTCCAATTTGTGTACAAACTGTCTATTATAACAAACAATAAATTCACGTTCTGTATTACTCAAGTTAATGCTTACAAAAACAATAGTGGCAGAGCAATGTTCCAGTGAACATTCACTAAAATAAATTATATCATTCTGTAGCAAGGAGAAGAAATAAAAACCTTACGCTTTGCCGACGATATTGTAGTATTAGGGGCGTCAGAAGAAGACTTGGAAGCCAAATATGAAAAAGACTATAATATGAGGATTAATAAAGGGAAACCAAAGGTAATGGCGTATAGTACGGGAAACAGTGGAATAACAAAGATAGGGAAGGGATATTTTGACGGAAGTTAAGGAATTCTGCTACTTGGGAAGCGTAATAACTAGAGTATAATAGGCATAAAGAGTAGGATAGCACAGGCAAGGAAGGCTTTGGCGAAAAAGAGGAATATACTAACCAGTAATTTAAGAGTGAATATTAGCAAATCGTTGCTAAAAATGTTTATATGGAGAGTGACGTTATGTGGGTGTAAACGTTAATGATAAGAGCTGCGAAAACGAGAAGTATAGAAGCCTTTAAAATGTGGTGCTATAAGAGAATACTGAAAATCAGATGGGTGGATAGAGTAACTAACGAGGAAGTTTTAAACAAAATAGGGGAAAACCGAACAATGGAGGACGTTGACCAAGGGAAGGGATAGATTAATAGGCCACGTCTTAAGGTACGAGGATTTAGTATAATTAGCATAATAGGGAAGTGTGTGGGGTAAGAAAAAAAAGAGGGAGGTCAAGGATAGAATACGCTAAGTAGATTAGAGATGCTGTGGGTTGTGCTAGTTATGAAGAAATGAGAAGGCTTGCGCAAGATAGGTTAGCATGGAGGGTTGCATTAGACCAGTCTTACGACTGAATACCACAACATACAGCTCTTGAAATTTGAGAAATATGTCTTTGTATTTAAATCAGTGTGGAAGGTCAACCCAGGATTCCCGGGTTCGAATCCTGCTATGCGCTTGTATGTCATAAGATGACAGTCCGCAGTCGACCCGGTAGGCCCAGACCCACAATGAGCTGTAGAGACAAACAAAGAAGAAGAACTGTGGAAGGTCTGATTGCTTCAGTCTAGTTAATCATCTTAGGTCTTCCTCATCCTCGAACAGAGTTCTTGCCAGTTGATTTTGATGTCTTTAACCTTTTCTTTGCGCCTGTTGTTAGACTGAGGACATGTAACGACCAGAATGGACTCTGTTGGTAACATACCAAAGGTGTGTTTACTATTGCCCTGAGTACTTTGTTTTGGAATCTACATATTATGCCTAAGTTAGATGAACCTGCGTGGAAATCCGTACGTACAGAAAGGTTTCATGATACTTTTATATAACAGGAGCTTATTTTCGACGGATAAAGGAAATTTTCTGCCCTGCAGCCAGTACATTTGGGTAACTTTTCCTTTTGTGTGGGCGCCAAGTTAATCTTCTATCCAGGTGGACTTCCAAATATTTAACTGTTGCTTTAGGATTTCCATTTCAAATTATTCCTGGACAGTTTCCACGTTTCAGTGCAATTGTAATTTGAGCAGATTTTGCCTCATTTTTCTTTAATTCTCTAACGCAATAGCCATTATTCTAGCTGGTTTAGATGTTTTTGATGATTTATGGAACCTACGAGGGGATCTTCGTTGCACAATAATATTGTTGTATCGTCATCATAGGTAGCATCAACTGTTTGAGCAGTCTGTGGTAAATCTGCAGTATAAATTGAGTATAAATTTGGGCCGAGGATGCTTCCCTGTGGAACGCCTGATAAAATTGGTTCTTGATATTTAGCTGTGAAGTTAGGTATGATTTTAGAAGGGAGAATATCGAATGCGGGAAAGGTTTGTTTCACTTTGTAAAATAGGCCTTTAAACCGTACTTTGTGAAACGCTTGGCTTATGTCTAGAAAGACAGCTGAGCAGTACTTTTTCTTCTCGCGAAGAGATCGTGATTGATATCGTTTAATATTCGATGAAATTTGTTCAGTGGTTCCACGATTTTTCCGAAATACAAATTGATGAGGGAGTAAACACTGTTTTTGTTTAACGGTTAGTGTTATTCTTTTAAAAGCTGTTTTTGTTTACTGTTTGTGTTATTCTTTTAAAAATTATTTTTATAGAGCCTTAGATAGAGTTGGCAATAAACTGATGGGTCCGTGTAATGTAGATTTAGGATTTAAGATTTATTGTTGTTTCCATTAATCCTCGATTGAGGAAATAGGATACGTCATACATTAAAAATTAAAAATGAACAAAATAAAGTAAATAATTAAAGACAAATAAACTTAAAATAAATTAGTAAAAGAAAGTGTATATAGACAAAAGTCAATATAAACACAACACGGACACACACTGGGAAACACAAACAAGCACACACTGAGGAACACGCAATGGAGTTTTAACTACTCGGACCAGGAAACTGTCCTTCCCACTATAGTAGCTCCAGGCAATACATGAAACAAACAAACAAAAGAGCAGAAAAAACTGAATAGAAATTTTAAAGATATGTGATGTGCTATTTTATAAGGCAGCTCATTCAACACTTTTTGCAGGAACCTTGATTTAAATACTAGAAGGACGATTAAGAAAATCCTGTACCGAGTAAAACGCGCCATTTAAAAGAATAGTTTTACTCTGCTTCCCGAAGCTTTTGTAGGTACTATTTTTAATCTGTGGCGGAAGGCTGTTGTATAAAATTAACCCGGTATTGTGAATACTTTTCTGGTGTGGAGCAAGGCGATGCTTGTCCGACCTTAGAGCTGAACGATTTCTAGTCGCGTATTCATGAAACTCGCCACTTGTTTGAAACGAATTTTAATATTTCATAAATATATACGCATGGTAAAGTAAGTATTTGAAAACTTTTGAAGAAAGGTTTGCAACTCGATCTATAATTCGTGCTAGAAAGTATTCTAATTGCACGCTTTTGCAACTTAAATATTTCATTACTCCTGGAGCAATTAGAGATGCCATAGCTCATAATTGAATGAAAATGCGAGAAATAAACCATTTTGACGTACTTTTTGTCATTGTGTTGCATTAGTGTTCTCAGAGAATAACAAGCTGTTGTTCGTTTGGTTTTTTTCCAGGTTTTAATACAATTTTTTTTGCAACTTTCCAATGGCAAGGGAAGATTTTAAATATTATCACTGCCTTGAACATATAAAGTCAATAACTTGTAGCATTTCTGTGTTAATTCCTGTAATACGCTTCCTGTAATAAGATCAATAGAGGCTTTTTCTTTGGGATGATTTGACTTCAGAAATGTTAGTTTTTTAAGTAGAAGGTTCATCCAATAGTTCGTTTATTTCCTCTTCTATATCTGGAAATTGAGTTAGTTTCGGTTGAAAGACAGTGGTTAATTGCTCGGCAAAGGTTGTTGCTTTTTGTTGGTCAGTTCTTGCCCAGGAAATATTTTGATTTCTGATTGGTTGTACTAGTGGACATTATTTTTCGGGTAAAAATATCGATTAGGATGAGAAGTAAACTTCTTCAGCACGATTAAGACTCGCGTGTTCATAATTTGTTCACGCACGATGAACGAATCACACTAAAATACTGGTAATAAATTTACTGCCCCGACGGAGACTTTATTGCCGCCTGCAATGCTACGGAAGATAAGAAAAGCAAGAATGAAGAAAAAAGGAAAACAACGTGTATCTCGTTGCGTTTGAGATTCACTCACCTTTTGAACTCATAACGGGTTTCCCGGGTTCTCACAAATCTTTTTCGCGTGTAATTGCCGAGATCAGACAATGAATCTAAATATTCTCGTATTTGCCGTTTATTATTTCTCAACTAACTAAGGGAGAGTAATCATCGTAAATCTAACATGATTTACGGTCGTAATAAATGTGAGAAAAAAATGCATACCGCGTTCTTAATGCTGTCGTAAAATTAGTGACACTTAAGAACTGTCCTTAGACGGGCTTAAATAACAGTAAACAGAACATATTGAAGTTGTTACGTAGAATATGAAACTAACGATATTAAATAAACGTCAAACGAATATTACGAGATGATCCAGCTTTTCTGAACCAAGTAGGTCCACGTTCAGGTGTAATACAACCCGCTACTAACTTTCTGATCGTTTCGAACGTAATAAAAAACAATTTTCATTTCTGCACTCGTGTAGAAACTCGTATTCACATCCCTAATATAACTTCTACTTCCATGCTATTTTAACATTAACTTTTTAGAGCAGGCAATAGAATATTGTGGGAAATTAATACTTCACTGAAACGCCTCTCTCTCTATTTTTTTTTAAAAAAAACCTTAATTTACAAGTTGCATCTCCCATGCTGCTCATTAGCGACAGACAATAATTGTTACATTTACAAACAATATAAATTAATTGAAATTTTCATATTATTCTTTTCTTTTTCCTTTTTTCAAAATTTTTTGTTCTGATTGTGAATTCTATCAGGACGGTCCTTGGCTGGAGCAGCTGAAATCCTCCTTTTGGAATAAACTTTTATCAACTGCTTTCTGGCCGCTTTTTAGGTTTGTTGCTGTGGTATTCCCTATTAAGACTAGTTTCATGCAACCCTCTATGCTAAACAATTTTGCAAATACCTTTATATTTCCGCATAACTACCCCCGAAACTCTTTAGCATATTTTATCCTTTGTCTCCCTTTTCTGTTTTTCTCTGTTATTCATTGATGTTATTTATAATTACAAATAGGCAATTATTTTTGGATAATTCTGATATTCATCCCTTCAATACAAGGAACAAAAATAATCTGTACAAAAAATGTAAAACATATGGCCTTAGCACAGAAAGGTGTGCATTATTCAGGGATATCCATCTTCAACAGACTGCCGCATACAATTAAACAGTTGTCCGATAATCAAGGTAAATTTAAGTCTGAATTATCTTCATTTTTGCTTAGCCACTCCTTCTATTCAGTAAAGGAATTTATAGAAGAATCGGAGACGAGTAATTAGTTTATAATGTTGGAATCGCCTTTCTATTTTATTACAAAAATTTGTTAAAAGTATATTTATCTTTTATATAATAAAATAATGTAATAAATGTAGACTCTGACTCATTCCATATCCTTGAAGCTTAGCTTCTTTACAGAATCTACGGAATATGATTATTATTATTATGCTAATTTTACAAGACCCTCATAACGTGGCCTATTAATCTATCCCTTCTCTTGGTCAACGTCCGCCAAAATTATCCGCCCTTCCCCTATTCTGCTTAAAATATCCTCGTTAGTGATAATATCCACCCATTTGATTTTCAGCATTATCCTTTACGTACCACATTTAAAGGTTTCTTCTCTTTTCCTATCGGCAACTATTACCGTCCACGTTTCGCATCCATATGACGACGAATATTTTTTGCAAAGATTTCCTAAATTTGCACTTATAATTATCCGTAAGTAAATACCCCTTTTTTGCGAAAGCATTCATTGTCTCTGCTATCTCAATCTTTATGTGTACTACGTTTCTACTATCCCTAGTTATTACAACTTTCAAGTAGCAGAATTCCTTAACTTCCTTCAAAATATCCCTTACCAATCTAACAGCCGTTATTTCACTGTTTCCCATACAATATGCGTTACCTTGGTTTTTCCTCTATTAATCCTCATATTTAAGTCTTTTCTCAGGATCACGCTCATGCCATTTATTATGTTTTCTTCGGACTCTACTTATACTACAATATCATCGGCAAACTGTAGGATTTTTATTTCTTCTACTTGTAGTATGATTCTTTTTCCATATTCCGTTTTATCTTTATTCATCGCCTGTTCTATATATAAGTTCAAGAGCATGGGCGACATATTGCATCCTTGTCTTACTCCTTTCTGTTTTCTGTTTGCTTTCCTTGTCCTTTAATTCTAATTACTGCTGCTTGCCTTCTATAGAGGTTATGTATGAGCCTTCTTTCTCGATATTTTAGTCCTGTCGTCTTCAAAATCTTTAATGGTGTGTTCCAGTTCACATTATCGAAGGTTTTTTCTAAGTCTACAAATGTCATGAACGTGGGCTACTTTTTTCTTCATGTCCTGTCTTCTAAAATTAGACGCAGGGACAATATTGCTTGTCTTGTCTCTACATTATACGTAATACCTAATTGATTTTCTCCTAATTCGCATTCTATTTCTCGTCGCATCGTCCTGTGTACTATTTTCGTTTATATTTTGAGTGGCCTGAGATACTAACCTAATAGACCTGTGCTGTTCGCATCTATCAGCTCCAGTCAACTTGGGTATAATTGTAATTGATTAATATGAAGCCCGTGAGCACATCAATTTATAATGTCGTAGATGGAAATAATTTCGTGCCGTATGGTATTAGGTGGTGAGGAAATAATGGAATATTGCGATGGACGTTCGAGCAAGTGGGGGTTGGTATTACCGGGCGTGAGCGTTCATGAACGACCTGGATTAGCACCACAAGTCACAACATGGCCATTATGCGTGGTGGTGATGCCGTCGCCTTCTCACCACACTCGCACACACAAAAAAGGGGATGAGGGGAACCCCCGGGAGCCTTTCCGGCTAACGGGATAAAGACGGCCGATGGGAAAATAAATAGCTTGTTGGAGTGGAAGCAGCACGTGCGAATTGCGGCTTTCAACCCGAGGAGAACCAAGGCAGGCAGGCACCAGACCGACTCGAGGGAAATCCCGAGGACAGTGACGGGCCGAGTTCAAACACTTGTGGTCAAGATCCCACCATCTGGAACGGGGTGGGGAAATACAAGCTAGCCTCCAATATATTTTAACGATGTCGTCATGAATAGCTGAAATAACACGTGACTAATACCGTTAAAACCCAAGAAAATCCATTCTCAGAGAAAAGGAATCATACTGTAAGGAGAAGAAATAAAAACCCTACGGTTTGCCGAAGATATTGTAGTATTAGGGGAGTCGAAAAGACTTGGAAACCACAATAAATGCCATGAACGTGGTCCTGGGAAAAGAGTTAATATGAGGATTAATAGAGGGAATGTAGTATGGAAAACAGTGAAAGAACAAGGGCGGTTAGATTGCGAAGGAATCTTTTGAAGGATATTAAGAAATTCAGCAACTTGTGCAGCATAATAAATACGGATGGTAGAATTATAGTAGACATTCAGAGTATGACAGCACAGGCAAGGAAGGTTTTCGCAAAAAAGAGGATATTACTTAGGCTAATATAAGTATGAATATTAGGAAATCTTTACTAAAAATGTTTGTATGGAGTGTGGACTTATAGAAGCTTTCGAAATATTTTGGTGCAGAAGAATGCTGGTGAATATATTACACATAAGAGTAGGAAGGTTTTCGCAAAAAAAGAGGAAATTACTTACGGGAAATATGAATATTAGAAAACCTTCACTAAGAATATTCGTATGTAGTGTGGTGTTATATGGGTGCGAAACGTAAGACGGTGGGGCTTGCAGAAAGGAAAAGTATAGAATATTTTGAAATGTGGTTCAATAGGAGAATAAAATGGGTGGATAGAATCAGTAACGAGGAACAGAATAAGAGAGAAACATATGAAGGACGTTGACCAAGAGAAGGAATAGATTAGTGGGACGTATTTTGTGACGTGAGGGTCTTGTAAAATTAGCGTTTGAGGGATAAGAACGCTAAGTAGATTGGAGAGGACGTGGTAGTCATTCTGTAATAAAAAGGCTTGCGCAAGGTACGTTAGCATGGATGGTTGCATCGGACCAGAGGATAGGGAGGCCAAATACGAACACATGAAAGTGTTATGACGATAAACAGCAATGATTTTCTTAAATCTTGAAATTTATCCAGGGTTTCAAGAAACCACGGCAGATTTTAAACTGTCTTTTGTCTAAGACCTTTTTTTCTCCATGACTCTACAGCTCATTGAGGGCCTGGGCCTCCCGAGTCGGTTGCGAACTGTCATCTTTGATGGCACATTCCGAATTTGGAGTGACACGTAGTCAGCGTATCGATCCTCCAACAGTTAAGACTTTTTAATCATTATAATTTAATGTAATTTTCTCATTGTCATTTTGTCAAGTGACAATTTCATTCTTTTGACAACACAATAAAATTGCAATGTTGTTTAAAACTCAATTTTAAGGTTAGACGTTATCTTTTTGTCGGAGTGCGCATCATGTAAACGACTGAGTGAGTGATGACGTCACAGTGATATATGTCCGTAACTAGGAGTAGGAATTGAAATAAGGAATTTACGGGTATTTTAATGCAAATGAGTATCTACAAATTGGAAAGGATATTTACGTCGTTCCACTGCATATATATCTCATTATGTTAATAAGATTTTACAACCAGGGGATATGGAGGCCTGACAACGTGTACTTTACCGTTAGTGTTGAATTAAATACTGTACCGGGGTAATACGAATATGTAGCCGGGCATGGCCGGACACCCAGATGGTATGAAAAAGAGATTGTTTTCGGATATAAGGATGTGGTGCTTGACACAATCGTTAAGAGTATTTAAAAAAATTAAGTTGATAGAAACCCTCAGTCGATCTGAGAAACCTTGTATTTGGATTTTTATTGGTGGATGTTGACTCCACCGCGTCCTTTGTCATGTTTATCTGGGAATTGTGCTTTTGACAATGCGGCCTGTATTTTTCAAAAGAGGAATGGCGTGTCGAGGGGGAGGATAAGACGACGCCTTTCAGAGTTGGGAACCTCAAGATAGAAGCAGCAGCAGCAGAGGCGGCGGTTTTGGTGGGACGACGGAAATGAGAAAGGCTTGTCCAGATAACGACTTGTGTCTTACAAGGCCGAGAACAAGAACAATTAGCAGGCTGCCTTAGGTCCGCTGGTGCATTTTCGCGTGGGGGATGGGGGTGGTTTAGTCGGCTCTGAAAGCTATCTGCCGCAGCCGTCACTCACAACCTCCTGGGACACAATAGCTGACTTTCCAAAAGTCCGGCCCAGGATTCCCAGTTTTATGACCAGCCGTCACTCAAAGACGACCACGGCTCAGGCGGTCAAGTCGTCTTTAATTAACTCCACTCGAGCAGCAGGTACCCAGATCCGACAATACGGTACTCTTTGTCACAACAAGGACAGACAGGGGAGGTCATGGAACTATCAGGACCACAAGTTATACCAATCGATAAGTCAGCATCATGAATTTCTTTTTTGAAAAAGAAATTATCCAATTACGGACCAGCCAAAATTTTTACTGTTATGAGTCAGTCTGCTGCAGGGGTGAAAGTATACAGCATGTCTTACCGGAACACATTTTGTTGAGTGCAAAGCAAAAAACAAGAGTCATAATCAAAATTTCCTTTTATAAATACTAATCACAAAATTGTAAATAATTACAAAAATATAAAAATTACAGTAAATCACATACTTAACCATACAAAATGATAGTACTACTAACTCCCGCCACTCACTATCCATTTTTGGACGGACGTATACAAAGATTTCACTGAGAAATCGTTATATATTTCGAAAAAAAAAGGTTATTTTTTAATTTTTCTGAGGATTTTAAACCAGAACAGAGTTCCGTTTCCAAATCTTTTATCGGAACGGTGTTCCGAAGAGTTCCGGCTTATTTTCACCTCTGGTCTGTTATATAAATAAAAATGGTGAAACTGTGGCCGAATGCACGTGGTGCAGTGACGAAAAATGGCGGACACGTTCCGGGGCCTTAACAACGCAGATCGCTGAAGTCGAAGTGTACGTACGACAGCATCGATTTGATACGCCAGAGATAATATTTTCCGCTAATAGTGCCTCTGCCTCCAATTTGTTTTATTGCATCGTTGCTATCTGCTACGTTAAAAATATCTAGCCGTGTACATCGCTAAGCATTATTACTCCATTGTGAAAATATATATATGTTGTTGTGGTTTTCAGCTCTTAGACTGGTTTGATGCAACCCTCTATGCTAACTTACCTTGCGCAAGCCTTTACCTTTCCTTATAACTAGCACAACCCACATCCTTCCCTCTAATGCTAATTTTACAAGACCCACATGTCTTCAAACGTGGCCTATTAATCTATCCCTTCCCTTAGTCAACGTCCTCCATATTGTTCGGTTTACCCCTATTTTGTTTAGAACTTCCTAGTTTGTGATTCTATCCACCCATCTGATTTTCAGCATTCGCCTATAGCACCACGTTTCAAAGGCTTCTATTCTTTTCCTTTCCCCCACTCGTATCGTCCACGTTTCACACCCATATAATGTCACGTCCATACTAACATTTTTAGCAACGATTTCCTAATATTCACACTTATATTACTCGTAGGTAAATTCCTGTTTTTCACGAAAGTCTTCCTAGCCTCTGATATCCTAATCTTTATGTCTACTATACGTCTACCATCCCTAGTTATTACTCTTCCCATGTAGCAGAATACCTCAACTTCTTTCAAAATATCCCTTCCCAATCAAACAGTCTTTGTTATTCCACCGTTTCCCATACTACACTCCATTGTCTTCGTTTTCCCTCTATTAATCCTCATATGGAACTCTTTCTCCAGGACTCTGTTCATGCCATTTAATATGGATTCTAAGTCTTCTTCTGACTCCCCTAATACTACATTATCGTCGGCAAAGCGTAAGGTTTTTATTTCTTGTCCTTGCAGTATGATTCATTTTCCATATTCCGTTTTAACTTTCTTCATCGCTTGTTCTATATATAACTTAAAAAGCATGGTTATGGGGTATATGTATATAATTGTTCATTGTTTTAAACATTACAAAATTTATTACACATTATATATTTATATAAAATAATCTTGCCAATAATCTAAAAGGCAGTAATTTGGTTTGCGTTTCAACATAGAATCGTTTTCAAAGCCGTCTTAACTAAGTATAATAAGTCTTCACGTTTCATTTGGAGTATTTCCGGGGCCATGGGACATCAATGTTTTTGTCCTCCAAAAATGGATTGCTACATTCACAGACCAAATCTTGACAACTTCCCCATTAGGCCTACTAGCTCCTTTCATTTTATCGTTCGACCGTTTATATATGATTTATTTAATTATTTAAATTACTTAAGTCGTAGAAATTGATATCATTTATAAATTAACCAAGTCCTTTTAAATAACATAATGCTTTTAATCACGGTTTAATATCTAAACGCGTGGAGCAATTTCGACCCAATTATGTGCAAGGGTTCTTCCCGCAACCGGAAATCAGCTCTGCGCGGTACAATTTTCTAGGTTTAAAATCGTGTTTCCACTGTACATTTCTTTTTAGTACCTGAAGAAGTCTCAAATGAGAGACGAAATTATCTAAGGTTTAATATTTAAATTTTTAAAAAACTGACGAAGAGGCTGATTTAAGTCAATTAATATATATTTAACTGTCAGATTAACTATTTAATTATATTGAAATTTTCTTAAAGTCTTGGCATCTTCCTTTTTTCTGGTAATAGCTTTAATTATATTTTTACTAGATTATCAGCTCGTAAATAAATTTATGACGGCGGTAAAACTTCCAATTTTTACTTTTCTTGGAAACATTTGACAGCTTCAGCGTCATTACCAATTTCCTCGAACGAAACGAGGTAATTCATAGGAAAAGAAAATTTATGAACCGTTAAAAGAAAATATCAAACAATGACAAAGTGAGCGATTGCCCCGTGAGTCGTTCGTTAGGGTAATTAGTGTGTGTTGTCTCGCTGTGGGGGCACGTAGATTAAAAAAAAAATTAGTGTGCTGAGGAAAGGAAACCTGACGGAAAGTAGGACACGAGCTGTTAATTTTTAAATATTGGAACGATGTGATCTACAGTATTACGAATAACGTACATATTAAAGTCCGGAAATTAACCTAGATTATTTAAGGTACGTACAGCGGCTAGGTAATTCTTTGGCATAAGAAATAACTATTTAATTCCGTTAATAGCGACTTAAGTCGTGAACGTTTTCTCATGTGTCTTCTGAAGAATTATCACGACAACATTGCGCAACGTGTAATGGTGGAAAGGCCACTTATGAAGCAATTAATTATTAAGAAATAATTACTGACTACTTTTCTTCTACAATGTTTTGATCTACTAATAAATTGAAGAATTTTGAGATTGCCATCATAAATGTCGCCGATTTTGGAATAAATCAATGTTCTGGCAATGAAGTATAAATAAACGAAAAGAATACAGCCGATTTGTTAGCAAACAATTTCATTTAATACTTATTTACAACGTTTCGTCAGTAATTGTGGACTTCATCAGGTAAATTTTAAATAGATAACATTTATGTAAAAGCTGATAGTTTCGGGTCGTGGAGGTGAGTTTCAGCATAACATATTGACAATTTTGATTTAATTTGTAAGGTTTCAGACATCAATTTTACTGGTTAAATAAAATTTTATGATCTATTTCAGTATTTATTTTTAATACAAATTTAAAAGACGAACGTTTCTGTACGTATTTATACTGACTTCTAGTTTTTGTCTTAATTATCACTATAAGTTTTCATTATAAGATACCATATATTTAAAAAACATGACGCAAAGTTTTCAATTTGTTAAAAAATATCCCCGACAAACGGAAGACAAGAAAAAAATTAAAACAAAAAGGTGGGAATTAGAAAAACTGAAACAACTGTCCCTTCTACCCTAACTTGCGCAAGCCTTCTCATTCCCGTAGTACTACCACATCCTACTTATTCTTCTTGGCGTATTTCGTCCTTGGCCTCCCTCTTCTGTTCTTAGTCCACACACTTCCCTCTAATGCTAGATTTTTACAAGACCCTCATGTCTCAAACCGTGGCCTATTAATCCACCCCTTCTCTTGATCAAATCCCTCCAAATTGTTCTCTCTACTTTCGTTTGAAACTGTGAATCACGGGAACTTGCAAAAAATCTCTCGTGCGTCCAATACTAGAATACGGCTGTATTTGTTGGGATCCGTTCCGAAAATATCAGTTCGAGGCACTGGAAAGGGTACAGAGGTGTTGTCCTGGTCACGGAAACGAGAAGGTTCGTCAATTAGGGTAGGATATGTTAGAAAAACGACGTCAAAATTTATGTCTCGGGGCTCTTTTTAAAGCGTACGCAGGCAGGCCAACAATCCTGGGAAGATATTGCATCAAAGATTTTAGAATTAAATTATTTCAGTAGATGGGATCATCATTGTAAAATTGGGCACTGTAGCTTTAAAACTGACGTTGGGAAATTTTCATTTTTAAATCGGACTGTAAGGGATTGGAACAATTTACCTGCAGAAGTTTTCGAAACATTCCCAGCCAATAGCAACGTGTTTCAGGGAAGAATTAGGAAGTGTAGTGAAGTGCTAGTGTAGTGTAGTGCAGTGCGACGAAACAATATATGAATAATGGGTACTTTTTATCTTTTTTGTTAGGATTTAATTTAATTTATATTATATTAGTGTAACATATTTTATTTTGAAGTTTATTTTTTGTAACTGCCACCGAGTGCTACTCAATTGCAGTATTAATAAATTCATTCATTCATTCAGTTTGCTAGAACTTTCTAGTTAGTTACTCTATCCGCATATCTCTTTCTTCTATAGCACCACATTTCAAAAGCTTCCACTATTCACCTTACAATCTCGTGGTTAGCTACCTTCTCCATCTATCTGATTTTCAGTATTCTCCAATAGCACCACATTACGAAAGATTCTATTCTTTTCCTATCTGCAACTCCAACCTTCCACTTTTCACTCCCATTAAACGTCACACTCCATTATTCACACTTATATTACCCGTAAGTAAATTCCTCTTTTTCGCGAAAGCCTTCCTTGCCTGTGCTATCCTACTCTTTATGCCTACTATACTTCTACCATCCCTAGTTATTATGCTTCCAAAGTAGCAGAATTCCTTAACTTCCGTCAAAATATCCCTTCTCAATCTAACACTCTTTGTTATTCAACTGTTTCCCATACTACGCTCCATTACTTTGGTTTTCCCTCTATTAATCCTCATGATGTACTCTTCCTCCAGGACCACGTTCATGCCATTTATTATGTTTTCCAAGTCTTCGTATGCGTCCCCTAAACCGCCAATAGAATCAGCCAACCTTAGGGTTTTTATTTCTTCTCATTGCACCTACTCATAGTTGAATATATAACGAATTAATCTATCAGACGGCAAAACGACCATTACAAAATTAGTCAGGACTTAGTGTTTACTGTACTTTTATTACAGAAACTATAATTTATTTTTTCTAGTACGAAACAAAAATGATCTTGATTACCATTATTTAACTTGTTTTGAGCTTAATGGGAATTGAATAGTTGGAGTGATTATTAATTTCAGTTGAATGATTTTGAAATCAGGGAATGCAGAAAGCCTCGCGTCTCAGAGGTCCCGGGTTCCCTTCCTGGCAAATGCTATTAAATGTTGTATGTGTGTGTTGAGTTCCTATACCGTGAAACCCGACAAGAGTATTATTTAACGCGTCACTTAATGATCTAAACTGAATGGGCGAGAAATCAAAAGAAGTGAATGTGAATTAATCCCGACCGTAACATAATCGTCAGATCAAGAGAAAACAAATCGTCGACGTTTGGTTTAAACTCGCCTTTACTATACTTTAATTTCTCTGCGCCAACCAGAGATTCATATAGAGAGGGTGAAGTTCTTTGGAGTGTGTATATACTTTGGGAAATGAGTGTGTGATCGCTGGCCGCAGCTAGGCAAACGGCATATTTTATTGAGTGTAACAGTTATATTTTAAAAAGGTCTTTTACCACTCGACGACAATTTATTTCGTAATAAAACCTCTTCGTTAAACATTGCTTCAGAGAAAATATTTGCTAAATGTGGGACGTGTGGAAGTCCGGGGAATGTAAGAGTACAAGATTTAAAAATATTTGGACGAAGGACCGTGGAATCTGGAAGCAGGACAGTAAACCTTTATATTTTCTATTGATATTCCGACACGCGAGAAATTTGACGGGGATATTTGTACATATATCAATTTCGGCTTAGATTACATAAGTCCGGGTGACGTCATCATACGTCATAATGCGATCGTGGTCCGTCGCCAAATAATTGTGGCAAAAATCTAGCCTATGACGTGGAAGTTTTCTCGAGAAATTTGAAAATGTAAAGCTCAGTTTATGAATTTAACAAGAAATTGTTCATGTTGCTTTTAAAGTAAGTACACTTCTTGTGGCAGATTCTGTGGCTGTCGTTCTCTTCAAACTCAATTATTTTCCAACGGATCGTACATTTAATTGGCATTATTATCCCTTTCGGTTTACCCAAATTCCATTATTCGTCCTCAGTCCGTATTATCAAATAAATTAGTTGCATTCTTTTAATGCTGAGAATGTTCCCATTCAAGTTTTCTTCGGTATGGAGAGTAAGGGCTTGGAATAAAGTAGTTTACGTTGTTGCGGGGAAGGAATTTTCCTGAGTATTTTAATTTATGTTAGAGAAGTCCTCTCTGATTGGCGAATGCAGTTTGAATTTTTTCGGTTGAGGATTCCGTTAAGGGTCGTGGGTGTCCGGCGTCTCCTCCGGAGCGCAGGTTCCTGGAAACGGAACCTTGGAATGCAACCACACCCCCTCCTCCCTCTCCATCAGCTACCCTTAGGGCCGACAAACAAACACAAATCTCAAACACAAGACGGTTTTCGCTCGCCTCGACTCATTACGCGCGCTTCCAAGCGAAACACTGGCTGGCCTGCGCCATCTTTACGATTATAGCGTCTGTCTGCGTCGGTCGTCTTCATTTTATCAACTGCAATTACCTCAACAATTCTTTTCCTTTAAAACATCTCCCCCCACCCTTCACCCATAAATTCCCCTCTTAATTTCCACCACTTTCCTGCAGAGATCAGAGCAGATGCCAAGGCTTTGGAATTTAATAACTCATGGCGCAAGGAGGATTCGCTTACTAATTACAGACTACGAAATTAGTATTTTTTTTATAGATTTCTTTTCGCGCTGACCTCGGGTCCACATTGAGCTATTATTTGTCCCCCTTTTTTTCATTTCTAAAGCATGCGTTCCCGTTAATTGGTTAATCCCACCTTTATTAAAATTCGCTCTTCGGTTCGATTAAAAAACGGTTGTCATGATTTAAATATTCACGTGTCACATTTCATTGTTCTCTGATGTAAATTGAAATGTTTATCTGACTCTTGGACCTATGTAACATACATGACCCGTTTCAATAAAAACATAAGTTTCGTATCGGTCTTTACGAAAACTCCAAATTTTGTTCCCTTTATAGAGTAGATTAAAAACCGAGTCAAATAAAGGCAATTAATTCACTTGTTACAAACGAATTTCAAACTACTTCTTTTTATTACAAATGGTATAGTATGTATAAGCCAAATAAATAATACTAGTGAAAAATATAGTCATTTAAATGTTGGTGAACTTAAGTGCATTGTACGTAGCAAACATTTATTTTTCCTACAGCGAAAATTCCAACTTGAATTATAATTTTGTGAAACGGAGAGGAGGAGGAAACGAAAGAGAGGGTGGGGAAGGATGGAAGGAGGAATAGTAGAAAATATTTGACGAGTAGATGAAGTGATTGTTTTCTTCCTTTTTCTTCTCGTCTCTCTCTCTCTCTGTATCTTTTTAGGAAAGAGATCACAGAATTTGATCCCATTTAGGGTATATAGAGTTTGAAAGAATTCTTTTTCATAGAGTCACAGAATTTAGATCCATTTGAGGGGTATATAGAAGTTTCTGAAATAGAATCATTTGTCATTTCACTAACTCGCTAACATCCTCCTTACCTCTTCTACCTTTCCTTTATACTAGATATTGTCTGTAATACTAAACAGCAACACTCATCCGCTTATTGGTCAATAACTAAACGTACAGTACAGTACTTTATTTTCAAAATAAAAGAGAATAACGACAGTTTGTAATTTTTAAATAATTTATTGGTTCTCTTCAACTTCAATAGGAAGAATATTTTGGGATGAAGGGCTTATTTTCACTGGTCAAAATAATTCTAATTTTTTTACAGACAAATTTACTGATCCAGTTTAAAGATAAACGGCGTTTCGGTGTATATTCACACCTTCTTCAGGTTTTTCTTTCAAATTACTTATAATTTCCAGACATCAATAACACTTAACTTATTGAATTAAAAGCACAATACTTTAAAAAGGGTACCGAGGATACACATTACACTTCAATTCAAACCGTGTTCGAAAGCACGATTGTATTTTAAAAATAGTAAAAACCTATAGATTATTTATTTCGGTATCTACGATCGTGCTACATGCACGTCAAAATTTCTACTGTCCAATTTTTTTGTTTGTTTGAAACACCATATGAGGTCACAGACTGAGAGACGAAACGTCGTGTAATGTTGTCAATAAATGTATTAATTCTTCTGACTTTTCGACATATTTTTTTACCATTTATTAACTTTTTTATTGATAATAATTTACTTGACCTGTTTTCTAGATTCAATAACAGGTCTTTTTAACAATATTTTTCTTTTGTTGGTACATTTTTTTACATAGATATAAATATGTATGAATACAATAATAAAGTATATGCGTATATTTAAATTTGTTTTAGCATGTAAGATCATCTGTTACAATTATTTTTATTATTATATTATTTTCGTGGAGAGACTGAAGGAGAGAATTCTTAATTTCTTTGTCTCCTCATCCTTTCCACCTTTATACATTTTGTTTGTGGAACAACTCCGGTTTTCCGGTTACGACCCACGTTTCCGGATCTCCATGACGCGTTGGTCGAGTAGTTGTAGGTTCAAACTTTTTTACTAATTTTATACTCTAATTATTTATGACTGTATTTGTATTAGCAGAGTTATGTAATTTGTTTAAGATAATTACTTGATTAATCTTACTGTTACTATAATTTATATTCTATTTTATGTTATGATGTCCATATTTTGGTCTTTATACTCATCCGGTTCCTGGATTTGAGAGTCCGGTCCGATGATGAGTATATTAAGTCTTATGATGTAATATTTAAGAGTCTATATTTTTAGTCCTGTATTTTGTCAGTTCTAAAGCGGATATCAGGGTTGTCAAATTTTCTAGAGCCGCGGTGAGTGGTGGGTTTCTTATTATTTCCCATAGTCTTTCTTTTCTTAAGGTTTCTCTTATTGTCTTGTCTACCTCAACCATTTATTAACTATTTACGTGTTTTTTTTTTCGTTTGTCATACTAACTGAAAATTGTAGATTATAAATATTTTTGTGAGCCGACCTCCTGTGGCTTAGTGGCCAGCGTCGTTGCCTCCCAACCCAGAGGTCCTAGGTTCGAATCCTGGCACGGGCTTGGCGGATGTTTGTGGTCCCGGAGACTGAGGTTTAAGACTGCTGGAGAATCGTTACGTTGACCATAAATTCAGAATGTTTCCTGTCAGATGACAGACCCGGTAGGCCGAGGCCCTGAACGGGCTGCAGAGCCAGATGAGAAGAGTAAATATTATAAACGATGAAAGAGCAGCTTCTCGGGCATTGTTTCCCTCTCTGCTATTTGTAGAAATCGTGGTTTCGTCGTGAGGATGTGTACTTTCACTTTGGGGCGAGGGAGTGTCTCTCCTCGGAGCAGGAGTATGAAGTCCCGATTCGTCAGACTGTCTCTCTTGATAATTGTGTCTATTGAAAAGTGGGACGTTTTAATGTGTTTGACAGAGCGCGTCTCCTCCAAGTGCACACTTCCCTGAAGACCGTGCATTATTCCATGGTCTGAATGAAGAAACCCCCCCTCCCCCCTTCTTATTTAGGGATTCAGTCAGGTGGAATGGTCCGTCGTTCCCTTTTAAGCTACAATGGAGATATATATTACGCGGATATACGAGAACGACAGGGAGGAAGAATGGATTTAGAAGTGAAGAATTCCGCTTCGAATTATTCACAAACAAAAAAAAAGACAGGTAAGGAAAATAAATAGGAAGTAATTAGGAGAGGAAGGTTTCCACACAGCTCGGGAGGAATGAGACCGGGGCTCGTAACACTTTATAGAGTAAAGAAGGGGAAGAGAAGGGACCCGGGCAGAACAAAGGGAGGTGGGAATTCCGTGATGTCTCCGGTCAAGTGGACTGTCCATTGTTGAAGTGGAGGACTAGGAAAGTCCTGAAAGCCGACTTCCAGCGAAGTCATTGAGGACGGGCGGCGGAGTCAGAAGGCACACACACACAGCGTCTCTTCACTTGGCCTTTTGGTTGGCTTCACGTGTCCCACTTTTGGCTTTTTCTTTAATTCACTCCAAATTTGTGTACAATCTGTCTATTATAACAGACAATAAATACATGTTTTGCATTACTCAACTTAATGCTTACGTAAAACAAGACTTGTAGAGCAATGCTCCAGCGAACATTCTCCAAAATAAATTATGATATATCATTCTTTAGCTCATAAATTATGAGAAATATGTATTTTTAATTAAATCTGTTTGGATGGTCTGGTGACTTGAATCTTGTTAATCTTTTTAGGTCTTCCTCGTCCTTTAACAGTGTTCTAGCCAGTTGATTTTGATGCATTGTAACCTTGTCTTTGGACCTGTTGCTGAGATTAGTTATTTCTTGCCGGACTGAGGGTATGTTTAGGACTAGAATGTACGAGTGTGTTGCGTTTACTATTGCCCTGAGTACATTGATTTGGAACATCTGTATTATACTCAAGTTAGATGAGCTTGCGGTTCCCCAAAGTGGCAATCCGTTGGTCCAGATAGGTTTACGATACTTTTATGTAACAGGAGCTTATTTTCGACGGATAAAGGAGATTGTCTGCCCAGCAGCCATTACATTTGGGCAACTTTTCGGCCAAGTTGTTTCCTTAGATGTTTAACTGTTACTTTAGATGGTATGGGGATTTTCGTTTAAAGTTATTCGTGGACAGTTTCCACGTTTCAGTGCAAACGTGGCTAGAGCAGATTTTTGCCTCACTTTTCGTTAATTCTCCAACGTAGTAGCCATTATTCTAGCTGGTTTAGATGTTTTTGATGATTTATGGAACCTACGAGGGGATCTTCGTTGCATAATAATATTGTTGTATCGTCATCATAGGTAGCATCAACTGTTTGATCAGTCTCTAGTAAATCTGCAGTATAAATTGAGTATAAATGTGGGCCGAGGATGCTTCCCTGTGGAACGCCTGATAAAATTGGTTCTTTATATTTAGCTGTAAAGTTAGGTATGATTTTGGAAGGGAGAATATCGAATGCGGGAAAGGTTTGTTTCACTTTGTAAAATAGGCCAGGTACTTTGAAATTGCTTCTTGATATTTAACTCTAAAGGTTCTATTCGTTAGATATGATTTTAGAAGGGAGAATATTGAATACGGGAAGGTTTATTTCACTTTGTATAATTGGCCTTTACACCAAACTTTCGCAAACGCTTGGCTTATGTCTAGAAAGATAACTGAGCAGTACTTTTTCTTCTCGAGATCGTGATGGACATGGTTTACTATTCGGTGAATTTCTTCAGTGGTTCCCAGATTTTTTCCGAAATTCAAATTGATGATTTTATAAAAGCTGTTTCTGATCAATGATTGGAGTTATTCTTTTAAAGATTAGTTTTTCTAGTGCCTTAGATGGAGTTGGTAATAGTTCGTTTGGGTTTTCCTGGTTTTAAGGTCATAATGTTTTTGCAAATTTCCAATGGCAAGGGAAGTATTCAAGTCTTAACAGTGAATTGAAGATATAAGTCAATAATTTGTAGCGATTTTCTGTTAATTCCTGTAATACTCTTCCTGTAAAAAGATAAAATCCCGGACCCTTTTTCTTTGTGATGTTATGATATATTATTGATTTGACATCAAAAATGTTAGTTTTTTTAAGTGGAATGTTCATCTGATTGGGAATATCTAGTATTTTGTTTATTTCCTTTTCTAAATCTGAAATTTGAGTCGGATTTTTGTCCAGACGTCACATTTTCACTTCTACAAAATTCGCGAAGCAGACTACATTTCACGTAATCTTCGATGTTTGTGAAGTCGTTGATTTTAATTTTTGGTATATTTAGATATGATATATGTAGGGTTTCTTTTAGTTGATGTCGAAAACCACGAAAGGTCTTGAAATTGTGGGTTAATTCAATCAAAAAACCTCGTAACGTGAAATGCATAGTGGCTACAGTCGCGGTCACGGCTAGTTGGATGATACGCTAAATCATGGCTGATTTCAACGTAGTCTGTTAAACGTTGAGACGTTCCACAATTTTGTCCTACTATTTGCTAATTTCCGTCAGTGAACTTATGTTAATTATTCTATAAATAAATCAAACAGCAAGGGAGTGCGTTCTGTTAGGTGGTTTAAATAGGAATAAAAACGACTTAGGCCTATAAGATATGACGTATAAATTGACTGAAATGTCCCCGTATGTTCAAACAAAACGTTTTATTGTGAGAACCAACACTTTCACATAAAACTGAAGAACGTCGTCTCCTTTTTTCTTCCCCCGACTCACTTGTTTACCTCTCAACAAGTCGCTACACTAAACCCAGTTTCTTCTATTATGAGCACAACAAAGTGCAAACACTCTGGATGTTCTTTACACAAACGGAATTGTTATAAGACGTGATGTTTGTGAGAACGGTGGATCGAGACACAAGCACAAAAGACGGTTTATGTGTTTCAGTTGAAAGCAATAAGTCATAAAGCTGCTCTACCTAGAAAATAATACACGGAAATAAAATCCTTGAGAGTCGCTTAAAAGGAGTAGTAACAACTACAGTTCTCCGGCTCTCTTAGACCAAGAAGAAAAGTACCACTCAAACAGATTCTTTTTGTGCGGAAATATAAATGGTAAATTTTAAACTCGACGAAAAAACGTGAAACTAGAAACCCAAATTCCCCTCATCTCAGTCATTTCATTGACTGTATATTTAGAAGAAAACTAAAAATAAAATAATTTGTTTTATGTAAAAAAATTTCTGAGACGTGGCTGAAAAAAAAAGAAAAAAAATCCTAATTCACGAAATTTCTCGCGGCTACAGTCGCGGCCACGGCTAGTTGGATGTAACGAAAATCGGTGTGATTTATTTATTTGAAGGTACTACTGAGACATTGGTCCAATTACGTAGATACCATGCATGTGTTACAATAGAAGAATTTAGAAGTATGAACATTCGTATACAATAACTTCAGTGAACATTGTATTACATTACTGCTATGCGCTCACCATCCTCCTTTCTCAGTTCCTACTTTACATACATAAATATATATTTTTTCTTTAATCATGTCTCTACGAAAAATTTATTTGAAGTTTTGTAAGGAAAAGACACGTTTTCCTTACATGAAAACCTTATGATATTTCTAGATTTTCTGAACCCGCTACAAAAGAACTGAAGATCCGTATCCATTCCTACTTTTTTATCTTTTATTTTGGCTCTTAGAATTCCTCTGTCACTCATGACCCAGTGTTAATAAATTTAAAAAAATAAGTAACGCAGAATTCCTGTATTACATAAATTTAATCAATCCTCCAACAGAAAGCGCTCGAATAATCCCCACTAGAATGACTCATATTACTACAATTATTTTTCGCGACAGGTTTGGTAAAATTCAGAATCACGTAAATTTGAAGATGAATATAATTACTCTTATAATGGAGATAGAAGGTCCAATTCTAGATATAATATTTCACTGATGTGTAACAATCTGGATAATCTGAATAACGATTTGGGATTCCTGCGAGTCCTGAGAAGTGCTGACCCCTAGAAATATAGAGAAATATTGCATAATTGAAGTTAATCTTAGTAGCCAATATTCTGAATAGATTAAATTTTATATTTTCGACGAAACACATCCTCCCTATGCCCAGGTGTCTCTTCAGTTGTATGTAAAAATTATAAAATACATATAATGGAAACGACAATAGTTGAATTTCACTCAAAACAATTATTATACAATTTATCTGAAGACATTGAATTATCTCGAGAACAGAATATAATTGTTCGACTCAAAGGGGGAACATCTGATGATACGAAACTCGACCCCTCCCCCACCTCCACCCCCTGGGGTATGGGAGGGAAGACTTAAAAAACTTAAATGGGAACCTGAAATTTTTATTGCAAATTCGCATTCTTCAGAAAAACAATTACTCCAATTTGACCTACGATTCGAGTAATTTCGGTCACAGATTGTGTTGTAATCGAAAAAATCAAAATGGGTAAAAAAATTGTTGAAAAATGGGGATATCTCAAGAAATAGACACCAGTTCTGCAAAATTAAATTAAATGTGTTCGATATTCTTACAAATGCTACTTAATGACACCATCGACTTTGCAATGTTATGTAATGACGTATCCTTATTTCCTTACTCAAACACTTATTGAAATTATTAAAAATGTAACGTCGTGGTATTCGTATAACCGGATCCAAAGTATATATATGTATTTATTTAATCTACAAATGGGCAGATACATAGGACTTAAACAATAGTTAATTATCTGGTCGTTAGGAGCATATTTAACCTATAATTAACAATATAATTACTTCAATATAAAACATATATACACCTAACAATGGAATGATATTATTAGTACATAAATTTTGAAACAGGAATACTATTGTTTCTTTCTAAAAAAAAGAAAAATAAAACACTGGAAATATATTTTAATTCAGTATATTGTTAGAGAATTCGGAGTACTGATCACTTCACTGTATTACGCTACACTAAACTATATTCACAATAGAAAGTTTAGATTAAATCTAAATTTTCTTCGTTCTCCAAACACTCCTGCAGACAAATTGTTCCAGTCATTATTTGTCCCTATTTAGGAATGAGTATTTTCCAAAATTTGTTTTTTTGCTGCCACGCATTTAATGTAAACAAGTGATCTTTCCGCCTGTACTTAGTCGATTCTTTCATTCTATCTACCTATTGTCAAGGTTTCTGACCTGCAAAGGCTCAGTAAAAATGTATAGCCTTGCCCTTTTTCTTCCTGTCTTTAGCGTATCCCACCCTAGTCGCTTTACCTTTTCGTTCCCAATAGGTCCTATTTGTACGAATTTTGCGGCCCTTCTTTGCACCCTTTCTAAGGATTCTGTTTGACTTATCCTGCACGGATCCCAGCATGCTGCACCATTTTTCCTAAGTAGGCGCGCTAATGGCAAATATGCCATTTTCTTTAGATTTCGCATTCCCCTTTCTTGGGTGTTCTTATAACAAATTGTTCCACGCTTTCCTTGAAGCACAGTTTACCTGCTCCGCCCGCCCCGGCTTACTGTTGAAATAAATTCCTAGGTATTTACAGTCGCCACATCTATTTTATATTCCAAGGCATATTGAACGCGCATTTTAGAAAGAACTGATCGTTTTACTATTGTTGATTTTGAGTTAATTTCGCTTAGCCCATTTACTTAGAATATTTTAAGTGTCAAAAAGGTTTAAGTTGGTAGACAAGAAATTAATCTTGTCAGCAGTATAAGTTGTGTAGAGGGGCACGAAAATAAAAAGAATGGTCGTGGTGATGTTAAGTCAGTTTCCCTTCCTAGTTTGGGAACATTTAATATGGTAAGTCCGTCGATAATGGGAGGGATTAGGCTGTCTGTATCAGGTCACGGGACAAAAGACCAGTCCGGAGAAATTTTCGTAGCGACAATGGAAGGCAAGCATGAGCTCGGACTGACGCCTGTCAACGAAGCTTTTAGAGGGGTGGTGGTGGGAGGGGGTGGATGTACAAAGCAGGAAGGGGGATGGATGCTGCTCCTGCCCCGAACAATGCGCTAGATCCTATTTCCGTGTCCTGGAGAGCTGGGAATGTTCCCCGGAGGAAGGCGGGTGGTTCCTTTGGAAGACGATCGTCTCGCTGATAGGTCATAAGAGAAGAGGAAAGCCGGCGAATATCTTTGTTAGGGGCACCTACCTGGACCGTCTCTCTCTTCCGCGTGAATGCCTTTCCTACAGGAATCGCCACCAGAACAAAGTATTCTATTTCAGGACGACCTTGCTCCCGGTCTTGAGCTCAACTCCAAATACCAACGCAGGTGCAATTGGCGCCCGCTCCACAAACTCACTAGTAATTATTATTATTAATAAAAATAATTATTGACCTTTCCACACATAAACTCATTCTTCCAATTTAAAGAGAAACATCAAGAGGGTGTGACTATGGAACCCACCACGCTAACCTATCTTGCGCAAACCTTTGCATTTCCGTAAAACTACCTTCATTTTCCCGAATCAACTTAGCGTATTCCTTTTTTGGTCTCCTTCTCCTGTTCTTGTCCAACACATTTCCGTCTAATGCTCATTTTACAAGACCTTCATGTCTTTAAAAACTTAGCCAATTGATGACCAACGTCCCCCATAATGCCTCTCTCTCTCCACCCTCAAAATGGTTTACTTCGCGTATTTTCATCCAATTATGAGCTATGGCATCTCTACTTGGGGAAACTGCTCCAGGAGTAATGAAATATTTAAGTTGCAAAAGCGTGCAATTAGGATACTTTCTAGCACGAATTCTAGATCGAGTTGCAAACCTTTCTTCATAAGTTTGCAAATACTTACTTTACCAAGCGTATATATTTAGGAAATATTAATAGTTTGTAAAGAGGAACACTAATTTGTTTCAAACAAATGGCGAGTTTCATGAATACGCGACTAGAAATCGTTCAGCTCTAAGGTCGGACAAGCATCGCCTTGCTCTACACCAGAAAAGTATTCACAATACCGGGATAATTTTATACAACAGCCTTCCGCTAGAGGTTAAAAATAGTACCCACAAAAGCTTCGTGAAGCAGAGTAAAACTATTCTTTTAAATGGCGCGTTTTACACAGTACAGGATTTTCTAATTATCCTTCTAGTATTTAAAATCAAGGTTCCTGCAAAAAGTGTTGAATGAGCTGCCTTATAAAATAGCACATCACATTTCTTTAAAATTTCTATTCCATTTTTTCTTCTATTTTGTTTGTTTGTTTCGTCTATTTCGTGGAGCTACGACAGAGGGAAGGACAGTTTCCTGGTCGCAGAGCTCCGAGTAGTTAAAACTCCATTGCGTGTTTCTCAGTGTGTGCTTGTTTGTGTTTCCCAGTGTATGTCCGTGTTGTGTTTATATTGACTTTTGTCTATATACATTTTCTTTTAATAATTTATTTTAAGATTATTTGTCTTTAATTATGTACATGTACCTTATTTTGTTCATTTTTAATGTATGACGTATCCCATTTCTTCAATCGAGGACTAATGGAAACAACAATAAATCTAAATCCCCCCTCTCTTTCTTTTATTCTGCTTAGAACATCCTTCTTACTTACTCTATCCACCCATCTCTTTCTTCTACAGCACATTTCAAAAGCTTCCACCATTCTTTTCCCTTCCGCAACATTTACCGTCCACATTTTGCAACCATATAACGCCACACTCCAAACGAACATTTATAATATTCACATTTACATTACCCGTAAGTAAATTCTTCTTTTTTTTGCGAAAGTCTTCCGTCCCTTAGCTATCCTACTCTTTATGTGTACTAATATCCACCAGCATTCTCCTGCACAACATATTTCGAAAGCTTCTATTCTTTTCCTTTCTGCAAACCCTATAACTCCACGCTGCATACGAACATTTTTAGTAAATATTTCCTAATATTCATACTTCTATTGCCCTAAGTAAATTCCTCTTTTTTACGAAAGCCTTCATTGCATGTGCTATCAAATTCAGTATGTCTACTATACTTCTACCATCCCTAGTTATTACGCTGCCCAAGTAGCAGAATTCCTTAACTTCCTTCAAAATATCCCAATCTAACCCCCTTTGTTCCACTCTTACCTATACTACACGCCATTACCTCGGTTTTTCCTCTATTTATCCTAAAATTCGGCTCTTTCTCTAGGACAATGCTTATGTCATCTAAAATTGTTTCCAAGTCTTCTTCTGACTCCCCTAATACAACATCATCAGCAAAAACGTAGGGATTTATTTCTGCTGCTTGCAGTATGATTCCTTTTCCATATTCCGTTTTCAACTATCTAACTCATACCTTATGTTCCAACAAATTTAAAATTAAAATAAATTAAAAAGACGGCCAATAAGTCAGCATATAAATTTATCACTATTTATTCAAAAGCGACGTTTCGACTCCTCTTTGACACTTCCTCAGACGTACTACAAACAATATTACAATAAATTAACTATGGGTTCAATAATACAATATTTTAATTTTTAATGAAAAACCTTCGGGTCAAAATTTTCAAATTTTGCAATTCATCGAATTTCCTCAATAATCTTTTCGACTGAGGGAGTAAAGGAGTAAATATGATGAAGTTTTGAACCGAGTATTTCATTTATAAATTAAAAATTTGTAACATAGAACACATATCTAATTTCTCGGAATGTTATGTTCGTAGTACGTCTGACGAAGTCTCAAAATAGAGACAAAAGGTCGCTTTTGAATAAATAGTGATAAATGTATATGCTGACGTATTGGTTGTCTTTTTATTTATTGTAAATGTTTAAGTCAGAAAACTATGTTGTAATTAATGAACGTAGACTTTCCCGGTGAATAATTCGGATGAAATCCAACCGGGTCAGGCTTTTAAAAAAACACAACGTTCCTGCGGCCATTTTCTGCCGCAGTCTTCAGGTTATATATTGCCTGGCCCGGTTGGTTAACCGTGAAGATTTCATCCGAACAATGTTGTAATTTAAAATTAAAAAATTTGAAAATCATATTTATAAAGCCCACAAAATTCAAAAATATCCTCTTATCTTTTGACCACTCCTCATATTACAATCTAATTAAAAATAAGTAACAATATTATTTATACTCCTTGATGAATGATTATTTTCAGCAAAGGGCGCTGAAAAGATATATCCCGTGATTCTTTGGAAATATTGTATGACGCAGGAATTAATGTATTTTTATATTAATTAATTATTTTGCGGGTGGAAGGCATAAGACCATTGTTACTATTTCTTAGCTGGAGGCTCACGTGAGAAATCTGCATGAAGCTCCGCCGCCGCCATCAATGGCAATGGCATCACCATTAGTTAGGGGAATTAATTTGAGTGTGTGTAGGTTTGGATATCCTTGTGGCCCAGTAAATTGAACCGTTGGCGCTAGCGGAGGAAGCGGCCTTTCTTCAAAGGGCACATTTATTTCCTGCGCCATTATGAGCAAAGTCACACGCAAAGGAAGAAGAAGAAGAAGAGGAGATGGCGGAGGAGGAGGAGGCGAGGAGGAGCGGTAATGATTCTGACTGGACCAGAAGCAGACCTTGCGGCTTGCTTGTGGGATCTTATTGGACAGTAAATAATTCCGTAACTGTTACCAAATTGGCGATAAAATACTGGGCAGAAAATTGTAAATCTGATCTAAAACATGGGGCCTATTTATAAAGAGTTTCTAATTCGATCCGTATAACCTTTATAATCTGTATGCATTACGTAAGACCTTAATTTTTTCTATAAGGATTATTTTTTTCACTACTACATTACAGATAGACTTCGAATTCCTGTGGATTCCAACCTTATGATTAACGCGAAAAAGAAAAAGATATATATTGGTCGAATGTTATATAACTTAAATTCTTTTCAAAGTTAAAATCAAAAATTTGTCAGTAATAGACGTAAATTAAGAAATTAATAATGAAGTGGTCTATAATCAAAGTTAATCGATATGGAGCAAGAGTTCAACATGAGGATTAATAGAGGGAAAAGCAAGGTAATGGAGTGTAGTGTAGGAAATAGTTGAATAACCTGCCTTAAGAAAGCCTTTTATTTTTACACATAACTACTACATTCCACATCCTCGATAATCTGCTTAGTGCATTCCATCCTTGCCTCTCTCTTCTGTTCATACCCCCACAAACTTCCCTCTTCTGATAATATTAAAAGACCCTCAAGTCTCAAAACGTGGGCGTTTGATCTATCCCTTCTCTTGGTCCTCCATATAGTTCTCTTTTCTCTTATTGTTCTTAGATCTTCCTGGTTTCTTACACTACCCACCCATCTCATTCTTCTATAGCAACCACATTTCAAAGGCTTCTCCTCTTTCCCTTTCTGCAATTCCTACCGTCCACGTCTGCTATTAAAGGGTTGTTGCCTGTTTCGGGATCACCCTCACGTAGGCTGTTAACCAAAAAAAAATATTTAATTAATAACCACGTTTCAGTGTATTTTAATGCCTTCTTAAGTTTTCATTTCTATAGAGGAAATATTTCTTAATGTTGGCTGAAGAGTCCCGATTTGTTTTTGAACTAGACACATTTTACGGTCCTGTATCCGTATTTATACTTGGAAGACTGGAGAAGGTATGATAATATGGTGAAATTTTTTATTATTTAAATTAAAATAATAAAGTCTGTGGAAGAATTTAAATTGGTTCATTAAAAATTGAAGTTTTTGCGCTCTTGGATGTAAACGCATCCTTCATAAGGTTTAAATCAAGATACTTTACGGATACAAATATTCACCTTGGAAAGGAGAAACAGTTTATTATCTATAAATACACCCTGAAAACACTATCCTTTTACCATAAATGGAAGCCAGACTCCCCATCACTTGTAATAGCGTTTGTTAACAGGTGTTCTACGGGAATTTTAAAAATATTATCTGAAGAAAGGGAAGATAGTCATCACTGGGCTTTCAGAAAGGATACGCTTGAGCGAGAGATAAAAATCACTACGTGGAGATGACAAGTTAGAAATACGGGCCACATTCTCCCCGTATAAATCACACCCCCCGTTGGTCCCTGATCCGTTTCTGCGGAAATCGCCCCTTAATTTACCAAATTTACCTGGGCTTAATTTAAAAATAATACATTCTTATTGGCTTTTAAAATCAAGAATGGCAAGTTTTTGCCTCGCACTACAGTCAATCAACAATTTCGCGTCTTTTCCGATAGAGACTTTAACCAACAGCGAATAAGTTTTAGTAATTGGCTACAGATGTCTCGTCGAGAGTGAAACCTCATCGTATAAACATGGCGGGGTTTTATGATTTAGGCTGTAATTAAAAATAAATCTTGCATTTTATTTAATAAAATAATTACAAATTTGATCGTGATTTTTTTTTCATCAGACATTTGTGAAAGAAAAAGGAAAAGTCTTGATGTCCATAAAAAAGATCTACTGATCATAACATATATTTCTCTGAAGAACGCAATTTCTAACATTACTTTTATTACGTAATGTTTTATACTGTCCGTCTCTGTGGTCTAGTGGTTATCGTTAGTGTTCACAGAGGTCCTGGTTCGATTCCCTGCTAGGGCTTGGATTTTGTGTGTATGTGTATATTTGAGTTCCCATACTGAGAAACCGATACAAGAAATAAGGTCCCCAAATTGTACAAAATAGTCGCTAATGACCAATAGCTGTTGATTTGGCTACAAGCGTAATTTTAATAAATATTCTGTAAGGAACTGTATTCATTTCTTTGTAAAATTGTTACGATTTTATTTAGTAGCCCCACGTTGAGAGCCAAATGCTAAGGGACACTTTTTAACACGTATTACAACTTGCAAAAAAATTTCTGAGTCGTTTTGTAACCTACAATTATTGATACTTATTTAATATATGATAAGTAACACATTTATTTCCACCTGGGCTGTTATCGTCTTAGGCTATGACGTTTCTATGGGGTTCACTTCAATCTTTGTCTTCAACTTTCACATGATAAAGGTGGCGATCAGTACGATCTTTCTCTTTAACATTCACTTAATAAAGATGACAGTGGATGTCGTCGTCGAAAAGTCATTGCCTAATCAGATACTGAAGCGGTTAGAATCACATACAACATATTCACCGGGCAAGCCTTCGATCTTTATTTAATATTATTTGATGTTGATAAGCGTTCGACTAAATAAATACATATTTGACGATTGATACACAATTAACATTTATTACGAAGTTTACAACAATAAATCACCTGCAAATGATGGGGCAATCGGTTCAGAAACTATTAAATTCATGGCAGAGGTTCCACGTCCGAATCCCGGCGAGGGCATGGATGTTTTTCCTGTTTGTTCAAACTGGTGCTACTATAAATAAATAAAAATAATAGAAAGGGCGGCCATCAAGTCAGAAAATAATTTAAATACTATTGCTCTAATTTAAATTGATCATCCTTTTAATAATTTGCCTGAAGAAGTCCACAAAGTGGGATGAAACGTTGTACTTGTATTAATTAAATAGTAATTAAATTATTTGCTGACTTTGCATGTATTTATTTTAAACTTGAAGTCAGAAAATTATGTTCAAATAAGAAATATATATACACAAATGTATACAACTTAACAAAAAACTTGAGATTTTCTCAAATCATCTTTGATGCTACCAATAAACAGAGCTTTAATATTTGTTTAAAAACTCAATTTATACCACCAAAAAGAACACGAGATGAGGCCATAATTACTTAAAATGATGACCATTTAAAAAAAAAGATTACGAAACTTTTACTTCAATTGACAGAAAAATTGACCACGTTGTCCATAGCATAATCAGAAACTATGAGGACGGGGAAAAATAAAACATGGCATCAGCATAGTTCAAAAAATTTGTTTCACCCATCTTCAATGCATACAATTAATCGAGGCCGGAGTTCCAAAGGTACGCTTCTTCTTTCCATAACTGTTTGACTGATCCTCAAAATTATCAAGGCCTAATAATGTGTGTTTTTGGCCGTACCGCGTATCTACTGAATCAATAACCAATTAATTCTCTCTTATTCCCGTCCTGCGTCACACCAACAATATCGGTGCCGACCTGTGTACCTTAATAAATACACCACCAATACTTACGATTCCTTACATTGGTATTCTGGTAAATCTTTACCGGCATTTCTGTAGGTATTTACCATTGAAAACATTATATCTGTTTTCGTTTTTTTTAAAAAAAATGTAATTTTGAGTTTTGTACGACGTTTCTGCATTTATTGTTCATATTGCCTTTCGTAGTGAGCACCAGTTATTCTGACGTCCTTTATGTACTCGAAGTTTACCTTCAGAAGTATATATTTTTTGTAAAGTCTCAAAACTTGTGTCGCCTTTGTCATATGTAGTTCTTTTTCTATCGTGATTATTAAAGGGTGAAGAGGATTTTCCTGTAGAAAAACGTTGCTAAATTACCCTTTGTTAGTTTTTGTCACTGTCACAGTGCATAAACAGAAGCAAACTCAACATCCTAATGAGGTAGCACTCATTAAAACACTTGGAGGGGAGGTGGGATTGCTTCTGGTGAATACATGTTTTGCAACAAAATTAGGGGAGAAAATGTATACTAACTTTGAAGGGTCTGATTGTAAATATTGAAAAGTCCCGAGTGCATAATTTTCACCTGCTGACATTGGTCAACTTTGTACAGAGAGAGGAAGGGGGGAGGGGGAGGGGGGAGCTACACCACACAAAAGGGGGTCTAACGAGAACCCTGTGATCACTTCGGAAACCCCCTTTTGTCGTGCGCGAGGGGGGAAAAGGTTATGGGAAGGGGGTTTGGGGGGGGGGGAGACGAAAGAATCGAGCAACACCTGAGTCGTCCCACATCCAAATGAAGCGGCACCGTTTTTTTTTTTCGAGAGTAAATTTATGTATTTATTCTCACGGATTGAGGCAGTTTGAAGTTTGGTTGTTAGCTGAATTTCTTGAATGTGGATTGAGAGATATGGTCGATGAAGGGGTCAAGCGGATACAAGTCTTCATGAAGGTCGTGTCGAGCAACCAACACCCGAGGGTGTCGCTGGTTGGTCTAGGTGAACGTGAAGGGAGTCGACTCGGGGAATTTTTGGCGAGGTGCAGCTGCGAGGTGAGGCGTGGGAAAGAAAGACACCCAGGTTTGCCAATTTGTTCCCCGTCAGACAAATAACCCACTCGACCAAACAGATCCGTAAATGCTTTGCAAACATCTCGCCTCGACCCGAGACAAAGCGCCGAGAATTATGTCGGGGCAGGTCAGGTCACATTCTCAGCCCCACCCCCCACCCCCGCAACCCTCGAAAACCAAACACCACACCACAATAATAATAAAAACAAAAATTACAACTGATAGAAGGGTAAAAAAATTGTATTACTCAATACATTGTACACGTCACAACGTTTCGTCCACAATTTTGCTTCTTCTTCACGCAAAAGAATGCTTAACCAAATTCCTACTACTGTTACATTTTTTTAAAATTCATATATAGTGATCTCAACTTTTATTTCCTAAATAAGATGTGTATATATCTTCAAGAAATTAAAAACCAGTAGAAATTTGATTAAGCACCTTTTTACCCGAAGAAATCCCACAATTGTGATCGAAACGTTGCGACGCTTCCAATTAGTTTAATAATACAGTAGGTCTAACTCCTTGTCCGTTCTCATGCTTATTTGTTAAGTTTTTAAAAACGGCAGATTAATTGCAACATTAAAATCAAGAAACTTGACTCTTATTGAAATACGATTTTCTGACCAACTAAGTTTCCTCAAGTAGTTATACCTAGTAAATAAATTAATTTAGCATTTAAACATTCCAAAATAATAATAAAACGGTCAGTTTGTCAGAAAACCGTTGTATATTAAACATTTTACGGGGTTTCGTTGATGAACTCTCAAATGGAAGACGAAACGTCGTATTTTGATTAATTAGATAGTAATAAAACTAATTGAGGAATTATTGGCTGTCTTTTTATAGAATTAAACTCGCAAGTCAAAAAATTATTTTGTACTTAATTATTTACTAAAGTTATTTAAATATACGAATAATTTTAATTTGTTGAAAAGGACATAAAAAAGTCGAGAGCTTCAAACTACAAACAAACGTTCTTTTATTTGTTTAAGAATTATTACATTCTACCAGTCTTGTTGTATAATGTATAATGAATACGACTTTTATGGTCGTGTCAGGGGAGTCAGAAGAAGACTTGGAAACATGAAATAATGGCATGAACGTGGTCCAGGACAATGAGCTTAATATGAGAATTAATATACGGAGAAACCGAGGTAAAGGGAGTGTAGTAATGGGGAACAGTGGAATAACAAATGGTGTTCGATTCGTAAGGGATATTTTGACGGAAGCTAAGAAAGCATAATAACTAGGGATGGTTGAAGTGTAGTAGACATAAAGATTAGGATAGCACAGGCAAGGAAGGCTTTCGCAAAAAGAGGAATTAACTTACGGGTAATATAAATGTGAATATTAAGAAATTGTTACTAAAAATGTTCGTAGATTTAGATTTATTGTTGTTTCCATTAGTCCTCAATTAAGGAAATAGAATACGTCTCACATTACAAATAGAAAATAATTTTTTCGTTAATATAAAATAAACTTATATCATAAAGATTATCACAATAAATGAACATATAATTTTAAACGGAAATAAGGTACGTAATTAATTACAAATCTTAAAATAAATAAATAAAATAAAAATTTTATAATCTAAAGTCATCAAAAACACTACACGCACACAAGAGAGCAGACACACGCACTGAGAAACACACGCAGGCTATGGAGCTTATGGTGCGTGGGGTTATATGGGTACGGAACTTGGACGATAGGAGTTGCAGAGAGGAAAAGTATAAAAGCCTTTTAATGTGGTGCTATAGGCGAATGCTGAAAATCAGATGGGTGGGCGTGGACGTTCTTCACAGAATAGGGGAAGAGCGAACAATATGGAGGACGATGACCAAGAGAAGGGATAGATTAATAGGCCACGTTGTAAGATGTGAGGGTCTTGTAAAATTAGCATTAGAGGGAAGTGTGTGGAATAACAGCAGAAGAGGGAGGCCAAGGATGGAATTTCCTAATTATATTTGGGAGGATGTGGGATGTGGTATTTATGTGGAAATGAAAAGACTTGCGCAAGATACGTTAGCATGGAGGGTTGCATCAGACCAGTCTTGGGACTGAATACCACAACAACAACGTCCTATATTTAAAATAAGGGTCTAAGAAGACGTGAAAGTAGAAGAAATTTGACTAAGTATTTCTTTGACTAAAGAAATTGGAAAATTGGGGAGGAAACGTTGTAAGGAGTGTTACGTAAAATTTCCGTCGGCTCAGAAAATAATTACAATATCGTGTGCGAATGTTTCTATAGATTTCGGTATTCTTTTAATTTAAACCGTAGGGTTTATTTCCTCTGGTTTACTTCAACTGTGGTTGCAAGCTACTCACCGAAAAAAAAAGTTGTGAATAGTTTTTAACGAGCCATGTAATAAGACGTGAAGCCCCCGCTTTGTCATCTCCCAAGTGCATCAAAGCACCATAAAAATTTCAACTGAGAAAGTATTCTTTGCTTGTCCTTTTTTTTTCCTCACTTCCTCCCTTCCATTTACACGAGACGATCGAAAAGTATAATGAAAACAGATCAGGGTAAAAAAAAATCACATCACTGCCATTGAGACGGAGGGGGTAACTATATGTGTATATATATAATTTTTTTTTCGGAGCAGTGTGAGAAGTCTCCTGAGAAGGGGGAAAGAGGAGAGGGGTCCTAAATATTAGAAATGCAAGTAGGTAGGGGTCCGTGAGAACGAGGGGTTTCCGTACAATGAGGGAGAGAGAGAGAGAGAAGCCTAGCCAGCCATCCAGGTAGCTCGTATATCCCAGAGCTCTACTCTCCTCCGCTCTCCACTGCTCTGCTCTGCTCTACTCTCCACAATTGCCCGCAATTATTATTTCTTCCTGGGCAGAGCTAATTTCAATCCTGGCTGGATTGGCTCCCACCGCACAAACCCCCTTTCCTCCTCAGGACACCAAGTGCTAAACGCTTAATAAGCACGCATTGTCTTCCTCTGCAAACCGCAAACAACACAACGTGCTGACTCAAATGGAAGGGAACAGCAGGCAGACTCTCTCATTCACAGCAGCAGCAATGGCAGAATATGCAATTTAGAAGTGATCATTCTCGCGTGTGATTTGACAGACAAACCGAGAAACAGTCATTTAAACAAGTAATAAGGCAGTTGACGAGGAAATGAAAACTGGCAGTAGCCAAACCAGAATAAGAAACTAAATACTAAGAGTGTTCGTAATAGTAAATTGGTGAAGTGGGGGGCGTGGGGCGTATTGCGGGGCAGTAAACAGTAATTATCTTAAACAAATTACATAACTCTGCTAATACAATTACAGTCATAAATAATTAGAGTATAAAATTAGTAAAAAAGTTTGAACCTACAACTACTCGACCAACGCGTCATGGAGATTCGGAAACGTGGGTCGTAACCGGAAAACCGGAGTTGTTTCACAAACAAAATGTATGAAGGTGGAAAGGATGAGGAGACAAAAGAAATTAAGAATTCCCTCCTTCAGTCTCTCCACGAAAATAATATAATAATAAAACTAGTGTAACAGATGATGATCTTACATGCTAAAACAAATTTAAATATACGCATATACTTTATTATTGTATTCATACATCTTTATATCTATTAAAAAAATGTACCAACAAAAGAAAAATATTGTTAAACAGACCTGTTATTGAATCTAGAAAACAGGTCAAGTAAATTATTATCAATAAAAAAAAGTCACCGAAAGGCAGCGCATGACGTGACGTAAGGCCTGGAGCTTTCGACATTAATTCAATGAACGATAGCGGTGAAGGTAGCTTTTTCGACATAATGGATTAATTAGGCGAAGCGGTGACGAAGTTTAGTAGCAAATTAACGAGTATAGAAGGCAAATTAGTTTAGTTATGAGTTTTATCTAATTATATGGACATACAAACACGAAAATTAGTATATAATACATATTTCCATTCTGTTACGGCTTTATATTTTAGGGCGACTCCTCAGCAAAAGTAAAAGGTGTTTACAATTCAACAAGGCTTCATTGGAATAATATGTCGATGCAATTAAAGAACAGCTTGCCGAAGACTTTTCCAAAAATTAAGCATACTTTCCCTCGCAAGTCAGTACATTCTCTACACGTTTCTTCAGATTTGACCTAAATTTATTTTCTTGAAGAGGATTTCCTCCAAACACCCCCACAGGTAGGAAATCCTCTTGAAGAAAATAAATTTAGGTCAAATCTGAAAAAACGTGTGAAGTGAAGTGGATATTTTTTAATATAAATGTGTTTCCCAATATAAAAAACTAAAGTGAAGTGAAGTGTTTCTCTTTTCTCTTTCAGGGCATCCACAGAACATGTTTACCTTTCTTTAGTTTATAATTATGTATATTTAATTATGTATCTGCCACCGGGCTTGCGCCCAATTGTAGATTATTAGCAAATACAATACAATCAATCCTCTTTGTGATTAACAATAAAAATTTATACACAGCCAACTAACGCAGATGTGCACAGAATTAACACCAGCAATAAAAAAACTTCATATAGAATAAATAGACACGACCAAAAATACAGCATTAAATATATAACTATTTATTAACAAAAGCGACGTTTCATATCCATTTTCAGACTTCAACTGATGAAGTCTCAAAATTGAGATGAAACGTTGCTTTGGTTAATAAATAGTTACATATTAATGCTAACTTTTTTGGTCGCTTTTTTATTTGCTTCAACTGATGAAGCCTCAAACGTCACTTTTGTTAATAAATAGTTATATATTAAGCGCTGACTTTTTGGCCGTTTTCTTATTTATTGTAAATATTTAAGTCAGAACACTATGACGTAACCTCCATATAGAATGTAAGAGGCTAACAGTAACACAGTAATCTGTATACTATAAGGGAGGGAACAGCCCCGAGCTTCCTCCCACACATTAAACAGCTCCGAATTGAACATCATCATTGGCCTCCTCAAGGAACCTCCTCCAATTATTGCCATCCAGTGCCTCATTCCACCAGTTTCTCAGTCTCAACCCTCCAGCATCTCTATCCACCTCATCCCTCCATCTAAGTCTTGGTCTACCCCTCCCCATATCCTCTTACATATTACAGAATCCTCTTTTCTCCTCACAGGTCCTGCCCATATGATTCTATTTATCTTAACGAATCTTCCCAATTCCATATACTCAAATAGGGTATACGTTTCCGCCAGACCCTGTTATCACATGTGGGGCCTCATACACTCTTCTCAATATTTTTCTTTCAAAGCACTGTAAGATGGCGGCATAGACACACGCTAACCGCTACACCACGATAAGGTGGGAACAGAAATGAACATAACAAATTTAAAATTAAACTAGCCACTGTCTTCCTTAGCCACTCCTTCCAATCTGTAAGGGAATTTGAGAAACCATGCACTTATTGATGTAAAACTACTAATAATGTAATAAATTCACCTGAAACTATTTGACTCGTTCCATATCCTTGAAGCGTTGCTCCACTGAAGGATCCGCGGAATAAGATTATTGTTATGTTATGTGTTGAATGTTGTAACTTAATTTCGTTCGGTTGTTTACTGCTGGAGCATTTTAAGCAGTAAATGATTAGGTATATTAATTAGTTAGATCTTTTGCACAATCTATCCCTCAGAAATAAGCACCTGCGAAGGAAATGACTTAGACCTAAATGATCATAGTTGTTAATAAAAAAAATGGCCCAAAGTCATAAATAGAATTAATTTTAAAACGTTTCGTCCCTCAAATTTAATTGAAATATGTTGTTGTTGTGGTATTTAGTCCTAAATAGGCCTTATGCAACCCTCCATGCTAACTTATCTTTTCATTTCCTTATAACTACAAAATCCCACATTATCCTTAATTTCCGTAGTGTTTCCATCCTTGGCTTCCCTCTTCTGTTCTTACCCCACATACTTCGCTCTAATGCTAATTTTACAAACCCTTCATGTCTCAAAAAGTCCCTGCTCTTAATTAACGTCCTCCACATAGTTCGCTCTTTCCCTATTCTGCTTAGAACATCCTCGTTAGAGATTCTATCCACCCATCTTATTTTCAGCAATCTCCTACAGTACCACATTTCAAAGACTTCTATTCTTCTCCTTTCTGCAACTCCTACAGTCCACGTATCGCACCCATATAACGCCACACTCGTTGGTGATTCTATCCACTTGTCTGATTTTTAGAGTTCTCCTATAGAACCAAATTTTCCTTTATACACCTCCCGTCGTCCAAGTTTTGCACCTATATAACGCCACACTCCATATAAACATTTTTAGCTACGATTTCCTTAGTAAATTCATTAGGGAAAACCTTCCATGCCTGTGCTATCCTACTCTTTACTTCTACTATATTTCTACTATCCCTAGTTATTATGCTTCCAAAGTAGCAGAATTCATTACCTTCCGTCAAAATATCCCTTCGCAATCTAACATCCATTGTAATTCCACTTTTTCCCATATCACACTCGACGTTCTAGATTAATAAATATTTTATTCCCTTAATAATATTATATTTTGAAGTACATTGACTATTTAGTTATTAAACAGTATCCATAACCTCGGCCATTTTACATACTATTTTTACATCCATGCATGCCATTTATTACGTTTTTCAATCTTCTTCTGACTCCCCGAATACACACAAAATCAACGGCAAAGCGTAGGGTTTATATTTTTCTCCCTGCAATACGATTAATTTTCCATATTCCGGTTTAACTTTATTCATCGCCCATTCTATATATAATTTAAACATCATGGGCGACAGACTGCATCCTTGTCTAACGTCTTTCTTTCTTGATTACGGCTTTCTTTTCTTGATCTTGATTCTTTAAGTTCCTTCAAAATATCCCTTCCTAATCTAACACCCTTTGTTATTCCACTGTTTCCCACACTAAATTCCATCACCCTCTGTTAATCCTGAAGCTGTATTCTTCCTCGAGGAACACATTCGTGCCATTTATTTATTTAATAAATAAATTATTTGTCTATCAGACGTTAATTGTTACTAAAATTGAGTTGTTTATCGTCAGTATCTTAGGGCTGACGCAATTTGTTTCTTTGATTTCTGTTTAATAAATAGACTGCGGTTGGTTGGTGTTTCCTCTCTGAAGTAAGTGAGAAGGAACTGAGTTCCTACGACAGCAACTATCTACTGGAAGCAGTTTGAAACTGTTTTCTGAATTGTGAATATAAATTGGATGTCTCGGAATTTTTATTTATTGGAAGGAAGGAAGGAGAGAAGGGCGGGAGGGAGGGGGGAAGGAAGGAAGGAAGCTAGCCGGAGAAGGATCCAGAGCGTAATAAACGCTGGTGCGGAAAGGAGAGGAATACTGTGAGCTCCTCCTCTCTTCCATCTTTGTTCCTCGTCGTGTTGGCAAGGCCACTCTATAAACATGAACATTAATATTGTAGCTGATGGGAAGGAATGTTCTTGTTATTGGAATTCGTTCGTCCGTCCGTCGCGGGGGTTGCGCGGGCGTGGGCGGGAGGTTTGCTCGTGATTTATTCTCCTGCAGGCGCCAGACTCTTTGCTTTGCATCTCGACGATAATACAAGGCGTATCAGTGTCACTACGACGGAAAGCGGAATCCAGCTACAGGTGTGTCGTAAATTAGATCGCATTCGATGAGAGTTACAAGGGCGCTTTTACAGCTAATGTTCAGTAACAAAGTTGACAATGTTGGCAACAGAAACCAAAGTTTTCAAGGCGTCAACAACATTTCCAACGGCCCGAGGACGATGATGAAAAACTGAAAAGAAAAAAATTGTTGCCAACAAATACTCTGCATTTTAAATAAAACACTACGAGACACAAAGGTCAGAAATAGAAGAATATTAATCTATACTATTGATGGGCAAACTACGGCCCCCGAAATGTTCCATCAGGCCCGCCCGCGACTTTATTCCTAATCTGACAAATAAAAAAATAAATACAAATTATAAGAAAAATAAACATTTTCCTCTTTTTTCTCTCTTCCGTTTAATTTATCACATTCTCCTTAATAATATTTCATCATGAATAGAATTTAGAATCACTAAAGTTCAAGAATTTTCTTAAATGTATCATTGTCATTAAAAAAATTATATTGGCCCGTCTTAAGTTTTTCTCTTACCCTTTCCCTTCCCCCTCCCCCAGGCCATCATTAAAAAGTTTGCCAATCACTGACCTATAGCAATGAATGAAATTGAAGTGTGTCTATCGGTCTGGAAGTTAGTCTCGAATAGGTTCCGAAACGGCTCAACGGATTTCGATGAAAATGAAATTTAACTCAAGTATTCATGCATGTTTCATTTCTATATATTGCAGAAGATATTAAAATAATATAAATATTAATATAAAACATTATACGGGAAAGGTTTCGTAGCATTCGAGCTTACATGTTTAAATTATGACATCGTTCACATTCAGTTGAAATCAGTTTTCTCACGTTACATATATCCGTCATATTTTAACTTATCATGAAAGTCTCATGAGAAATGGTTTTAAAATGATGGATCCAATAAAATATTAAAGTTGAAGACGATAAGTGTTATTTTAAACTAACTTTGCCAGCGACTTCGTTCGAAAAATATCGAAATCTGAGTGCGGGTCGCCTAAACACTTGATTTATTTATACTCCGAAATAGCTTAACGGAGTTCAATCAAAATTTCAGGCATTCAAACATGAATTTCAATTTAAATTTTCGTGTACGTTTCATTTCGATATCTTGGCAGAGTTCAGAAGATATTAAATAAATATATATAAATCCGTTGGTTTGTTGCGCGAAAGCCGGCTTGAAAACCTACTGCGAGTTATGTCTTTTTAGGCCTTTCTATACCAGCGGACGTACTGTGTTGTTATAAGCGTAATTTTGGCAGCACGAGAGAGAGAAGGCAGGGAGAGTGGACTTTCTGACTTAATCTATTGTTGCAGCAGGATTCGCGTCGTTATTAACCTATCGTTGGCAGAGAACTAACTCCCTGAGAAATGATAAACTTCTTTAGATCGTCAACACGATGCACACGTAAATTTGTTTTATTTGTCGCGTCAAGTAAAGTTTAATATTTAGTAATTGCTCATTTTAAAAATTAAATAAAACAGTTGTAATTTATCCCAATAAATATAATTGAAGATTCTGTCTGTCTGGAAGTTTGTGTGGAAACGTGTGAAGGCGAGACCTGTTCAAAACCAACTGCGAGTTATAAAGTTTGCTCTGAAGCGATCATAAATAAATGATACCGTACTTTTTAGCTATTTGTCCAAGTTCCGCGCGAACGAATTCATGGGCAAAGTTAGTTTAAAATAACACTTTTCGTCTCCAACTTTAATATTTTATTGGATCCATCATTTTAAAACCATTTCTCATGAGACCTTCAGGATAAGTTAAAATATTAAGGATATATGTGACGTGAGAAAACTGATTTCAACTGAACCTGAACGATTGCATAATTTAAATTTGCTGTAATAAAGAAGGCGGAAGCCAATATTTCATTAGTATCTTGACCACTTTACGGTTCATTAGAGACGTAACAAAACTCGTTATATGTTACATAATACTGTTTTAAAGTGACTACGTCCCGTAGTTAATTGAACGTTTATGTTATTTTCGGCATTTCCAAAAACAAAATCTACTGGGAACGTTTTACATTTGTTTTGTAGTTAGTTTTTTTGCGGTATAGTTTTCCCAGAAGATCCTCGCTAGATGAAAGTGAACGATAAGTCGAGCCACCTGGCCATCAAGCTATTTCAAGTGCTTTTATGCAAGACCTTGAGCGGCACATTCGCTTTTCGTCTTGCAATTTGGCGAACAGGTGGCGTATTTTCCTTCCAACACAGCGGCAGCGGTCAACGATCACTCTGGAAAGAAAGGTCTGCGGTCTTGTCTTGCAAAACCTAGGAGGAATCTCCTAAAAGGCAGGAGAACCACCGCTGAATTTGAGAATTCCCCATGGCGATGAATTTTGAGAATGATTCGCCTGTAATTAAGGAAAATTTTTAACTTGGATCATGTGTTTCAAGTTAGGTTATCATGACTGATGAAAAAATTAAGGATCAAGTTTTTTTTTTCAGATTAATCAACGTTTCGACAGTGATCAAGTTTTACAGACACTTTTTTTTCCCTTCAGATTAATCAACGTTTCGTCACTGTGTGTGGGGTTTCTTCAGGTGTTACATTTTTGATGAAGAGAAGCCAAATGTGGAATTATCGAAACCTGACCGCACGACTCCTGGGGGCAGCTTCAACCGGGACGGTTTAATTTGGAATTTTTTTTACATATTTGGCATATTTTCATCAAAAATGTAACACAGGAAGAAGTTCCAAATGTGGTAACGAAACATCGTTTAATCTAAGTGTGTCTGTAAAACTGGTCACTAATATAATTATTTGCATGTCAGACGTTAAATGATTAACTGTTTTGATCAAAGACTATCCAAAATAGATAATGTGGCTTGCCTACAGGTGGCAACGTGACTGTCATCCCCACTCTTCTAGGATCAACTCGATCATAGAGCCATGAATCCGCAATGTAAAAAGAGGGCTTTTTGAGTCCCGTAAAAATTTATCTTAAAGCAACAAAAACAAATTGAACTGGATTATTTTTTTACACCATAGCTTATTATTTTAAAATACGTAATTGTACAAACACAAAATTTATACGGAAGATTAAAAAAAAGTGACCGTGTATCGAAATCAATATTGCGAGTTGGATGTGAAGTTATGTCAACATATTCCTCAAAAATATATTAGAAATATACAGTTTCCTATACGCTAATGTTGGAGGGGAATATTTTTTTTTACCTAGGATCTTAATTTAGCAAATAAGATATTTTTCCATATTCTTGGATTGAATGAAGTTTTAAAATGGAACACTAATTATTAATTTATTGAAATGTCACCACTTTTAATTCACAATAAAACTTTTACTTAAACATTTTGATACAAAACTAATTGCAAACTCTCAAATTGTCAATATATAATTTTTTTTAAGCTTACGACACAAATTTTTTTATTGAAAATAATTATTACATATCTTTTAAATTATTTCTTTTTGTGTTTTTGAGTATATTAAGGTTTTATTCACTTTTGTAAAAAGTCTGACTTACTATTTAAACAAATTCTGAGAAACTCCGTAACGAAACCTTAAATGAAAATTATAATTAAATACTTTGACTCAATAATTACGCACATTTCACAATTATCGCATTTCTAAAACTGCATCTTGTATTTTGTAAGCTGTTAGCACTGATTCGTCACTATAGAAACATATTTTCAGGAGATTACACGGAAAAGTACGGCGCCTACGAATTTAACTCATCGTATTGCAGAAAGAGAAGTTTGAAGTTAATATTTATGTCATTCGGAAATGTTTTCCTTTGATCTAAATTCCTAAAAATAATTTATTCCGTATATCCTTGGACCCTAGAGACCGTAAAACTATATTAATTTTTGAATTTTATCTTCTGTTGTATTTTTTGCAATCTGTATTTATTCTAATATTAATATATTTGACAATTACATTTGTGAAATATGTTAATATAACTTCAAATCCAACTCGCAATATTTATTTCGAAACATGATCACTTTTCTTAATCTTCCGTATAAGTTTTTATTTATTCATTGCGTATTTGAAAATACTTAGATATGGTTAAACAAGTAATCAACTTCAATTTTTCTTTTGTTGCTTCAAGATAGATTTTAGGGGACTCAAAAAGCGCTGTTTTTACACTTCGAGCACGTTGATCCTAGAGGAGTGGGGATGACATTCCCACTATTTCCGCTCTATCTTTTTTAAATTTACCCTTTGTTTATGTGTGATGTCTCTGATTTTCGTTTTTTTTCAAATTACAGCACGTGTAAAATTATGACGAAGTGGAAATCGGGGGCGGCAACATCCTGTGGTCTAGTGGTTAGCGTCGCTGCATCACAACCCCAGGGGTTCCAGATTGGAGGTAATGAGCGTACAGTTCAGAAGAATTAGTTAGTCGTGTGTCAAGGCGATGCGTAGAGAATAACTCCACCCATATTGTAGTGACGCTAGACATCAGTGCACTTTTACTCCGGGCTATTTTAAGAAAAGGTGGTAGTGTAAAAGCAATTCTGAAAATATTGGCGTTAGGAAATATATTGCTATCAGTTCAGGATGCATTGTTCGTCAAGAAACGCATTCTTAAAATTTAACAGATAATAAGTAAAGGTGCGTCAAAAAAATGTCGTTTCAGTCTCCATATACCGTTCGTTTGAAGACAATTAATCCTCCTAACAATGATAGAAGTGTTTCGTATTGGACGGGAAGATCCTCCTCAAAAGACAATACTCTACTTCCCCTTCTCCTTTCCCTACTGCTCATGTAGAACCTCACAAACTTTTTTTTGAAAATGAAGAGAAAAATAATAGTTTAACATTTTAAAGAGAGATGATCTTGGAGCTTCATCGCCTTAGAGATAAAATTTTCTTCTCAGGAATTTTAGTTTTAGAAAGTTGTCACAAATTTAGACTTTACGAAAGGTCGGTAGATCAGTATTTCGGCTAGTGACTCTTAAACACAACACATTAATTACACATCTAGATTTGAAACGATAACTCTGAAATGTGATCCAAATTTTAATCGTGCTCGGTCCATGAAAGAAGGAATCTCATAAACACAAAGTGAGAAATGAAAATGAAGTCACTGAAAGGTCAGCGTCACACTAAGCTCCTTGGTTAAGATGTTGCGGGAACCGTTTAAGTGAAAATCGTCTAATAAATTTCAAGAGTAAAGATATTACTGATATTTTACTTTCCGTATATTGTTTATTAACTTGATATAAAATACATTAGATTCAAAAATTATTTTGGTTATTTATTAACAACTATGTTTTAATACATTTTTGTAATCTCATCAAGGTCTTTATGTTGCGTGTCTACGGCAAGAGTAGATTCTGAAAACTGCTCTTTCAAAATACAAAAGCAATTCACTTATTATGCATAACATAATGGTTATGATTGTTAAATTAATATGACTTAATATAATTAAAAATGGCAAAGAATGGCCAGGAGTCTGAAATAGTAAAATTTAATTTGAAAATGTTTCGTCTTAAACTAGATTTATGATCATCTATAATTTATCATATACAGGAGAATAAATTTATTCAAAGTACTTCAACCACATTAAACTAAATAACCAACAATAAGTAATAGAACGTAATTATTATTACGGGAAGAACTGATTTGAAATGTACTCTCTGCGACGCGGTTTCTTTGACGCAGCTAAAGCCGAGCGTTTCCATATTTTAGCCGAACGTTTCACAAACAGCGTTTCTCACAGCATGGTGATACTTTGCTGTTTTAGTTAAATACAGAGCGTACAGACACAATTCAAACTTGTTACAAAATAAATAAAATTCAAAGTCTCAACAACAACAAAAATGATTTAAAAAATCTGCTAATAGAGGCCGAAACTTGATGCAAATAATTAACAAAGTGTAATAAGACAGTGAAATGTCAATAGTGCTCGGAGAAAACCGTTATTAGAATATAGACCCAAAGGTTATTTAATAATGGCTTTAAAGTAATGTTAAATATGTAATATGTATAAAAAAAAGGAGAATGGAGCATCGAATACAATGCGAGTTAGGAGAAGGTCAGTTTGGTTTTAGGAGGAATATCGGGGCTTTGCGATTAATTTTAGAATACAGGATACGAAAAAACCGGTCTAGGTTCATGGCATTTGTAGATTTAGAAAAAGCGTTTGATAAAGCCATTAAGGACTTTGAAGACAACTAGAATAAAATATGGAGAAAGGAGACTAATACATAACCTCTACAGAAGACAGGCAGCAGTAATTAGAATAGAAGACCAAGAAATGAAAGCAGAAATCAAGAAAGGAGTAAGGCAAGGATGCAGTCTGTCACCCATGCTGTTTAACTTATTTATAGAACAAGCGATGAAGAAAATGAAAATGGAATATGGAAAATTAATCATACTGCAAGGAGAATAAATAAAAACCTTACGCTTTGCCGACGATATTGTAGTGTTAGGAAAATCAGAAAAAGACTTCGAAATCATAATAAATGGCATGAACGTAGTCCTGGCTAAAGAGTTCAATATGAGGATTAATAGAGGGAAAACCGAGATAATGGAGTGCCGTATGGGAATCAGTGGAATAACAAAGGCTGTTATATTGGGAAGGGATATTTAGATGGAAATTAAGGAATTATGCTACTTGGGAAGCGTAATAACTAGGGATGGTAGAAATATAATAGACATAAAGAGTAGGATAGCACTGGCATGGAAGGCTTTCGCGAAAAAGAGGGATTTACTTACGGGTAATATAACTGTGAATATTAGGAAATCGTTGCTATAAATGTTTGTATGGGTGTGAAACGTGGACGATAGGAGTTGGGGAAAGGAAAAGAATAGAAGCCTTTAAAATGTGGTGCTGTAGGAGAATGCTGAAAATCAGACTGGTGGATAGAATCACAAACGAGGGAGTTCTAAACAGAATAGGGGAAAAGCGAACAATATGGAGGACGTTGCCTAAGAGAAGGGATAGATTATTAGGCCACGTTTTAAGCAATGACGGTCTTGTTAAATTAGCAGTGGAGGCAAGTATGTGGGGCCAAGGATGGAATATGCTACGCTAGTTATAAGAAAATTAAAAGGCTTGCGCAATATAGGTTATCATGAAGTGTTGCATCAAAGCGGTCTTAGGACTGAATACCACGACAACAATCAATGTTCCAGAGTCCGTTATGTAACGGGTGAAAGGATGATAATATAGGATCCACTTCGTTTTATACCGAACACGACAACCAATTTCTTCACATAATTTATTATATGTTAAATTTGTAATGTCACTGATCTGAATCCAATGTAATGCCGCACGATGAGGCCCCGCGTGTAGTGAGCGGAGATTCTGTGGGAAATCTGCAGTACAAGGGAACCAATCTGTTTGTGGCTATGAATTCGAGAGTCCACATCCTCTTCCTCTCCCCTTTCCCCCTCCCCAACCCCTCACCCATGAAAATCTTGGCGTTGCAACAAATAGAGACGATTTTCTCGAACATTTATTAATGGCAGGGAGTATTTTTTATTGGCTTTATTTTCCGGAAGAGCGCGCCAAGTCGTAAAGAAGCCATCAAGCCTCCCCGTAACTGCTGCCGCCTTCCACGGTATGTACCCTGTCCCTTCCCCCCCCTCCCTCCTCTCTGCCTAAATAATGCAGCTCTGTGTAACCAGGAGGGGGGAAAGTTTGACTACAGGTCTGCCGCAGGGCATATAAAAGCTTCATGCGTGATATGTGGGGCTATTCCCTCTTAACTGCCACTTTACGATCTGTTTGCAGTGTACGCCTCGACATCTTCACACCTCGCCGGCCTCTCGGCTCCCGAAACGGCATAAATCCCCGCTCATTTCGATACCGAACCGTAGCATGTCTTGTCCCCTACCTTCACCTTGTCGAGGGTGACGGAAAGTAGCTTCAAAGCTGAAACAGACTGATTTTAAACACATACAGGATTCATTTAACAAAAATGATTAACTTTTCTATTATTTCAAAAAAAATATTTTTTTTCATCAACCATTTGCACTGTGGAAAACATTTTCAAATCTTTACTCCTTTTTTTCAAAAAAAAATTATAGCCTCATCAACTGTTAAAGGTCATAGGCGACTGTCCTCAATGAATGTAAGTTATTCATACGTTAAATTTTTCTAATTGTTTATTTAAAATATATGTACGTAATTCAACTAATTAAATTTAAGTCATTTATAATTATCGCAGAAACAATGGAATTTTTTAATTATATGTATTGAGAATTTTTGTGCTAATGCAGGGTAGAAATTTGACCAGAAATATCACGTTGTCCCCTGATTCTGCTGGTCCAGGAAAATCACCAGTTAAGTGATCCACAAGATGATAATCATTAGAGGTTTCAGAAGGGTATTTGGTTTCTTTTATTTCTATAGAATGTTCATTATAACATATGTAACCCTAATCACTATTTTTAAAGCTGATTTCGAGTCTCCCTTACCACCTTCGTCCTTCCCGGATAACATTCCGTGGTCTATTTCTTGATGAAACACTCTTAATTCGCCTCGTTTAAGGAGGTAATCAATGATTTTAATTTTCTGCTCAGGTTCATCACATACACTTTCTCAAAAAAATCTTTATTTTATAAACGAACAGTTTTATCTGGCAGTTAAATACATGTTACATGAGTTAAAACAGCCTCTTTGTCAGTTCTTATTTTATTAAATATTGTAATATACTACGTTTCGTCTCTCATTTGAGACATCTTCAAGTATAAAAATTTAGCTGTTCATGGAACCTCACTCCATGACTCCTTCGACCAAATAATGAGAGACGAAACGTAGTATATTTCAATATTTAATAAAATAAAAGTTTATAAAGATGCTGTTTTAACTCATTTAACCTTTATTCTTATGTCTGATTTTTGGTATGATTAAATTAAATTTCTATTACCTATTTCTGACTTTATTTTTAATACAATTTAAAGAAAACAACGTAATATATTGTAATATAACGTATGGTGATGATTAGGATACAAAACCTGAAGAAGGTTTCAATACGTACAGAAACGTTGTTCGATTTAAGTTGTTTTAAAAAAATAAGGTCTTAAGGTAGGGAAGAACATTTTTATTTTATCAATTGCATGACACTATTTTATCTGCCTTTTTTATCTTATTTTTTAAACATTCAAGTTTTGAATTAGGGCTTTTAACTTTATCGTGATTATTAATTTCTTTAAACATTTAATTCAGTAACAATTTTTCCATTAGTTAATTTTTTCACATTTAACGTTTATTATATATAAAAAATTTAAATCACGCATGATCTAAGGTTCTCAAAATTTGTACTTGAAATTATTTCATCAAATTCATTTAAATGTAATCTGCTGATAAAAAACTATTATCGATCGTTCATCACCTTGTAATATCTCCTGAAGTTGGTACTGCAGCATAAAATTGAGTTACCGTGGTTCCGTGAAATACGTTATGCTAGAAGGCGGTTCTATATAAAATAGAAATATCCAATTTTATTTATAACGAAAAAATCATTCGCCCTCATCTTTCCACGGGTTCCTGATGCAGAATATAATTGATAAAATGTCGTACTGATTTACTCATGTTTACAGCATTCGAATATTTACTCTCATTACTTCCACGTTTGTACTACGCGTTTCTCACGGTTCCCAGTGATTTTCTCCGGAGTTTCAAGAATATCTATACCAATGTTTGTTGCAATTGCAGTATGCGCTTGAATGAATGCTAAAAATAAAGAAACATACATACGCTCAATTTCAGCATCGTTGGTTTGCCCTCCCCCCCACGTTGGGCGCCAATACTTAATACCGCACATACAAACGCACTGGTTGTCCGTATTTTCACGTGTATTGCTGTATCCATTCCTACCTTATATATGGGAGTAAATTATATCTATAAAGTGTAATTCAATTACTTTTCATTACGGACATTTTAAAGTGAATATTTAGTGTTCTAATTGTAAGTATTTTTCTAGTGTTATGTTATGTCCGTGTTTGATTGTGATGACTGTTTTCCGAGGCACGAGTGACTGCAACAACACGTGCGGAGTGATTTTGTATATCGCTACAGATTTCGTTTGAATGTTTCTTTGTCCTTGGAGCTGCCAACTTTACGGTCCTGACTTCGACCTCTTCTGTCTGAAGTAGCCTTGCGTTGCTTTTCCTTCCCCGACCGACCTCGCGTAAATCTCAGCGCTGAGAGCGTGTGGGTGCTCCTGGTTCGACTCCCCCCCTGGGTGCATGGTGCGTACTTTTCTAGGGCGGAGGAGTCCTCTAGTGTTTCACACGGCTCAGGTGTCAGACAAAAGGCAAAACACTACGTAACGAGTCCAACAGGTAAAGACGACATCTGTTAACATGAACGACGCTGCGTAGTTGTCTCACAAGATGGCTGCTCGAGTCCCCGAAATGGCTTCGTGATTGTGTAAGAATGTCCGTTCAGAATCTCAGGCCGAGTTCTAGCAACCGTCACTTAATTGATATCTGAAGATTTCCTGATGTAAGAGCGAAACGTTATGTCAGTCTATGAAGCTTTAGTAATATTTTAAATAATATTTCTCTCTGATTTACTTGCTCTTTAATATTAATATGATAATATCCAGATTGTCAGATAATGATAAATTCAACATAAGGCCATGATGTATCAACTATTGGTAACTGGTTTTATTTTTTTATACTTTTAATAAATATACTGGTTTTATATTTTACTTTAACCTTGTATGGGTTCGTAACATACTTATAAGCTATATAATCGTCAAAATAGGACAGTAACAAACTATTCATAAATTTATACAAAAAATATCACAGTAGGAAACTTTACAAAATCACTGAAACTCTGCAAATTCATTTCTCTTAATGTTACTGTGACACTAGATCTTTTATTCTTACATAAGATGACTCTTACAACCCTACTTTACAAATGTTGGTTTTATCAATACATTTATTAGGTACAACACAGAACAAAAATAATAAAAAGTGAAACCGTAATACAATTATCAATTAGATTTTTAGATTCTTTACTTGAAAATTTTTTTAAACTACAAAAATCAGTATTAAAATACAGTTTCAAAGTTTATTCCAATATAACTCGTTAATTAAAGCTTCTATTTAGTAAATAACTTTTTAATATTGGTTAATGTTTTGTAATCAGAACAAATAAAGTAATTAAATTATCTGACTTAATGTTATTTTATAAACAAAACACAAAGAACGTTAAAATGTCAGAAATGGAATAATTTAAAGTGAATCCAAATAAGCACTTTATCTAACATTTAAATAATTAATTAATTAATTGAATTATAGCAGTCTGTTTGTCAGTCTTTTATTTTATTTAAAAGATGAAATATACAATGTTTCGACTTGCATTTGAGAAATCTTCTGGTATCAAAATTTAACCGAAGAATCACGGAATGAGGACCACAAACAATTAAATTTTTATACCTGAAGACCAAGCGCAAGCTTCAAACAAGAATTAAAGTACATTTCTCAATCATAAGACAGCCAGTAGATAAACAATCTCTTTTTACTAAAGAAGAATATTTTTAAAAATCTACTGGATGATTCGAATAATGTTAAAATTTTAGATGTTGAAAGTTATTATTATTCTAGGTTGATGAGCGAAATGGTTCACATACAATGAAATTGATTAACACGTTTCCCAATTACAGCGTTACGGTAATATTTAGATGATTTGATAATTTAAATTTTGTGAAAAATTGTAAAGATTCTGCGGACATTTTTGATGAGCATAATTATGTGTATTAAATTCAGCGTTTATACTTGTAAAGGTTGTTGTTATATTGGTCAGACCAAGGGCAAACTTCGGACAAGAATTAGAGAAAGATTTCGCGAATATAAATCAACCAATCGATTAATAATCTGTGCTAACTAAACATGGATATTTAAAAAACCCAACAGGATTCATTGGAATAATGTATCGAAAAATTACGGCCAAAATTAGAATAATGTTAAAATTTTAGATGCATAAAGCATTTTTTCTAGATTGATGGGCGAAATTATTCCCATAAAACCAAATCTTGATCCTTGAAATGTTAAAAACAGTTACGTAAAATTTAAGTTCTATATCTCAATTATTTTTATTTTACCTGTACATTCTGGAATCGTTGAAATTGTAAATCTTGTGGTTTTTAAAAATAATCAGTGTGAGGTTTGAGTTCTGTTTACTTGCCACTGTTTTCCCTCACTTAGGTCCCGGTCGTTACATCAAAGACATTAAATTTTGTAATATTTTAATCTACAACATGCCAAGTTCATTTATTAATTTGTATTCAATTTGGTATATTTAATTATATAATTTTTTTGTGTAAATAACTTGGGATGTCCCTAAAAATACTCCCTGTAGAAGGAAATAACAAACGTATTATAAAGACGTAGAGAAACTCGCATCCAGAATTAAATGTCCTTAAGGAGTGTTTTTTTGTGTGTGTATCGTTAGAGACTAGGATAATATTGATTCACGGGTAAAGTTTCTGTTGAGTTCACTCTGTCAACATTGGTGATATTAGCCGGAAGTTTCAGAGAGGACTGAAAAGGTTTGTTTGGGTTTTCTGTACGTAGTCAATGGAACCGGAGACAAAAGGCTTTACACATGACTAACGGGGGTGGAAAGGGGGGGGGAGGGAGAGAAAACTTTGAGGGAGTTCTCTTGCCATATTGTGATGACGGAACGAACGGCGAAATGGCCGCGACGAGATTTGATGTAAAAGACAAAAGCGCGCAAAAGGGAAACTGTCTTATTCGCGAATGGTTGGTCGGAGAACTTGCGCGAATTAAGTCGCACAATCCTTTGGGATGGGGGAAGGGGGGAGGGGGACCGAAAAGCTCCGCGGAAGAATAAGAGGGTCTAAGAAATAGTTGTTGTTTACAACTGCACGTGTAGTTTAGGGAGGCACAATGGCGGCGGCGACGACCCAGATCCCACACACACAACCTGCAAGAATTGCAGCACAATGAGCATAATGGGAGAAAGAGAGAGAAAGAGATGGCTCAAGAAAAGGCTGTTTTTCCGCAAGGGCGTTGTCGTGCGTTTTCGCGGAATAATTGCATTAGGAAGGAAGGACCAGGTGCGTCCACGGGAGCGAAACCTCGTGTATTTATCCAACAAAAACCCTCCCTCGCTCTGCACAACGACACAAAAGAGGTTTGTTAAAGGTTTCCTCGTGAGGTAACAATCGAAGATAATATACAAGGGTCCTTAATACACCTAACAACCTTCCTCGCGGGCATCGTAACGAAATATATCCGAAACGTTTAGTTGGAAATATATCAGAAGCTTCCCTTATGACTGAAAAAACGAAAGAATCCTCCACTTTTCCATTCGTTAAAAAGTATATACTTAGAAAAGACTGTGATGTAGAATTATGTAGAAAGTTTAATAGTCACCATAAACTATAAATCTTCAGGATTTCTGTGAATTACCCCGGAACTATTAAGCTAAGTAATTCCTTCTTGTTGTATTTAAGACTGTTCTGATGTAACCCTGCATTCTAATATATTCTGCGCAAGCCTTTCCATTTCTACATAACTACCACTTCAAACACCCTACCAACTCTGCTTGGTCTAATCCATACTTTGACCTCCCTCTTCTGTTTTTACTGCACACACTTCCCTCTATCGCTAATTTTACAAGAGTCTCGTGTCTCAAACCGAGGCCTGTTAATCTATTCCGTGTCTTGGTCAACGCCCTCCATATTGTTCGATATTCCCCTATCCTGTTTAGTGATTCTATCCACCCATCTCCTACAACATCACATTTTAATTGATTCTATTCTTTGTTTCTGCAACTCCTACCACCCACGTTTCGCATCGATATAAAGCCACTTTTTTTTGGTTAACAGGCTACATGAGGGTGATCCAGAAACAGGCAAGTACCCTTTAACAGCATAGGAAGGGAAATAAAAACTGAGGTTGCGGAAGGTAGCTCGGGCTAGAGGATGCTAAATTATTTCAATATTTACATGTACAAATTCTGTAGACTGACTTAGACAAAATTTACCTTTTTTTTGGTTAACAGGCTACATGAGGGTGATCCAGAAACAGGCAACTCCACTTTAATAGCATAGGAAGGGAAATAAAAACTGAGGTTGCGGAAGGTAGAGCAAGGTAGCCAAGGGTTGACTAGAGCCTCCGGGCTGTAGTTTAAGGATCCTACCCGGTGTTTCACCTGCAGAGATGCAGGGAAAACCCTAGAAAACCTGCATCAGGCAGATCGGGCATTGGGTACTATTCTCACGTCTTCTCGAATGACGTGAGACGAGTTCGCTATGGGGTCGCAGCATTCCCTTCTCCGTGTCTGCACCAGTTTTAGGAGGCAGTTGGCTAACTGATCCAATGGGATCAGTGGAAAACTCTTGCCTTATGTCCAATATCTTGGACCTCAGTACATATACGTCCTGAAATAGGTGAAGGTGCCTTGGCATTTGAGAACTTTGAAAAAAACAAACAGAGTACGGGGCATTCCCGACATAATCAGGTAAGCCCCGCAGTCAGTCTGGAGAGAAATTTCTGCGAGAAAAACTCTTACAGGCAATTCCCTTCCAGCATAGAACCCCAATTTTAATTCAATTATTTTTTGGGGTTAACAGGCTAAGTAAGGATAATCCTGAAACAAGCAACACCCTTTAATAGCATAGGAAGGGAATTGAAAAGACTCCATACGAACATTTAAATGAATTATTTTACCCGTAAGTAAATTTTTTTATGCGAAAGCCTTCCTTGCCTGTGCTATCCTACTCTTTATGTATACTATACTTCTACCATTCCTAGTTATTATGCTGCCCAAGTAGCAGAATTGCTTAATTTACTTCAAAATATCCCTTCCGAATCTAACAGTGTTGCTTATTCCGCAGTTTCCCATACTTCACTCCGTTACTCTTTCTCCAGGAACACGATCCTTCCATTTATTATGACTTCACTATGCTATAATAGGGAAGATATGGATGGATATTGCCAACTGTGGGTTGATAGGGGATCTAGTTATCGCTTTAAGATATTTTAGTTGAATAATTTTAAACCGATAAAAGAATTAAGACATTCAATACGTTATCTTCATCCGCTTTCACGTTCCCCGAAAATCCTATCCTCCGAGTACAGACAGAATGGCCCAAGTTGAATGTGGAATTGGTTGACCTTACCAGAAGAAACTGAAAGAATATTCTGCGGCCATTTTCTGCCGCCGTCTTCATAGCCTGAAACGTTGTTTTTTTAAAAAACCTGACCCGGTTGGTTAACCGTGAAGATTACAACCGAATTATTCAGCGTGGAGGTCTACGTTCATGAAAGACCATTAAATGTGATGATTGATTTCCATCAGTGAATTGTAATTATTATCACAAGCAGTGAAAGCAGTTCTCCCGAATAATGAGCAGTCGGACGTTTCGGAGGGAGAGAATAAGATGGCGACGGTCGGAGCCAGCTTCTTCTTTAACATGCAATGACATACCGCGCGCTACGTACATGTGTAGCTTAGCATTCCGGGCGAGAGATTGGGAAGATCAAGTTCCTCTCTCCCCCGCCCACGCCACGCACAAGATAAATCACCTTTCTCGGGGCGAAATCGAATTCGCGACATTGGCAAGACAGGTCAATGCGCTATCCTCCTCCCTCATCTTTCCAGTAGGGTTGTTTGAGGCTAGATATAAGCAAGGATCTTGCCTATCTCGCTGCTGGTGGGCGAGGGAGCAAAACAACGCGGCTGGCTGCAGTATAATACCCCCAAAAACTCTATATATATCTCTGGAATCACAACAGTCAAGTACTATTGCGTGTCATACAATATATAAAAATATACAGTAAGAAATATGTCCGCAAACAGTCAAAATAAATTTATTTCACATTTAAATAAATCTGATTTCATTCGAAATAAGCTAGTACAACAACCAAATTAGATAGAAATTAAATTTAATAAGAAAAATGTAATTCAGTAAATAAAAAGAGGGCCAAAAAGTCAACATGTAATTTATAGCTTTTTAATTAATATAAATTCCGTCGTTTCGTCTCATTATTTATTGTAAACTTATAGTCAGAAAAATTTAGCTCCAACACATCGTGTCGTTCCTTTTATTGGAACCTCTTTGGATACATTACTAAATTATAGTAATTATAAAAGTACAAATCAAACCAGATTTTAACAAACTTGACATACAATATATAAATGAGATAAAAACAATATAAATTTTGAAAAACTCAGCGCACAAACGTCGCAGCCGAAATGAGTGTATAGACATATTAAAAAATTAATAATGAAATTGTTTTACACTTTATTATTAAAAAGGTTAATAATAATACATATCCAATAATTTTAGGTTAATTTATTGGTATCATTCATTATATTAACGGCTGAAAGACTGGATATTAAGTGTAACATGCCAGTCTTCATTCTAAAATTCTTCATCTAAAATATAAAAAAAAATAATTCCAACGAAATTTATTATTATTTTAACAAATATGTTTGGACACGTTGACTTTCAAAATTATTTATATGTTAATTACTAAGATTTATTAAAGACCGTTTTGTTTGACCAATGTAGCAGGCTTCACAACCGAGATAGTCAACTTTTTGCATGTAAGATTATGTTTGTCCGAAACGTTAACTTTATATTTAATAAATTATAGCAGCCTTTTTTGTCAGTAGTTTTATTTCAAAGTTAGAAATATATTTCGTTTCGTCTCTCTTTTGAGATGAAACGTGTATAGTGCAACTTTGAAATAAAACCTCTGTCAAAGGAGGACGTTATAATTTAATTTATTGCCAGAATTTAAAATATTTGAGTGGTTTGACTGTTTTCTCATTTAAATTTATTTTTTCTATGTTAGTCTATTGTACCTTCTGGTGTCGAGGATATTTTTTCTGAGAGATCACTATTCTTTAAATCAGTTTAAAATGTGCTGGGGATTGGCGAACGACACTCAAAAATGTACACAAACACCCTAACCCTTGCCAAGAATCGAACCCGAGGCAGTGACGCTGGCCACTAGACCATAAAGCCAGGCTTCAAAGTTATTTATTAATTTAATTAATATGTTATATTAAAGAGGTTTATGTCTGCAGTCAAAATGTTTTATACAAACAACGTTTCACCACTTATTAGTGACCTCTTCAGGAGTTCAAGGAAGGAATACAATAAGAAGGATGTGGGATGTCGTAGTTATGCGGGATGAAAAGGCTTGCGCAAGATAAGTTATCACGGAGGGTTGCTTCAAATCATAGTTGGGTCTGAATACCTCAACAACAAGTTTAGGGACTATTTTGCCACGTCCACCCAGGGTTATTTTTATTTCCCGGTTTCAAAACAAGTTTAATGTCTGCGTCTTTAGCGTGCCTAATATTTTAGCTTTTATGTTTGCATCTTCCCGAGCGCCGCGCCGCCTGGAATGATCTACAGATTTGTCCAAACAGCGGGGAGATTTGTTGTTCCCGTGGGTTCAGCGGCTCTCCAGGTATGAAAGAGGCCGTTCACCTCGCACCTTTCCTTTCCTTTTCTTTCCTTTATCTCGTGTGCAAACAGCGATACGCTCGCAGCCTCGGAGACGCTCCCACACTTTGCCACGTTTCGGACGCCTGATAACGGCGGGCGTCCATCTTATGCGACGTCCGTCTCTCTCTATCGTCTCTTGCAACCCCTGAGCCTATTCCCACGGGAATGCACCCTAATCCTCTCCCCCCCCTTTCCGTGGACGAAGACTGATGTAGGTGACTTAGGTTTCGTCGTGCTCATTAGCTCCGGAGAGCGCGTTGTGGGTAAAAAGGCGGCGGCGGCGGCGGCGATGGCGACGCGACTACCGCGTCTCTTCCCTCCCTGGACCACGCTTCCTATACACTCTCTCAATAGTTATTACCCCCAGGGGGGAGGGCGTGTAAATCCTAAACCTCTTTCTTGATGTCACTCCGTCCAGTTGGTGTTATGAGGACCCAATCTTCCTACTAGAAAAAAACGATGTAATGATTACCTGCCCTAGTTTAGTAATTAAATGTTTGACGTAAAACTCCAATGTGGAAATTTAATTATCTTTTTTAAGCCGGGTGCTCAGAGGCGGCTTCTCAGCGTCGTCAGTGAACATCCAAGAACTTCAGATACCCGTCACTTGAACGTATCTCATAAAAACGCGACTCCATCATCAATAAACTGTATATTTTTACTACTAACGCAAAGACAATCAACCAAAACACAGACTAGCTCCCTAACCAAAGACAATACGACTCTGACCACCTCCCACCAAAGATCACCACCGTCTCTTCTTATTCCTGTACATGCAAACGACTGTTACACCGAAACTGCGTACATACAGTGCCAATGAAAATGATTAAAAATAAAATAACTGAGTTTGAAAATATTTTGTTTCTTCGGGGCGTAACGTTGGCAAATACGAAATTTTGTAAGCTGTTCTTGTTGTTGTGGTATTCAGTCCTAAGACTGGTCTGATGCAACCCTTTATTCTAACATATCTTACGCAAGCCTTTTAATTTTCGCATAACTAGAACATCCTCCCTAATCTACATAGCGTATTCCATCATTGGCCTCCCTCTTCTGTTCTTACCCCACACACTTCCCTCTAAAACTAATTTTACAAGACCCTCGTGTCTTAAAACGCGGTCTACTAATTTATCCCTTCTCTTGGTCAACGTCCTCCATATTGTTCGCTCTTCCCCTATTCTGTTTAGAACTTCCTCGTTAGTGATTCTATCCACCCATCTGATTTTCAGGATTCTCCTATAGCACCACATTGCAACGGCTTCTATTCTTTTCCTTTCCGCAACACCTTATCGTTCACGTTTCGCACCCACATAATGCCACGTTCCATACGAACATTTTTAGCAACGATTTCCTAGTATTCACACATAAATAAATTTCTCTTATTCGCGAAAAATTTCCTTGCCTGTTCTATCCTACTCTTTACGTCTACTATACTTCTACCATCCCGAGTTATTACGCTTCCCAAGTAGCAGAATTCCTTAATATCCCTCAAAATATACCTTCCCAACATAACACCTTTTGTTATTCCACTGTTTCCTATACTACATCCCATTTACCTTGGTTTTCCCTCTTTTAATCCCCATGTCGACCTGTTTCTACGGGACCAGGTTCATGCCAATTAATAATGTTTTCAAGTCTTCTTCTGACTAATACCACAATATCATCGACAAAGCGTAGGGTTTTTCCTTGCAGTATGATTCCTTTTCCATATTCCGTTTTAACTTTCTTCATCGCCTGTTCTATATATAAGTTAAACAGCATGGACGACAGACTGCATTCTTGTACTACTCCTTTCTTGATTACGGCTTTCTTTTCTTGATCTTGTATTCTAATTACTGCTGCCTGTCTTCTGTAGAGGTTATGTATAAGCGTCCTTTCTCGATATTTTATTCCACTTCTCTTAATAATTCTTAATAGTGTACTCCAGTTTACATTATCAAGCGCTTTTTTTCATCTTTGTCGACTGTGTTTGATAAACTGTCACTGTAATAAGACAATAAATGTCGCTTGAAAAAGGTTTAGAAAAAAATTGTTCGAGAAAGACTTAAACAAGTTTACGTTATTTTGTGTATGTGAAAGAAGTAGTAGCACAGATGGAGGCACAGAGCTCTATAAAATTAAAATGATGGTAAGAGGATGGTTAATAACGTAGAATTGGAAATGCAAAATGTTAGGCTAATGAAGGGGGAAATGAAGTACATTTCGGAATATTTATTGTATTGCATTGTATTTATTAAATCTATAAATTGGCAGATGCCCGGTGGCAGATACATAGAACATAAACAATAATTAATAAACTGGTCGTAAGGACCATATTTAACCTATAGTTGATAGTATATTTATATTCAATATAAATAAATAATTGTGGAATCATATTATTAAGAATGATTTTTTAAAAAAAAGAATAGTATTGTTTTTGCCTGAAAAAAAAAGAAACAAAACAAAAAAACTGGAAATATATTTCACTGTAGTATATTTTTAGAGATTTCGCAGCACTGATCACTTCACTACACTACACTAAACTTAGATTGAGTCGAAATTTTCTTTTGTTAGAGGAAGTTCCCCAAACACTCCTACAGAAGATAAATTTTTGGCAGAGGAACATGAAATTTTCTGCCCTTGGAACAATTAAATGTGGACCCTACTGGAGGAATATTGTTTAGATGGTCGAGCAGTGACATGAATGAAAGTTACAAGTATTTGTTACGGGACGAATTACAAATATGGTTAGGCATAAATTGAGTTGAGCATCATTTCTAATTACAAGAACTTTGGTTGTCTTCACCAGAGGCTAAGTGGTGCACTCATTTGACTCCAGCACTTGAAGTGAGAAGCTTGGACCTTCTTCAACAACCTTCCTCCGTAGCTATTCGTGTGCCATTATGTGAGGCAAATATTTCGCCTACGTCTTTCCCCCTCCCCTCTTCCTCACTCTTTCAACCCTCCTACTCCTCAGTCGAAATAGAATTTTCCCGTAATTTAGCTGTGTGTGTGTGAGTGCGGCGTGAATTTCAAAGAGGCTCTATTTCAGGAAGCGGATTTTGAGCTGGGCCTGTGGCGCGTGACTGGCATGTGCATCTGATTGGAGAGGAACGCTACTCAGCAATCAATTCATGTTGTGAACGAGATTCGTATCGTGCTCAGAATCCTGCCCCAGGTACTCCTAAATATTTCCATTCCGCCCTCAAGGTCTCCTCTTTCTATAAACAACGCGGCGGAGTGATTCTCTCTCCGTCTTCATGTATGAAATGTACCAGTCGGAATCACTCACTCTCTGTCACCAGCTTTCCTCATATACCGCAAATTTTTCTATGTTTCTTAATTATTTCAAAGCGATAAATTAATCATAAAAGGACCTGTAAGTGAACATTTTTCTCATTGGTGCAATTTCTTTAAGAAGTTAACTATAACTTTAAAAGCAAAAAAAACGATGTTTCTGTTGTTGTGGTATTTATTCCTAATACTGGTCTGATGCAACCCTCCATGCTAACCTATCATGTGCAAGCCTTTTCATTTCCTCATAACTAGCACATCCCACATCCTCCCTAAACTGTTTAGCCTCCCTCTTCTGTTTCTACCCAACACACTTACCTCTAATGCTAATTTTACAAGACCCTCATCTTTCTTGGTCAACGTCCTCCATATTATTCTCTTTTCCCCTATTCTGTTTAGAACTTCCTCGTTAGTGATTCTATCGACCCATCTGATTTTCAGAATTCGCCTACAGCACGACATTTCAAACGCTTCTGTTCTTTTCCTTTCCACAACTTCTATCGTTACTTTACAGACATTTTTCTCATTGGGTTAAATTTTATAATTTTTTAATTCAAGAAGATTACTGTAACTTCAAAAGCAAAAATTAGATAATTTTTTATATTTAAAAAAATTTAACGGACTCATCGATCAAAGCATTACATCCTCTGTTTGAAATTAAATTCAGGAACCTTTCATCCATTTCGAGGTTGCCCATCGTTCACTGATTTCCCTTCAGTTAGGATGGTGAAAGAATGTGATTAATAAACTGAAGGTGATCATCCCCCCAATTTCAACTCCCTTCACATGATATTAAAGGGAAGTAGCCTGTTTCAGGATCACCCTCATGTACTATGTTAACCCAAACAAAAAAATCTGCGCTTGATAGACCAGAGAGGTGCCTGTTGGAGTTTTCTCTTGCAGTTATTTCCACCCAGATTAACTGCGGGGCTCACTTGGAAATGCCTCCTAGTCTCTGTAGTTTATTCAAGATTCTCACATGACGAGGCAGCTTAATCTATTTTTGGAAGGTGTATGTACTGGTGTCGAAGATCTTGGGCATATGGTAAGAGTTGTCCTCTGATCCCATTGGACCAATCGGCCCACTGATTCCTAAAACTGGTGAAGATACGGATGAGGGAATGCTGCGATCCCACAGGAAACTCATTTTCCGACATTCGGAAAGGCGTGAGAATGTTACCCAATAGCCCGACCTACCCGATGCAGATCTTCTAGGGTTTTCCCTGCATTTCTTCATGTGAAAAACGGGGTGATTCTTAAACTATAGCCCGGAGGCCCTAGTCAACCACTTGGATACCTTTCTCTACCTTCCACATACCCCCTTTTCAATTACCTTCCTATGCTATTAAAGGGGAGTTGCTTGTTTCAGGATCACCCTCATCCTTCAGATGGAACTCTCATCAGTTTCTGGCATGGAACCGGACTAGCTCAGTGGTAGGGCAAACGCCTGTAAGCGGGAGGTCCTAGGATCAATTACCTGCGTAAATTAATTTTATTTCAAAATAATTAAATCGTATGACTACTTTTCAAAACGTGTAACCGCCCTTTGAAACTATTTATTATTTTTATTTATTATTTGATCTGTTTTTATAATACCATTTCACCTCTAAATATCAATCAATTATAAATACTATAATAATACTACTGGCGTGTTTTTTATTTTATGAACGGGAAGAAACGATTTTAATTAAATTTGATGTTATTTACAAAGACCCCACCCACATGGGAGTAGTAACAAAAATAATAATTTATGTATATTTAATCAATTAACTATGTTTTTCCAAAAATTAAATGAGTAATTAACCATCACATACAGAGTTTTCGGTTGCAGCTGCTCTTGTAGGCAAGTTTGGATTAATATACATTTGGCATCTTATTTTATCAAGAATTTCGCTTTACCAAATATGGTGGGAAACGTCAACACACTGGTTAAATAAAATACTTTATATGGGCGTTAATTACTTCATTTACTTGAACATTATTTATATTATCCAACTTTTATGGAGCTGAATTTTTTTTGTTCAAGTTACATGTGGGCCGTGTAGCAGAGATTATTTCAGTATCGGTTTCAATCGTCGCACTTCATTTTGGAACTTCACAGGAAAGAAAGAAAAATACAAACTGTGACATTTTAATATTATTGAGGACTTTCGATTAGTTAAGGAAATGGACACCATGTTTTTTCATAAAAATACGAAATGATACACGTTTCAATTACCTAAAAATCCTACTACTTCAACCCTCAGTATACGAAATGATACCTTTTTCAATTTCCGAAAATTCCTTTCTACTTGAAGCCGTTTTATATCGAGAACTTCGACGAAGATCTTTATAATGGTTTAGGATAATTGGGGAGTGGGGGTGGGGGTGCTTAATGCCTAACAGAACTAGGACGTATAATTCGGAATTTCCAAATTGGAAGTAAGACGCTGAGGATTTATTCGTTGGAGCCGAGGCATGCGCAGGTAAAAGCGTCGGCTGGCCTGTATATCTGGAAGAGGAATCGCTGGACGTGTATCCGGCTAATGAAGGCATTTCTCCAGCTGTCCTCGGCGAGGGTGGCACGAAACCTTCCTCAGGGTGACAGCTGCTGGAGACTGCACTGGGTCAGTAGCTCACTTCCTGCGAGGCTCTCCTCCATTATTCTTTATGAACTACGTGCTCAACAAAAATCATTACCAAGCCCTTCAATCGTCATCTAATTTAATGAAGTCAAACCTTCCATTTTCCGTTAGAATTGTAATTTGTGTTTAAAGTCGTACAGTCGTACACTTAAACTAATTAACTTACCTCTAATTTGTTTTTTTTAAAAAAGGGTAATTATTCCCTTTGTCATTGCATGTGTCACCAAATCTCTTAAATAATAAAGATAAAATAATCTTACCCATACTTTTTATAACCCTGCGACGTTTCATTTAAATCTCTATACAAATCTTACATTTTTTCTTAATATATCTTTAATATTAATCTTATTTACCGTATATCATCCTTCCAAGAGTAAACAAAACTTGCATATTAAAAAAATTCTTTCGTATTGTTACCATCATCCGTTTATCTGTTTGCAGTTCGTATATATCGTTTTATAACGTCTTGCGTCTTCCGATTTCCAAACGCCACTCCTCTCTGTCTTTCCATTAATTTTCTTCTATTCCTCTTTCTCGGATTTCTTGATTGATTCCACTAATCCAGCATTTTCTGGGTCTGCCTTCTTTCCTTCTTCCTTTCGGCTTCCATTGTAGAATTCGTTTCGGTAGTCTTGTTTCTGGCATCCTATGTACCTGTCCAAACCAAATCAGTTGTTTGTCTCTTATGTCATCAATTATGTTGAGTTTCACACCCATAATTTCTCTAATTTTTGTGTTTGGTATCCTGTCCATTTTTGATCTGCCTACCGCCCTCCTCCAGAAATCCATTTCGGTCGCTGTTAAGTAAAAGCTCTTAAAGAAGCTAACATTAACATCGAACTAATAAAAACAGTAAAGACCCTGTATAAACAATCAAAGACAAAAATTAAGATAGGCAACATGGTCACAGAAGGATTCACAACAACCAAAGGATTAAAACAAGGCTGCTGCTGTCTATCCCCCACATTGTTCAAAATAATACCTCGAACACACACTAAAGGAATGGAAGAAAAAGTGCAGAAACATGAGACTACCCTTAAAAGATAACACCTTATGTTTTTCGGGCGACCAAATATTGATAGCCCGAGACTATGACGATAAGAATTACATGACCCGCAAATTAATAGAAGAATATTCAAAATGGGGATTAGAAGTAAATATGAACAAATTGAATACATGTGTATTGGAGGAGAACAACAGGACCTGGAAATTGAAAATGGACAACAAATAAAACGATGCAATTAACATAAATATTTGGGAATAAAATATCACAAAAGGGCAGGCACACTGGATGAGGCGATTCAAGGAAGACATGTACAGGGCCGGAAAGCGATAGTCACGCTAAATAGCATTTTATGGGACAAACGTATTACGAAACAGAACAAACAAAGAATATATCATACAATTGTAAAAAATATAGTAACTTTTGGTGCGGAAGTCTGGCCACTAAAAGAACAAATGGCAAAAAAAGTTAACAGAATCATATTAATTTACGAAAGATATAAAAATACTAAGGTTATCTGATGATATTAGGTGTTAGGGGACTCACAAAAAGTCTTGGAAACCATGAAGATGATCCTGGAAGAAGAGTACAACATGAGGGAAAATCAAGGTGATGGAGTTTAGCATCCTAAACAAAGGGTGTTACATTTGAAGTTAAGGAATTCTATTACTTGGGAAGCATAATAACTGGGTTAGTACACTACAGGCAAGAAAGGAATTTACTTACGGCTTAGATAAGTATGAATACTAAGAAATCATTATTCGTATGAATTGTGGCGTTATATTGGTGCGAAACGTGGACGATAGGAATTGCGGACAGAAAATTAATAGAATGTTTCACTAAGTGGTCCTATAGAAGAATGAGATGGGTGTAATAATTATTAAGTAGGAAGTTATAAACAGAATAGGGGAAGAGAGAACAATTTGGAGGATTTTGACCAGGATAAGGGATAGATTAATAGGTCACGTTTTGAGACATGAGCGACTTGTAAAATTAGCATTGGAGGGAAAGAGGGAGGCTAAGGTAAGCTGATTGGGGAGAATGTGGGATGTGGTAGCTATATAAAAATTAAAAGGCTTGTTCAGGATAGGTTAGCATGGAAGGTTGCATCAGACTAGGCTTACGACTGATTACCACAGCAAAGAAACAAACAAATATTAATTTTAAAAATATGAAGTTAGTATTCTGGAAAAATTGGCACTTTGACGCCATATTTATTTTTTAAATATGGCGTATTTCCCTATATTCTTTGCGTCTCCGTCGACCAAGTTCATAACAACAGGCGCTGTAGCACCTATTATTAAATTATATATTAATTGTTAATAAATTTCATTTCAAGAGGACTAAACACATTAGGTTTTGTAAATATGAAACTCTTGGATTTGATATATTCTGGAGCAGTTTTGTAGCGTTGTACTGTGGATGACGTTGGCGCTGAGAGGAAGTGGTGATGTGATGGACAGACGGATCAGGCAGGTACATGGATGGCGTTCCTTCACGTCACGTCGTGGACGCATAATGCCAGGCAGGCCCAGCACATAGCGGCGCGTAAGGAGTGACCTCCGTGACTTCCATCACACCACACCAACCCACCAGATGACAAAGGACGCCACATACCAGAGACACTTCTCAACTCTGCTGCTTCCTCCCTCGACGCCAGATTACCTCAGCTCACTTTAAATTCGCTGACAGTATTTACATCAACAGTGGCCTCATTTCCTACAACTAATCCCTGCTCCGAAATTTTCTAATCTACTCATTCGATGAATTAAATGTCATTCCGCTTCGAGTCCGAGATGCGTTCCTTCTGAATCCACAATACCATCTGTATTGCTCTGAATGTGGACTTAATGAGACACTAGAACACGTGTTTTTCAGTTGCTCGAGATTTTCATATGGGAGACGAGCATTAGATTTAGATTGTTTCCGTTAATCCTCGATTAATAGGATACGTCATACATTAAAAATTAAAAATGAACAAAATAAAGTACATAATTAAAGACAAATAAACTTAAAATAAATTAGTAAAAGAAAATATATATAGACAAAAGTCAATATAAACACAACACGGACACACACTGGGAAACACAAACAAGCACACACTGAGGAACACGCAATGGAGTTTTAACTACTTGGAGCTCTGCGACCAGGAAACTGTCCTTCCCTCTGTCGTAGCTCCAGGCAATACATGAAACAAACAAACAAAAGAGCAGAAAAAACTGAATAGAAATTTTAAAGATATGTGATGTGCTATTTTATAAGGCAGCTCATTCAACACTTTTTGCAGGAACCTTGATTTAAATACTAGAAGGACGATTAAGAAAATCCTGTACCGAGTAAAACGCGCCATTTAAAAGAATAGTTTTACTCTGCTTCACGAAGCTTTTGTAGGTACTATTTTTAACCTCTGGCGGAAGGCTGTTGTATAAAATTATCCCGGTATTGTGAATACTTTTCTGGTGTAGAGCAAGGCGATGCTTGTCCGACCTTAGAGCTGAACGATTTCTGGTCGCGTATTCATGAAACTCGCCATTTGTTTGAAACAAATTAGTGTTTCGCTTTACAAACTTTAATATTTCATAAATATATACGCTTGGTAAAGTAAGTATTTGAAAACTTTTGAAGAAAGGTTTGCAACTCGATCTAGAATTCGTGCTAGAAAGTATTCTAATTTCACGCTTTTGCTACTTAAATATTTCATTATTCCTGGAGCAGTTTCCCCAATTAGAGATGCCATAGGCTCATAATTGAATAAAAATACGCGAAATAAACCATTTTGACGTAGTTTTTGTCAACGTGTTGCATTAGTGTTCTCAGAGAATAACAAGCTGAACTTAGTTTTCCGGCAAGCAGATATTGCTGAAAGCGATACTGGAACTTCAATAACACCAGAAAATTTGGTACCCAATATGCTGCTTTCACCTAATACCTGGAATAAAGTAAGCGCTTATGCCTCTACAGTAATTCAAAGATTAAGAAATTACGAAAAAGAGAGAAATAATAATGTTTAAAGGAGACAGAGTGAGCTTGACGCTACGACTGCTTCCTGTGAAGCGATGACTGGCTTTTTTTTCGTCAAGAGCTTATTTGTGTGTTAAATAAGTGAAGATAATGAATGATTTCAAGTGCACCTACAACGGTAACATACATAAAAAAACCTTGCTTATTTAGGTCTGTCGTTGCCGACTAAACTAATCTCGTTAGAGGATCTCGTGTGACTTAATACTAAGGACCGATCCATTACTTTAAAAAATGACAACCGTGACGAATGTCGCCATTCCGGACAAAGGGTTATCATTGTTTACGTGTGTGTGTTCCTGAGAGAGAGTGGAATAAGGAGGAGGGGGAAAAGGCGGGCAGTTATTCAATTAAGCAATTAGCGACCCAAGAATGGGGTAATTACTTTTTATAGAAGTGAGAAGGAAGCGACCTCAAGCGGCGCTTAGTGTGAAGATTGCCGTGTGAACAAGTCGAAGGAAAATCAGAATAGACAAGAACAAGCTTGACGAAAGGGTGGGGGGGTGATATTGCTGAAATTTTCACAGCATGGACTTAGATGAACACCTGCAGAATTTGAGTTCGAAATATGTCTGTCGTTTGTCTGAGTCGACGTCGTCTCAAAAATGCCACTTTTCAGCTATGATATTTTATTATTATTATTATTACTTAGCTGTTATTGGGCATTTGCCCGGCGGCAGCTATATACAAAGAAAACACTAACACAATTTATACTAAGGAACAACTTTGAAGAGTAGTTTTTGATCTGTGAAAGAAAAGTCCTGAGTCACACAAAAATCACTTCACTGCACTTCTCTATCAGCACTTCACTGACTCTAAAAAAAACTGCTCACTTTAGTTTCCTCAGGCTATTCCTAAACTGATTTACGCTACCCGCATTGGATCATTAAGTTTCAAAATCAGAGCCCTTTTTTGTTATATATAAGTTCTTAGTGCTGCCTCGGACCTCACTTTGCCAGAAAGAAATTGACGATTACAACAATTTTATAGTTCTTAATAATTGGATTTTAACAATAATTTGGTGAGTTGCTAGTTTATGCCTTTGTATATATATGCTTGTGTGTATGTGCTATATATTAGTATTTTCAAATTTAAATATGTATTTCATAGATTATAAACCTGAAAAAGGTGCGAATATGCGCCGAAACGTCGTTTAGATAGAAAAATAGATTTAGATTTATTGTTGTTTCCATTAATCCTCGATTAAGGAAATAGGATACGTCATACATTAAAAATTAAAAATGAACAAAATAAAGTAAATAATTAAAGACAAATAAACTTAAAATAAATTAGTAAAAGAAAGTGTATATAGACAAAAGTCAATATAAACACAACACGGACACACACTGGGAAACACAAACAAGCACACACTGAGGAACACGCAATGGAGTTTTAACTACTTGGACCAGGAAACTGTCCTTCCCTCTGTAGTAGCTCCAGCAGCTATATACATGAAACAAACTAAAGAGCAGAAAAAACTGAATAGAAATTTTAAAGATATGTGATGTGCTATTTTATAAGGCAGCTCATTCAACACTTTTTGCAGGAACCTTTTATTTAAATACTAGAAGGACGATTAAGAAAATCCTGTACCGAGTAAAACGCGCCATTTAAAAGAATAGTTTTACTCTGCTTCACGAAGCTTTTGTAGGTACTATTTTTAACCTCTGGCGGAAGGCTGTTGTATGAAATTATCCCGGTTTTGTGAATACTTTTCTGGTGTAGAGCAAGGCGATGCTTGTCCGACCTTAGAGCTGAACGATTTCTAGTCGCGTATTCATGAAACTCGCCATTTGTTTGAAACAAATTAGTGTTTCGCTTTACAAACTTTAATATTTTATAAATATATACGCTTGGTAAAGTAAGTATTTGAAAACTTTTGAAGAAAGGTTTGCAACTCGATCTAGAATTCGTGCTAGAAAGTATTCTAATTGCACGCTTTTGCAACTTAAATATTTCATTACTCCTGGAGCAGTTTCCCCAATTAGAGATGCCATAGCTCATAATTGAATGAAAATACGCGAAATAAACCATTTTGACGTACTTGTTGTCAACGTGTTGTATTATGTGTTCTCAGAGAATAACAAGCTGAACTTAGTTTTGCGGCAAGCAGATATTGGAACTTCAATAACACCAGAAAATTTGGTACCCAATATGCTGCTTTCACCTAATACCTGGAATAAAGTAAGCGCTTATGCCTCTACAGTAATTCAAAGATTAAGAAATTACGAAAAAGAGAGAAATAATAATGTTTAAAGGAGACAGAGAGAGTTTATTCCAAAGGTTCAACAGCCCTTTTGAGGGCCTAGGCCTACCGAGGACGCTGCGGACTGTCGTCTGGCGTGACACATTCCGAATTTGGGGGTGATACGTGGTCAGTGTATCAATATAAATGTTTATATATGCATATGTAAAACGGACAAATGAATTTTAATCAGTTTTACGCTTTGCAGAAAGGGACAGACGGAGGAATTGTTATATTCTCAAGGAATTTATATCTACTATTGTCTACTTGTTTAATTACTACCGCACGTCACAAAATGAACCGTACCATCGGATTCCATATGTTCTTTTCTACCAAAGACGAGAATCACTGTTCAGTGTACCCGTGGATTTCCGGACATCCATCAATGTTTCGCAAGGTTGCGCGGTCTTACTCAACATTAACGCCCAGGACTCTGATTTGCGTTGAGATGTTTCGTATTTCCATAGGAAACTGAACTCAATTATTTACCTTAGCAAATATCTGTGTACCTTACTGTAATGTCAGTGTTACGTAATCCTCCCATAGTGACGAGCTATTAAATGTTTAACGTGGGTGACGTAACGCGCTCACGCGGACGTCACGACGACGTATTTAACACATGCGTGTACGTGTGTGCGTGTGGCAGGCCTGGAGTATCGATCGGTCTACATGGTTAATGGAATTAAAGGGGAACGTGCCATTATCGACCCGGGATGGATGGAAGTGACATCTTTCCCAACGTTGCGCAACGTTTCGAACTCATCCGCTGCAGTTATGTCACAACAACGACGACGACAACACTAATATTTCCATTGAGTCACGTACGATAAGTAGGGCAGTCAGTTGCCACGACGGGAACCACGTGAACTCGTAAAGTTTGTCCACAAATGAAACGGCAAGCTCGTCCGTCGCTGATCGACCCGTTCCACCATTACGCAATATTTGGCCCACTGTACCGCATTCCTAACACCCAATTGGACCAACATTAAAACAGATTATATATTATGAAATTATATAACTAAACAACGCCGTAGTCATTTTAAATCCCATTGCCTTCATTTCTGATTTGTCACGTTTCTAGCAAGTCACCAGGATCTTCCCCCCTTAAGGGACACGGGGACCGAAATTTCGCCCAAAATTTGAAACAAATCGATTTCTATATTTTTTTCATATTAATACGCCTATAAATTCAGTAAACTGAAAAAAGAAGCTGGCAAAGAAAACAATGAAGGTTTAACGTATGCTGCAGGACAATTTTAATTAATATTTTTTATTCTACATTAATAAAATACTTTCTTTCTTCAGAAAAAAAAATTGGTTTTCTCAACTTCATGGTTTATGTTACCAAAAACCTTCTAAGCGTCATAAATATTAAGATACTATATTCATTATTTTTGTAACTAATCTAAAAGCTAATACCTCCAAATATAAGGATTAGTTTTGTAATTGTTCAAGTAGTTAAGGTGAAAAAAATTTTAAAAGTGCCAATTCTTGAGTAACTGTACGAAGGTCTTAGTAAAAAATTATTTCCTCCCCACAATTTTAATCAATTTCAAAAATATGTATTAATTTAAAACAGCTAAAATATATTCAAGTACGTAACGCAAGAAACATTTTCAAAAATGCCCAAATTTTGAAAACAGTTTTCGAAATATCTCAACAACAAAAAAATGTATAAAGTTTTCTAGGGCTTTCAACCGGGTGAAAAAAACAGTAGTTCCACGACGTTTCGGCGTTTTACTCGGTACAGGATTTTCTTAATCGTCCGTCTAGTATTTAAATCAAGGTTCCTGCAAAAAGTGTTGAATGAACTGCCTTATAAAATACCACATCACATATCTTTAAAATTTCTATTCAGTTTTTTCTGCTCTTTTGTTTCATGTATTGCCTGGAGCTACGACAAAGGGAAGGACAGTTTCCTGGTCCAAGCAGTTAAAACTCCATTGCGTGTTCCTCAGTGTGTGCTTGTTTGTGTTTCCCAGTGTGTGTCCGTGTTGTGTTTATATTGACTTTTGTTTATATACACTTTCTTTAACTAATTTATTTTAACGTTATTTGTCTTTAATTATGTACTTTATTTTGTTCATTTTTAATTTTTAATGTATGACGTATCCTATTTCCTCAATCGAGGATTAATGGAAACAACAATAAATCTAAATCTATCGAGGTCGCTGGTTCAGAGTTCTGAGCAGGAAGTTGCTGATGAGGGGCGGTTTCTTCAAGGTTTTTCTTTCCTCACCACCCTTTCCCCCCCTTTTTTTTCGCACATGTGTGTGTGGCGCTTAACGCAGCGTGTCCTCTCATCCCCATCAGCCCTCTTTAAAGCTCGTCCCCACCCACGCTAATGCGATCCAAGGTCACTCGCTGGCTGCCTCATCATGTCACTAGGTCGTTTCCTAGACTCATCGTTGATGCGATCTCGAAATATCCAATTGTCACGGTACAATTTCAAATAATCCAACTAAATGTCACTATTCAAATTATAAACTCTCTTCTCTGTAGAAAAAAAAATCATAAAATCGACTAACATTCATCCTCGCGTTGTATGACGTCATTCCATTCACGTGAGGAATAATTCAGTAATCACTGGGGCTCATGTCACTGGGTCGTCTGAATCTCTACACAGACTCGCCAAATTAAAGTGACTCATCGTTATTTATTCAGGCGCTACTGAAGCGTCAATTTGTGACGCTATAACCGAAAAAAAACTATTAAAATCTCTTTTTTAAGCTGTATGTATACAAAACTCATTCCATTCCACTCTTTAAAAAATTTTACGCTTTTATGACTACAATTTAAAAAAAAATAGCCAACATTCCTTTTTATGCTATGTGACGTTACCCTGACGTCAATAATAACCGACTAATTTCTGGGGGTGAATAATGGGAGAAATAAACGACACAAACTCTATTTACTACAAAATAGACGACGCTTTGCGCACTCCTGATGTACGAAAAATAATAAAATAACGAAATAGTTATCACAGGCATTAGTTTAGGAATCCATTATTGTTACATTATTCCGATCAATATTGTGAATATTTGATTTGACCTTTTTATAGTGTTGGATGTTTCTCACTTGGCTGCTTCAAATTTGAAAAACGTTCTTCAATGTCAGCCTTGTTTCTCTTGTGTAACAAACACTGCAGGACACTTTATATAGTATATTACCTTCGCATAAATTAAACTTTAAATTGTTAATTCTGTATTTTCTTTTTATTTAATTATCATTCTTAAGGTTGTTTAAATTGAATTTTATACATATATCATTTATCGTTTATCCTTTATTTATAGCCTTTATCCTTCATGGTTTAACCTCTATCCTGGGTACTTTATCGTTTGCTTTATTTATCCTTCGGCGTTTATCCTTTATTTGCGCCACATATGCGGAACATATACAAAATCACACACACATGAACGAAAATTGAGAATTTCTTTACACATAAACAATGAGTTTCATTTATAAGAATAAGGTAGTTGATATATCTATTTGGTGTTTTTAGCGCGTAATAACTTGTAAATTTAATTAACCTTTTGTTATAAGTAAATATATATTCATAAGTATTTAAAAAATATACGTAAATGTTTACCTCATGAGTGCGTCGCACAAGCTGCAGCATATAAATAGGACACGTTCGGCCGCTAACAGTCAGTTTTCTTTCGAGTTGCCTGTTTCAAAATCACCCTCATGTAGGCTGTTAAAGAAAAGAAAATACTCCATTAAGAGGTGGGTCATGGGAGTTTTCTCTCGCAGGCATTTCTTCCTCAGATTGACTGCAGGGCTCATCTATTTCCGTCGGGAATGACTCGTATTCCCTCTGTTGCTTTTTTTCTTCTTTCCAAATACTCACATGCCGAGGCACTTTCACCTATTTTAGTAAGAGTATGCACTCGGTTCAAAGGCCTTGAGAGTTGTGCCCTGATCCCATTGGATAATTCGGCCAGCAGCCTCCTGAAACTAATGGAGACACGGAGAAGGGAATGCTGCGATTTCACAGTAAACTTATCTCCGGTCATTCGAAAGGGCGTGGGAATAGTACCCAATGAGGGTTTTTTTATGGGGGGAAGTTTCCCTGCATCTCTTTTTAATTTCCTTCCTATCACCCTGACGTAGCCTGTTACCCCCACCCCCCAAAAAATAGCTCTAGTTGTTGTCAGTCTTGATATATTGGGCAAACAAACCCGTCACTTAATACCCGTATCAAAGAGAATATTTTCAATACTAAACTTTCCAATGACAAACGTTCCGTTGCCTCCAAAATATATACATAAATCTGAATATTTGTTTCAGATTAATAAAAATACAAGTGTTGGGCTATGGATGTAGAAAAGATTAAATTATAAAATAGGTTTTTGTAAAATTATGTAAATAAGATGAAAACTGATGCGTTTATTATACAAAAAATAAAAAGACGGCCAATAAGTCAGCATTTAAATTACAAGCAAGGAACCAAAAAACAGACGTTGGAAAATACTCATTCCTAAATAGGACAATTAATGACTGGAACAATCTGCCTGCAGGAGTGTTTCGGGAACTTCATCTAACTGAAAGAAAATTTCGAATCAATCTAAGTTTAGTGTAGTGATCAGTGCTGCGAAATCTCTAAAAATATACTGCAGTGTGTTGTTTCTTTTTTTTCAGGCAAAAACAATACTATTCTTTTGTTAAATAATCCATTTCTAATAATATTTTTTTTGGGTAACAGGCTACATGAGGGTGATCCTGAAACAGGCAACTCCCCTTTAATAGCATAGGAAGGGAATTGAAAAGGGGGGATGCGGAAGGTAGAGCAAGGTAGCCAAGGGTTAACTAGGGCCCCCGGGCTATGGTTTAAGGATCCTACCCGGTGTTTCACCTAAAGAGATGCAGGGAAAACCCTAGAAAACCTGCATCAGGTAGGTCGGGCATTGGGTACTATTCTCACGCCCTTCCGAATGACGGGAGACGAGTTTGCTGTGGGGACGCAGCATTCCCTTCTCCGTGTCTCCACCAATTTCAGGAGGCAATTGGCCAACTGATCCAATGGGATCAGCGGACAACTCTTGCCATATGCCCAAGGTCTTTGACCCCAGTGCATATACCTCCTAAAATAGGTGAAGGTGTCTCGGCATATGAGAACTTTGATAAAAAGTACGCAGAGAGAGTGCAGGCATTCCCGACATGATCAGGTGAGCTGGGCTGAAGCGCCTGCGAGAAAACTCCCGCAGCGCTGCCCTAACCGTCAATAATATGATTCCACACTTATTTATTTATATTGAATATAATTATACATTCAACTACAGGTTAAATATGGTCCTTACGACCAGATTATTAATTATTGTTCAAGTTCTATGTATCTGCCACCGGGCATCTGCCCATTTGTAGATTTAATAAATACAATACAATTTATATTTCATTGCTTATTAATTAACATAAATGCGAGGTTTCGTCTCCCTTTCGGGACTTCATCAGGCATAAAATTGAGTCATTCAATGATTTTAAAAAGTAAGACACTCAGTTTGAATAAGTAGCGTGTAGTATGATATCTACTTGAAGGTCGAAGCGAAAGAATCGTCCGTGGACTGTCAAATTCTGAAGTGTTGAGTAGTGTAAAATTCCACACAAACACACACACACCCTTTTCAAAACAGAGTGTTTTTGTCGGTGATTTACCCTTAATTTCCCTGGAGGAGCGCTTAATGGTTTGCATGTTGATAAGTTAATCTGTTGTGTGTTTTGGCGTAATTAATATGCAGTCTGTGTATAGTGTTAATAGCCTGTTTTCATTCAACAACGCTGTTAACGTGGCTTGAGGACAATTTATTCGTAACTAGATTCGCCCACGATAAAGTGCTCTTGACTACATCAAGCAATAAATGCAAATATAGTCGTATCCTTGACGTCTTGTTTAATAAGTTAGGTTCGGGAAAGGGGGAGGGGGAGAAGGCGATCTGTCAAGCGAGACCTCGTAAAAGGAGAAATCAATTCAGAGAGAAGAGCGCACTGGTTAGGATTTCAACTGTGGCGTGTTTACTTACAGTCAGATGCACCGTAGATTCCATTATTTGAAATGAATATAAGGGGGATATTCATTATTTTAAGTGGAATATTGATATATTAATAATGAGTTTTTTATAATATAAAAGAAAGACAATAATTTACTTGATCGAAAAACATATTTTACATTAACGTTACAATGTTGCTATTTTAATCATTATGCCAACAATTCTTTCTTAAATTAAAACTACGTATCTATTTACAAAAAAACCTGATACAATTAAATTCCTTAAAACTAAACAATTCTATCTCTAACCTCAGGGTCACATATTATGGGCCTTCTCATAGAACTAAATAATTGACAAGAATCTACTCGGACCTGGCAGTACATAAAATCAGCAAAGAATCACAGGGGTAATTACCGTGTTGGCTTAGTGAATATTCCAGCTCCTTCCTCCTAATTGGGTCGTCCTCTCACAGCTGCCGCCGCAGCTATTCTTCCTGGTTCAGGAAGAATTTCCGTTTATCCTCCTTTCCTTGAACTGTGTGCCGAAGGATGCCCACCATCTTCTCTAAATCTCCCTTGGCACACTTCCAAGCACCTGCCCAGCAAAATCTCTCGGAATCTTTCACCAAATCTGTCTTGCCATCTTTCCCGTCTCACAGCTCTCGAAATATCTGTCCAAATCTCTCTGCACGCGCTGTTTAAAATCTATTCCCCACTACTTTGGTTCATATCACCCGAGGTGGCAGGTGTGGATATAGACTAATAACATAAATGGTTATACTTGGGGAAAACACACCACCCGATGCCGCCAACTCTCACCAAAATTTTGAATCATCCGAGGCCCCAGGGCTCAAATTCTTGCTCCTTTCTTTTGACTCCATACCGCCAAATTCCGAGCAAATGATTTTTGACCGTTACATATTCAAAATGGCGGAGTACTAGTTGAAAATATAATGTAGGGCACAAAAATGAGGGGATCAACATGGCAGAGAGGTGAAAACATTTTTTTTTGGATACTTTGTGGTACAAAGTGTTGGGCCATTTTCAGTAAAATATGGTACGCCAGGATCTTTCCACGCTCGATTATTCTTGGGAGTGCTGTGCGTTCTACAGAGTCTGCAGTCTTAAGTAATATAAGCTACTGTTAACTCACAGAATATCGATTACTAAATTTTAAAAAAATAGGGTCAAATATGTCAGCAAGCAAATGTAATTTAATTTAAGAGTTTAGAGTGGATGGTAAATCCTCTGCAATTAAACGCAACGGCGACATACAGTGATGTCAGCGAACTAAATAAACAAGCAGCGTTGCTAGGTAACCAGCGATGCTCTTAGGAGAAAGAACGAATCTCTCTGCCAGCGATCAAATAATACAGGCTGTCATTCCCCAGGGGTATTTAGTTATTATAAATACAAAGTTTTATCCATCTTTTTGGACTTCTTCAGGCAACTAGACACAAAAGTTATTGAAACAATATTAATTTAGTCTTTTTTATTCTATATGATTTTATATTTGGTAAGACAGAAACATAGGAATCAGGATCTGGACTGCAAAACGACTCAGGAACAGATATAAACTCCGACCATAATATCTTGATTATCAAATGCAGACTGAAAATGAAAGAACGTAATGAAAGGATTTAAAACAAAAAGATCAGGACAATTCAAAGAACAGGAGGTGCTTCAGAGTTTCAAAGAAGGCATCAAGAATAGATTAATAGAGAAAGGAGAATGAAAAAATAGGGAGAATAGCTCAGGCCAATAGGAAAGCATGGATAACACAAAAAATAATAAAAATGATTTATGAAAGGCGTGAATATAAAAACGCAATAAAAGAGTAGTACAGACGCTTGAAGAGTGTGATAGACAGGAAGTGCAAAGGCTTGTCACCACGAGAAATGCAGAGCGGTTGAAGATTGCATGGTGAAAGGCAAAATAGGCGCAGCTTATGGGAAAATCAAATAAACATTCGGAGAGAGGAAAAATATTAGCAACATCAGGAGAGCGGATGGGAAGCCAATTCTGGGTAAAGAAGAAAAAGTAGAAAGGTGGAAGGAATGTCTGGAAAAGTGGTCTCACGATGGAAATCTGGATCATTCAGTAATAGAAAAAGAAGAGGGGTGGATGAAGAAAAGTTAGGGGGTACAATATTTTAAGGTCGGCGTTCGACAGGCCGCTGACAGATCAGAGCAATTGTAAAGGGTCAGGACTTGATAACATTCCAGAGGAATTAATACCGGGGTTTTCCATAAATATAACAACCTTTTAACAGTTTATTATAATAAAGAATATAAGGCTTGATTTGAGCAAACAGATTACACCTAGTTCAAAAAATAGAGTATTTAAAGAAACTAAACGTCCGACAGATCTGCTTCACCATACAACGGCAAGTGGAAAGATGACGCCTGCAGACTCCACTCTCGTTGGCCTCAGAAGCTGGATTC